>OV702296.1:23386496-23479992 GCA_916181665.1 Avena sativa
ACGACGGCGTGGTGTATATGGTGGAGAATTTCTGCTGCAGGGCTTCGCCTACAAACAGTCGGGAGGGAGAGAGGAAGGTAGCAAGGCTGCTAGGGCTTGGAGGAAGGTGTGTAGGGGGAGGGGGCGCACCACCACTCTATATATAGAGGGGGGGGGGCGGCCAGCCCTTGCCCCTCCTCCAAGCCTATCTCTAGTTTAAACAATTTAAACTCTCCCTTATCTAGAAATCCTATCCCTAGTTTAAATGATTTAAATCTCTCTAGAATCGGCTGGGCCCTATGGGGCCTTGTGCCCCTGGCCCAATGCGGACAGGACACTCCCTCATAGGCCCATGCCCCCTCCCGGAAGGTGGGGCCACGTTGGTCCCCTTCCGGAAGGTTCTAGAAGCTTCCGGTACAATACCGATTAACCCGGAACAATTCCGAACTCCAAAAACTGCACTGCCTTATATGAATCTTATTCTCCGGACCATTCCGGAACCTCTCGTGATATCCCGGATCCCATCCGAGACTCTGAACAAAAATTCATAAACCAATTATCCAATCTATCCTAGCGTCGAGATACGTTAAGTGTGTGACCCTGCGGGTTCGAGAATATGCAGACATGATCTTCTATCAATAATCAACAGCGGGGTCTGGCACCCATATTGACTCCCACACATTCATCGATGATCATATTGGATGAACCACGATGCCAGGATTCAATCAATCCCATATATATATATTCCCTTCGTCTCGCGATATTTTACTTGCCCGAGATTCGATCATCGGTACCGTCATACCTAGTTCAATCTCGTTCACAGCAAGTACTTTACTCGTTCTGTAATCCGATATCACTTTGTGATTAAATCCTTAACCACATGCTTGCAAGCGGTGTTGATATCGATTACCGAGTGGGCCCGAAGTATATCTCTCCGACCTGGGAGGGACAAATTCCATCTCGATACATACAACCCAACAGATACTTTCCGATCACCTGAGAGACACCTTTATGATCACCCTCTCATAGGATGACGTTTGATGACCTCAAAGCTTTCTTCCGGTACCAGGGAGTTGCATTATCTCATGGTCTAAGGAATACAATATTTGACATAGGAAAAGCTTCGCAAAGACGAACACGATGACACGATCTAATTGCTCTGCTTTGTTTGGGTCTATCCACCATATCATTCTCCCAATGATATGATCTCATTATCAATTGACAACTCATGTCTATGGTTAGGAAACCTTAACCATCATTGATCAATGAGCTAGTCCATAGAGGCGTACTAGGGACACGGTGTTGTTTACAAACCACACAAGTATTAAAGTTTCCGCTTAATACAATTCTAGCATGGAATATAAACTTTATCATGAACAAGAATTATAATAATAACATCTTTATTATTGCCTCTAGGGCATAATTCCAACAACCCAATGGATGATATCACAGAGATGACACACTGCGAGCTAAATGTCAAAGTTGTGAACATATCAATGAAGGTGGCGGTCGGCTATGCCTTACCAATTGGACCCACACCAACTTACCACTGTTGTCCGGTTCCAAAGGGCTACGCTGTTGTCGGCGTGGATGAAATCATGCCCACCTTTGAGGTTTTGGATCTTCACTACCCTGCAGGTGAAGGGGATGTGACTATAATGGGAGACGCAAAAAACGTCACCATTCTATGGCCGAAGGAATGTATCATGCTTCGAAATCACACTCCAAGGCCATCTTCGCCGCCGCCTCACCCGTCTCCAGCGAGGTCGTCGCCGCCGCGGCAGCCGTCTTCGTCGCCTCACCAATCTCCGGTGCAGCCATCGCCGCGGGAGCCATCGTCGGCGCCTCAGGATAAAAAGCGTAAGCGTACCGCTACTGTGCGTCGTAAGCGATCGCCGAAACGTAAACAAGAGCCTCTTCCAAAAGTACCAAAGGTTCCTCCCAAGAGAGCTTATGACTGTACTGAAGAGGAGACTGCGGCGATCGTTGATGCGGAAACGACAGCGTTTTTCGCTAAGCTGAGGCGGCCGAAATAGCCAGAGTTCCCCAGCACCAAAGTAGAAAAAGGCAAAGTGTTGAAAATGCTAAAGACTCTTCATCAACCCGAGCCAAAGCTGTCATCAGACTATGAGCGTTCTATTCTCAAGTCACATGCGGCACAAAAAGCCTCGAAGAGCAGTACTGATGCAAGCAAGAAATCCGTTGCCCAGCTCGGAGAACAAGCAAAACAAACTTGCGCCCCTCTCAAGGTGATTTCTCAAACCAATGTGGGGTCGAGCAAATATGGGGCCGAAGAGCAGTATGATCCAGAGGTAGTTGCACAATACGGAGAAGCTGCCGCTGCTCAAGGTATGAGTATTGCCCAGTACTTATCCCAGTTAGAGTTCTTCCCCGTGAGTGAAGTAGCATACAAATACCAGTACGGCAAACCTCTCGTCAAACCAGAGGAGGTAAAAAATCTTCCAACAAAAATGCGAAGATTGCATAACTGGTACATGCATGACACAAGGGCCGGGGCTAACTGGATAGTGCTGAGGGTTACAAAAAAGCATCATGGGAAAGAAAAGGATGACATGATATCCATTGAATTTGATGAACTATTTCAATTATTCAATCAAGACGCCTTGGACAAATCGATCATCAGTGCCAATTGTCTGTAGGTACTAATTCTGTAATTAATTTAGTCTCCAGCTATATTATTTTGTTTATTGCATGTATATAATCATACTGTAATATGCAGAATGAAGATTCTCGAATGCAGCAGAGGACAAATCTATGACATTGGCTTCATTGACCCATATTAGGTTCATGAAGCTAATCTCAAAATAGCCCCCAGGATACAGATGATAATATAGTACGCGCGTTAAGGTTTCAAGAAACCAAAAGGGAAATACTATTTCCTTACAACTTCCAGTGAGTGTTATTGTCTTGTATACACTTTCTATTTCGCTTACTCGATGTTAAGTATATAATTGATTAGTTATGCATTTGCAGCTTCCACTATATTCTGTTAATCATTCAACTTGACAAAGGGCGTGTACTAGTCATGGACTCGAAACATAAACCCTTGAGATGTGGAAGGACATGCAGATACTTCTCCAGCGGTAATTCTAATCATTACGACACTATATCGGCAACGTTCGTGAATTTTATGATATCAAGTACTTAATAACTTATTTTATTCGTTTTCTACGACGGGCAGCGCTTGGAAACGGTTCACCAACAAGGCTAGGGGTGTTTGGAAAGAGGAGCTTACATTTCAACCACTAAATGTAAGCACCACTAGCCATATCCGCGCATCTCTTTGATTCTAGTTTTGATACAGTTATTATCATGCTTGATTATTATTTTGATTGAACTCTGTTCTCGTAAAGTGCCTGACGCGGGGACCAGGTAACAATCTATGTGGATACTATGTTTGCGAGTTCATCCGGCAGACGTGCGATGAGAAGGGCAGAAATTTAGAGCAACTCCACGTACAAAACAATTTCTATAGTTTTTAATTACAATCAAATTGTGTTTAGTTTCATTCATATAGGCTGACTCTTTTTTTAAATCAGATCGAACCTCTACAGGACGGTCTTCTGCCAAAGGATCGCGTACGAGCAATTCAGGAGGAATTGACGGGATTCTTGGATGCAGAAGTCCTAGACCCAAAAGGGGAATACTATTCGGCTGTGTATAGACAATAGAGATTGTAAAAATAGCAACTTTGAAGGAATTGGCCGGTAGCATCGAATAGCAACTTTTGTATGTAGTGCATGAACTCGATCCTTGTATTCGATGTAATATTGTCATGATATTCATGATGTAATATAAGGTTTCTTCATTGATAAGTGCAAATCACTAAATAAACAATAAAACAACCTAAATGAATTCTCCGCCGCGGCAGAGAAATGGGCCAAATCTCTGCCGCGGCAACAAAGTGTGCCAAAATGAATTCTCTGCCGCGGCAGAGAAATGGGCCAAATCTCTGCCGCGGCAGAAGGTTATTAGTCCTGGTTCGTGTAATGCTCCACCCCCCTCGCCCTCTGCCGCTGCCACGTGTGCCCTCTTTTGTCTCTGTTGGTGGGGAAACCGGGACTAAAGGTTAGGGCTTTAGTCCCGATTGCCCTGTCCCGGTTAGGCAACCAGGACTAAAACCCCGTACCAACCGGGACCTATAGCCCCGTTTCCACCAGTGACTAGTTGAAGATTCTTTTTTCGGGCCAGCACGGCTTGCCCCTGGCCGGAAAGCTGTAAGGCACGACCTGCAAAGCTGTTGGTGATGTGTTGGCCGTGGCCTATGCTTGATGGTATACTATTTAGGTCCTTGTAATGTTGGCTGGTAGTCGACGGTCATTTTTAGAATGCTCCAGACAATTGTAGGTTGTAACTGTGGTGGGTGTTTCGCGAGACTTGCATTTCTGTTTGGTTACACTGGTTTGTCGAGTTGGGTTGTGTATTTGGGTATGTTGGTGAACGTCCGGAAATTTGGAATGCTCTTGAAATTTGTACGATTGATATTACTTCCAAGTCATGATGGTGCTAGCTGCATGCATATAGTACGAGACCTGTAGCCCGAACGACTAGAAATTATATGACAGGATGCTGCCATTCCTTACAGAGCCGATCGAGTTGTTTTGACGTGACCACAACTGATGTACAACTCTTGTGTTTATGTTGTTGCCTGTTGGTTCCATCAGACTGGAGCATCATCTATATATGTAGAGTATTGCAGCTAGCTAGCTAGCGGATCTCTCACTGTTAGATATGTCTCCATCAGGTCAGGTTATTTCTCGGAGTATGAAGAAATTAAGCAGGAGTATATCAAATAATAGTACTAGTTAGTTTGTTGCCAGTCATATGTGTAGACTGTGTCTGTGTGCTGACCAGATCTGCTCTCATTCGTAGGTAGCCAAATGCACCTGATCGATCTGCTCTAGTGTTACATCTACATCTACATCTACACTAATATAAAAAGTCTCAGACCGGCAGATCCAAACCATCTGGATCATCCAATCATCTAATCCACCGGTTTAGATTGACACTAAAACATTGGTTAGACGCCGCCCGCGTCCGTCATACGTCTAAAAAAAAATACGGCCACATCCACGGAAATCCCAGAGCCTCTCACGGAGCAACTCCCGAGCGCCGGCGCCGCGACGCATGCCCCGGCTGCACTGCCCCGCCACCAACCTGCACGTCTCCGTGTCTCACGCCGCTTTCTCCGACGCCGCCAATTCCGCCTCACGCCGGCCGCTCAGTCCGACGCCGTCTCACGCAGCTTTGTCCGACGCCGCCAAATCCGCCTCTGACGCCGCCGACCCCGTCTGTGACGCCGGGCGACCAGGCCTCTGTCGTCCAGGTGATCAGTGCAGCCGAGCCCGCCATCCATAAACTAACCTTGCAGGATTTCCTCCCTAACGTCGTCCTGGCGCAGTGTCCTGTGGTCGTCCATCATCTTCCTGCCGCCGCCGATGCATCCTGTCACGGGCATCCGCTGCCATAGTCAGCAGTACTCGCTCAGCTCTCATGCCGCTCGCTTTGTAGCACTGTCTGACGTTGGTGCGTGTTCCTCGCCCAATTCTCAAATTGGAGCACAAAGATAGGAGCCTGCACGTCACCGAGGACTACCACCGCCCATGGAGTTGATAGCATAAAACTACCACTTTGTATGTCAAATTTACCATTTAGTACTAGTCGCTCTCGATTTCGCAAAATAGTACCACATTTGAATCTGATTGTACCAATGTGCGCCGATCTGTCGTTGATAGCGAATTGACCCCGCTTAACACTCGCGGGCCCGCCTGTCAGGGCCACGTGGCCCGCGTTAGACGCCGCCCCTACACGCCCGCCTAACGGCCGTTAACCCGCGCCGCTTCGGACAGACTAGGATTAGTTACTCCACTCCGCTCGCGCCTGTCTGTGTCTCTCCCCCCTCACTGGCTATGGCGGCGGCGACTCCCGGCGGCGGCGAGCTTGGCGGCGGCGACGAGTTCGGCAGCGTAGGAGATTTTGAGGGGGGATCACGTGGTGGCGGTGCGGAGCACTTTCTCTCCCCCAATGGCTCGCCGCTGCATCTCTCTGCCTCTGCTGCCGCGCTGGCCAAGGCGGTGCTGGCCTCGCCGGCAAAGAGCAGCCACCGGTGGGCTACGTCCTTCGGCGGTGGACTCGAGTAAGTGCATCCCCACTCGAGACTCTTCTCTCTCCGACAAACATCCCTGTTTTTTCCCTTATTTTTCTCAGAGATGATAGTGTCAGATTTGCAATGTATCATGGATTTGCAATGTTAGATCATGCTTCAGTAATGGTTCATTCTTCAGTAATGGTTCATTCTTCAATAAATATAATGCTTCTGTAATTGTGAAATTCCTATGTTATGGTGTATCATGATGTAAAGAAGGTTGATTTAGCAGTAAAGAAGGTTGATGACTGTAATATTGTATCCTGATGTGAAATTCCTATGCTGTAATTGACTAAGATGATGATTGTATTTAATGGACTGTTTAAATTTCATATATTCTGTTATTGCTGTAATTGACTGTAGTTTTGTTCTTTATTTCACTTATGCAGTTTAGATGATGACATATGGGAGATAAGGTTCCATTTCCCTGGGGTAGACAATTTAGAGAGAACATTGGGCCAGTCAAACATAACAGTGCTAAATTTGTTAGCACTTGTAGAAGGGCATGGGTATGGAACCAACAACAGGTTGTATTATGTTGAAGAAAAAGGTAAAGGAAAGAGTGGAATGGAGACAATTGACGGCGGCGGACAAGCGGCGGCATCGGCGCAACACCGAGCTCGGGGAAGAAGACAGTGGGGAGGAGGGAGACTGAGGTCCACCCGGAGGTGGGACCTGTCCTAAGCGGCGCCGGTTAACGGCCGTTAGATGGGCGTGTCAGGGCGGCGTCTAACGCGGGCCACGTGGCCCTGACAGGTGGGCCCGCGAGTGTTAAGCGGGGTCAATTCGCTATCAACGACAGATCGGCGCACATTGCTACAATCAGATTCAAATGTGGTACTATTTTGCGAAATCGAGAGCGACTGGTACTAAATGGTAAATTTGACATACAAAGTGGTAGTTTTATGCTATCAACTCCCGCCCATGAGGATCGTTGTGCAGTTGGAATTCTGAACCAACACAAGGATTTACTTACGGATCTTGACGTATCAATCTCAAGATGAATTTCCTCCTCTTTAATCCAATATGATATAGGGAAAGACTTGGGGAAAGGATAAATCTGAACTCAATTTTTGGTGGTATGTTGGATGTGTGTGCGCTTCTATATATTTTGTAGATTTCTAACTCAGACCTGAAATACCATCAATTATTGGTATCCCAACCAGATTATTTTTACATGGATATTTTTACCAACATATTATGCAAAAAAATTAGAAGTCTGAATTTTACCAGAAGTTTTCATCCAAAATGTCCATATCAGCTAGTAACTTTCATTCTAGACTGTAGAATCTTATTTCACAGGGTGAAAAATCTTATATTTAGCTAAGTCTCTAGATTTGTTACAATTTGATAGCTTATGTTTATCGCACTGGTTCGTTTTCATCTATTGATTCGTTGGTATCGAGTTTATCTCAACTTTTCCCTCACCATGACAGAATATGATTACGAAAATCAAAGTGTCATATGGTCGATTTATTTACTACGGATAATTTCATATTTTCTTTTTACAGCTAATTAGGTTGCTATTTCATTGAACTCAATTGGTTGAGAGTATCGTTTGTTAGTCCAATAAGGTATTACAAACGAGATAATAATTTTCATGGTTGACTTTGGAGTTGTCTGAGGTGGAAGCAACTCATGTTATTTACATTTCATGAAAATAGTATGCTAATTCATAATGCTAACGATTATTATATTCGTATGTACAAGGTACCAATCATAGTAGTAGAGAGTGAATACCAATCGTAGCAGTAAGTGAATGCAGTACAAAGGTGATGTGATGTTGCTTAGCACATGGATTTAAAATATGTACAAGACAAGTGAGTTCATAAACCATTTTTCTATAAATCTTCCACATGTATGGGTCAGCATGAAAAGTGAGGTAGATGGACAAAGTAAGGTCATATTATTCGATATTTTTTCTCTTCTTGTAAAAGCAATTTTTCTATACCATTTTTCTATAAACCATTAGTGGCTACCGAAATAGATGGACAAAGTAAGGTCATATTATTCGATATTTTTTCTCTTCTTGTAAAAGAAATTTCACTTTATGTTATTCTTTTATGAAATCATTTGTGGGCCATATATAAAGAAATTTATCTTTCTTGTTATAGTGTAATATTAGTTCAGCTTTGTCATGTAGTTTATTAAACTATATATGTTTATATTAGTTAAGACGCGCGTTGTGCGCGTGCAAGATTACTAGTGTAACCAAATGCACCTGATCGATTTGCTCTAGTGTTACATGTAACACCGGCATGCATGCTTTTAGAAAAAGAAAAGCTTAAGAAAACTTAGTCTTGGTGGTTGTTAAAAAGAAGCAGTAGGGAAGGCGCCTCGTAAATCAAATCCCTTCCTTCCGCCTTATTTATATTACCTCGCGTTGTTACGAAGAAGTGGATCGATCATGACATTCGACTGATGGAAAAACAAGTGTCTCTTGATAGTGGTGTGTTGTACACTCGAAATTTGCAGTCTGGGGAAAGTATACACACGCATGCAAAGCGGGGGAGTAGTAGTAACAACGCGCAAATTGAGGAAAACTGAACCGCCGTATGTGCTGGGTGTGGAGTTGCTAGTTTTACGCCAAGAAATCCTCCCAATTAATCACCCGCCGTGCTTTCCTCCTCCTCCTCCTCCTGCTGCTGTTGTAAACATGGGTGACAGAAACCGAAAAAACAAATAGTAAGCGGCAAACGGAAAAGAAGAGGCGGGCGCGCGAGAGTTTCGAATTTCGAATAGAAATTGGTACCTTGGAGTCTTTCCCTGTCGTCTATAAATGCCAAACGGTGTGGAGGCACCACGTGCGGCTGGCGCGTGCGACCGACTTAGACTTTAACTCTTGCTCGTCGAGGAGAGGAGAGGAAGGGAAGGGTATACATGATGATTGGATCAGATATCAAAGGAGGCGACGAGGCGTGTTCTTGGGGCAGGGGAGCGATTGGATCGAAGCAGTGTGCACGCACCTAGCAAGTAACTCCATCTCTTTTTATTGTAATTTTATGTGTTGTGCTGCCTGCGGCCTGGTCTCTCTCGGTCCAAATTGTTTTTGTCGTGCGCGCGGGAGTTTAGGCGAAACGCTCGCGCTCGTGGATCGTCAGAACGATGATTGTATCAATCTGTTTCTTCTTTTTATTTTATTTTATTTTCCCTTGGCCGGATCCGAATCCGGATATCAAATCGGACGTATAGAACGATCGTACCTCCATGTGTTTGCGTGCTGCCAAATGCGCCTGATCGATCTGCTCTAGTGTTACATGCTTAGCAGTAACACCGGCGCATGCATGCTTTTAGGAAAAGAAAAACGAGGAGTTGTAGCTAGCTATGGGTTGAGAATGAGAAATCGTGGGCGCCATGGTGGCAGCTCGGGCGTGGTTGGTATAGAGGAAGGGCAACACATACGGGCATTTTGAGATTTTCGTTGCAAAATTAGGGGCACGTATTGTTTTACTTTTTTCCTTCTTCATTAATTAAAAGCCTCCATGTAAGAGTCCGATAGGCTTCGGAATTTCTTATATATCGCACCTTGCAGCCGATGAGACCCATAAGGTTGGTCATAGTGGGTAGTAACTTAGAGTAGTACATGCATATGTTACTAGTCTAAGTTACTATCTTTATATATGGTGGGTGGTAACTTATATGAAAAATCATGCAAGCTTTCATTAATTAGGTTGTAGACTCATCTTGTATTGGGTGTGTGATGTTATGGTAACATAACTAGTTACCACAACCCTCTCTTTATTTATTTAATGACATGCCATGTCATCAAAATCTAACTTTTCCCCTTACAGCCGATGAGACCCATAAAACCCCAGCCGGTCAACCCTAACTTTTCCCCTTCCAACCCCAACTGACAACTCGTCGACTTCAAGTTTAAGGTATGTATCGTTTATATTCACGGTATCGGTCATCTCTGAAAACCTTCTGACATTGCTCATCTCATATGATTGGTTGCATCTTGGGATTGGCTAGATGGAGAGCGTTGCAATTGTTTTCTTGCGGGTAAAATTGTTCTTGATCTCTAGATCTAGAACTTACTTTGAATGAAATAAAAGCTGGACAATTGCATCTGCTGTGAATTTTTATTTGTAGTGCAGTTTGTGTCTAGCTCATCTCATATGATTTGCGGATAAATTAAATTGCTCATCTATAGATCTACTACTTCCAAATAAAAGCTGGACAGATACATCTGCTGTGATTTTTTATGAAAAATGTTGATCTTTCAGATCTAATACTCCCTCGGTCTCAAAATAGATGTCTCAAATTTGTCAAAAATTGAATGAATCTAGGCACTATTTAGTATATAGATTCATTTGAATTTTGAAAAACCTAAAACATCTATTTTAAGAGTGAAGGAGTGCTTCCAAATAAAATCTAGACAGATGCATCGGCTGTGGACAGATGCGCTGCACACATTCCGTTTCTTTCACTTCGATCTGTAGAGAAACTCTAAAAAAAGATGCTAGCTTCATCTCTTTAATTCATCGTATAGAAGTGTGTGTGAACCATGTAAAGTTCAATTATTCTATGCAGTCTATTTATGCTAAGCGGCTTCTACGATATCTAGATAACTAGCGTTTGTGCGTTTGTGCGTTGTTCTACTAAATAAAGCTATATTTTGCTGGTTCGGGCAGAAGTAATAAAGCTCTTTTGTGAAGACCCCCACCGGCCGGACAATCAGCCTCATCAGTTGCAGTCCTTTGCTTAAAAACATACGATCAATTATGATTGGTTTTATTGAATGTGAGATGTATAATTGGATCAATTGATGCATTATTTGCGATGATGAGATGGCACTAATTTGTCACTGTCATTAGTCAGCGAGTGTTTGCTAGGGCCACCACCGCTGCCACTGGGTAGCACGAGGATTTTCTTGTGTCGATTTAGCGGACTCTGTCGATGTAGTTGCAAAATCTACTCCAGCGGGCTAGGCTGCACCCAAGGAGAGTCCTCGCAGCTTTCAAACAAAAGGAGAGTCCTCGTACATCCATGGCCACCATCTGCATATTTTGTATCCATGCCCACATCAATTAAGATACTTATTACTATAGAGAATTAACAACAGCGTACAATTTTTTTCCAGAAAAAAGTATACAGGTACACGAATGCCCATGTTGAAGATTGCAAGAAAAACAAGCAAATTCACATGGTATGATCGAGGGAAGAACAAACATCACTTGTGATCGACATCACCATGGTCTCCATGGCATGGCGACGGACCGATGACTATGACCATGACAATGGCTCCATCCACAATCTTCGTTATCATCTACACATGTTTAGACTATTCTTCTCTTATTTTGTGCATGTAGGCACTTTTTTTCTGCACGCCTACGTGTGAGTCCTTATAATGTTTACTCAGCTCGCTAATATTAATCTAATCTTTCTATTGAAAAAAGTACAGTAAGGTTGAAATATAGACATGGCTAGACACCTAGAGTGAAAAAAAATTCTCTGTCCAGCCCAACACAATGGTTTGGTCACTTTGGGGGTCTTTGAAGCCCACACATAACCAATGATGACTGTTTATGGTGAAAAATCTTTGTTGGATTGATCACAGTTCTATCTTAAGAAATCGTTTGATTTTGTTTAAAAACATACGATCAATTACGATTGGTTTTATTGAATTTGAGATGTACAATTGGATCAATTGATGCATTACTTGTGATTATGAGATGACGATAATTTGTCACCGCCATTAGTCAGCCAGTGTTTGCTAGGGCCACAACTGTAACACCCTAGTTTTACCTAATTACTATTTAGGGTTTGTTTGTGCATCATCCCTTTAAATGCATGAAAACAAAACACCCTAGTTTTCTCCCTCTCTCAGAAATACATTCAAATGGTTTTGAATATTTTGAAAACTACCAAAACAATTGGAGCCCAACTTGTTAAAAGGGCCCCTGCAATATTTTATATACTTTACAAAGTCTCTAGTATTTTTGAATTATTCAAAAACAGAATTCAAATAAAAATACAAAAGGGAAATGACAAATATAAAAAGTTTCTATAAAAAAACTGCAGCCATAACCCTCTCAGGCCGCATCACATATTTCCTCTTCCCTCTCTATCGCTCGTGCGAGCTCCCAGCGGCCCAGCTCGGCCCAGGAGCAGCCCAACCGGCCCGTACCCTTTCGTCCACTCTATCCTCGTCGTCCAGCTCCGGCTGCGACAGAAGCAACTCGTTGTCGACGCCTCGCCGACACGCCCGCGAGCTTCGCCGTGTCACTAGCTCCATCCTCGCCAATCGAATCGACGTGGGATGCCTCGAATCGCCACCGCCAACCTCATCTTAGCCAACCCCGATGCTGACCGTCATCGCCATTACCGCCGTTCACGCCCTCCTTCGTCCTCGCCGTCATCTCCGTTAGAACCATGGTGAGCCCACGGTTCTACGGCGCCCCTCAGCTCGCTCCCACTCGCTCTCTGTCGCCGGCGCCTCAACCATTTGCAAGTCCCGCCGCCGTGCGCCGTCGTATCTCGTGCTCCGGTGACCAAATCAGAGCGGCGCCGCCCCTATTAGTTCTGCCCCGATGCCCTAGTTCGAATGGGCTAGGTCCATTAGAGCCACCATGTCCACGAGAGCCACCAAGCAGGCGAGGACGCCCGTGTTCCTCCTCAGGGTTGCCATGAAGGAGACGATGCTAGTCCCGTCTTTCTTTCTTTACGTTCGTTGGATTGGAACGTTCGCCCGTGTGATGGTGCTTTATGTAGATGCATGTTTAGGCAATGAGGCAACGCACATGCACAATTCTTCATTCATAGAAGGGAGTAAATGCACGCACCTTGAAGCGATTTATTAGTTTTTAATGCTTGCTTTTATGCTGTTATGCTAAAAGTTGAAGGTTCCACATACTCCCCAAGTATAGATGCAGGTTTAAGCAATAAAGCAACGCATGCGCAATTCTTCATTCATTGAGGTGAACTAATGTCCGATTTACCTTGTATATCGCATACGTATCTTGAAGCGATTTATAAACTTCTAATGCTTGCTGATACGCTGTTATGCAAGGAGTAGTATATCTATATAAATTGTACTAAATTAATATACTATATAATGTACCACGTGTCCTATGTATTGAAACAAGGAAGGTGAAATATTTTGCATGGCTATGATAAATTGCTTGATATTATTTGATGCAAAAAATTAAATACCTTCTTTTTTTTGAAGTCCTACGACATACCATGCATATATGTATTAAGTATGAGGAAAACATATACACATACATAAACATGACAATACATTAAGGATACATGGACAACTGTCCCAAATACGACATAAAGAAACCCCAAGAAACAACAACTAAGTTCACGTGGCCCCTCATGCTCATTGCCACTACATACACATACAAGTCTTTTGATCTGCAATACTAGTTTTTGTTGCGTACGAAGGGGACCATTATCGAGATCGGTGATGGTCCTACAGTATCTACACCTGGTTCTTATAACATATGCCAGATTTACCATCAAAAGAGACACCCGCGGAGCATCCGAATGGTATGGAGCATGGAGGCCCTGGAGATTGTAGATGCAATATATTCCACTTTGGGTTGTCGGTGGATAAACAAACTCTGTTGGCTCCACGCGCAATCTCCGTTATAATCAGTCTGGTTCTAGTCGGAATGTAGATATGTTCCACTTATGTTTAGCTTTGTAATTACGATTTCTTGAGATTTGCTAGCTCTGTAGGTGCCCGTGCATTTTACATATATACTCTTCGATCTCATATGTATGTATTTCCCAATGTTTGGACGGGCCATATTGATAGTTTTCACTTTAAAAGTATTTCATAATATGAAAATTATGTTTTTTTATATGGAGGTGATACTCTGACATATGCATTAAAATGATACCCACATACTTTATTTAATCAACATAGCCTTATAAAGAAAATATAGAGATCAACCCGAAGCCACCCGACTATCGAAAACTGTCGACACACGTGCAAACTTTATTAGCAACAATATACCAATAACACAAAGTACTAAGCTTAGATTTTATTCTTGCGGCTAAATGCGTGCTTTTGGGATTAACAACAGTTTTTCCTTCCGATGAACGGTTAGCCCAAACAGCTCTTTCATATCAATATCTTTGCTCTCAACCCATAGAGGCAGTTCCCAGTCAAAATGGTAGATGAGGTTTGCCAACATAAGCTCAACGTTGGCGATTCCGAGGTTTAAGCCGGGGCATATCCTACGTCCTGCCCCAAAAGGCAAGAATTGGAAATCATTCCCCTTGAAGTTCAAACAGACACCGTTACCTCCTTCTTCAAATCTTTCAGGTATGAACTCTTCGGGGTCTTCCCAGGAGGCCGAGTCCCTACCAATGGCCCATACATTGACGACGACACGCGTCCCAGCAGGAACTATGTATCCATCGATGTTGCAGTCAGTCATGGCAAGGTGCGGAGCAAGGTGAGGCGCAACAGGATGCAGCCGGAATGACTCCTTTATAACTGCTCTTAGGTACTTCATGTTGGTAATGTCGATTTCACTGACAATTTCTTGTCCCCTAGGTACAATACTCCTCACCTCGTCTTGTAGCTTCTGCATCAGGCTTGGTCTCCTCATGAGCTCAGCCAAGGCGAATTCGAGGGTGTTAGACGTGGTGTCTGTTGCACCGAAAAAATACATCCTACCAATATAAATTGATTAGGATGATGCATGCAGGGCTATATAAATCAACATATGTAATCTATAAAGTATTGATTGCGCTTACTGTGAGGAGAGCTTTCATGTTATCTCTTGTGAGATCATACTCCTGCTGAAGAGACAACAGAATGTCTATGAAATCGTCATCCTTATGATCAAAATTGGACCTATCCTTGGTCATATGATCATCGATCACCTTGTCAAGTAGGTCGGTCCATCTGTTCCTCACTCTCTCTGCCTTGGCACAAACCGCCCTCTTAAGCATTCCTATCCTAGATAATGCCGGGAAATACTCTTCCAGGTTGAACCCTCCCAGCAACCATGAGCTATCAATGATGAGATCACGGAACACCTTGCTCCGCCCTTCTTTTAGAAAAAACTTCCCCGGCACAATGCGGCATGCCATTTCATTCGAAAATGAGTTGAGAAACTCGCTCATATCCACAGAAGCACCTGTTCAAGCTGCCTCGTTAATCTTGGCCATCACCGTGCTCACCTATGATGGCATGCATCTTAAGTATGAGATTGATCTGTCTAATCAGACTATGTAATGTTCATGGAACAGTTAGCAGAGGAAAATATGAATTTATTATTTCTTTAGTTTGAAACGTACTGCAGACCAAATCCTTATGACAAGAAGGATAGGTTTGTGAATTGTAATAGATAAATTACTGACAAGGTCACACTAAATAAAAAAGGGATCTATCTGATAGTAATATATATAATAGGACAAAGTTCGTCTCACCCCAAAACCTTTCACTTGGCTCGCTATACCCCTAAACTATATATCACTAATGGTCCATTTAACCCGGTTAATCTGAGATTTTGACCCAGCCTTTTAAACTGGATCAGGGGGTTAAATGGACCATTATTTATAGTTTAAGAGGGTTTAGTGCGTCAAGTAAATTTTATAGAGAAACTACGAGCCAAGTGAACAATTTAGGGATGAAAAATAGATTTATTTCTATATAATATACGAATTAGCAACAGAAATATCGAACTGCCAACAAAATAATTTAAAAAGTAGTACTCCTTTCTATCCATAGCAGGTGTCTCTTGTTTAGTACACTTACACTTATTATGGATCGGATGTAGTAATATATTTAGTTTGTGCATGTTATCCAAACAAAATCATATCCAAATTAGTAGATGTTGTCTATTAAGTTGCCCTAAATTATGTTGAATCTCACATTTTGAAGCATTTGGATCAAACGGTATACCCATTTTTAAGAGCGGGCCTAGCATCCCTCTAGCCCGGACAGCCACCTAGACTTGCTGACAACTTAACGCATATATTTCTTGTAGTGATTTTGTCTCAAAATTTGCCATGTAAAGCTCGTTTGCTTAGACTTCCGAGACTCTGTAGGTCCGCCATTCTTGGTCACTTCCTGCAGCCTAGAAACGAAGTTTCTTGTGCAGTTATAGTTTTTGTTGTACGGGTCGTCGATATGATAAAAACATTCTGTCAACCCGGCGAAGAAAAGAAGAATCATTAAAATCACCTCCTCCTTGGCAGCGGTGCGGAAAGACTGCACCCTTTTAACACTGAGGAGGTGGGTGGTGACGAGCTTCCTCGCCTGCCGCCAGTACTTGCCATATGGCGCGAAGGCGACGTCGGAGGAGCCGTGCATGATGATGTCGGGGGCCACGGAGCGGAGCCGCGACGCAAAGACCTGGTCGTGCGTGCGCAGCACCGCCTCGGCGGTGCGCGGCGACGACACGACGACCGTCGGCACGGCACCCAGGCGGAGGAGCATCACGTCGGGGCCATGCTTCCTCGCGAGGCTGCCGAGGGCGACGTGCGTGTAGCATCCCAGTTGTCTAACACCTGTAATGCTACTTGATCTAGTAATAAAATGGCCACTTCCTACAAATAATTGTTGCATCATCATCATGTCATGTTCATGTCATCATGCCACCTTGCATTTGAGCATCATACAAAAACCCTTTTGTTTTGGTTCTTATCTCATATGCATTAATATCTGTATTTGCCTCTTGATATTGTATTTGGTTCTTGATATATTGTAAATGCCCAAGTTGAGTTGGGGGCATATCTTTTATTGACTCCACCACCTTTCTTCACCACCTTATTATTCCACCATCCAATTAATATGAGCTTGGCATTTTATTTGAGTTTTACCTCTAGCTCATGTGGGTTGGGATGGATCAAATTCTAGCTCCACATGCTCCCATGTATGCACCATGTTGTTTTCACAATATTGGTATATGAGAGCCACATGGCCACCTTTGCATGCCTTGTGAGTGGGACCCTAATTCTAGCTCCCATATGTGTTGTTTTTGGGGTTATCATCATGTTGGGATATTTTGTGGGCTTAATAAGTATCTAGTGGCAATTATACACTAGCAAGCCCCATTGTATTTCAGATATGGTCATCTCCATCTATTCCACATGGGGCATCCTTTTAAATTCTTTTTGCTTGGCCTTTATTCCAAGTTTTGGGAATGCAAAATAATAATGCCATGTAATAACATTGTTTTCACAAGAATCATCAGGGCAATAAATATTTTCTGCATGGGCCATGCAAGTGCCACCTTTTGCATGTCTTTTGGTTTTCTTTGTTTTGTGTGGATCATCCCTCTCTCCTTACCCTCTCTATACCCCTCTAGCTACACCCTAATCACCTTTTCCCCATCCATGCATGCACATGTGATCATGTGGGTATGTATAAGCCCTAAACCCCTTCCCCTCTCTCTAGCCCCTACCACTCCTAGTGCTTGACCATGTGATGTCATTGTCATGTGCTAAACATGGGCATCTCCCTTTACCTCTCATCTCTCCTCTCAACAACCCTAAACCTCCCCTCTCTCTAATCTCCCCCTCCTTCTACCAACCCTACCCGAGCCTCACCTCTCCTCTCTCCCTAGCATGCATGCCCCACTTAGCCCCCTCTCTCTCTTGGCCGAGCTACCCATACCCAACCCTACCAAACCCTAAGACCAACCCTAACCGAGCCATCCCTCTAACCTAGTTCCTAACCGAACCCACCCCCTCTCCTTTCTCTCTCTCTGCCTGGCCTGCCCCACCCCGATCTCCCTCCTCCCTGGCCCTACCTGGCAGCCTCTCCCCCAGCTCTCCCCACCTATCTACCCCCTACCCTGGCCGATCACGTGAGGGAGGAGAAAGGTGGCACCGAGGCCACCTTTTCCCATCTTCCCCTCCCCCACGCAACCTCACCTGTCCCTCTCGTTCTTATCCACCCCCTCGCCCCTCTAGCCTCCCCCAGATCCGCCCAGGGCGACGCCCTCGCCCCTCCTTCCTTCCCACCTCTAAGCAGCACCCACGCCGGCCACCGTCGGTCTCCTTCTCCCCCGTCGATCCAGGAGGCGCAGACGGGCAGCAGCGTGTCAGCGAGGACGAGAAGACCGCCCTACTTCGCCCCTGTACCTGCAGACGGAGGAGGAGAACGCCCAGGCCAAGGAGCACCCGCGTCGCCCGACGAAACCCTAGCTACGTCGGCCTCTGCCTAGTCGACGATCACCGACGCCCCTGGCCGAACCGACCACGCCGACGCAACCGCGGTGAGCCACGCTACCTCCCAGACACCTCCCCTTTCTTGTTCGTTTCCAGGATGAGCGGGTCACGGCGACGAGCGCCCTCGGTGCACGGCGTGGTCGTCGACGTCGTCTCGCTCCCGCGCGCACAAACCCTATCTAGCCGCCTACCCCCCCCTGTCAACTACCCAACCCCACCGTAGCGGTCGCCGCTGCCGAGCGCACCCTCGCAGTCACGAGTTCGAATCTCCCCCGCGCGCCGCGCTCCACGCGGGCGAGCGCGTCTGTCCGCGCGCGTGCAGAGAGAAGATCAGCAGTGCCGCGAGCACGTTTTGCAATAACCCCCCCCCCTGCGTTTTCTTTTCCCCAATCGCGGTCCCCCGAAGCCTCACTGTCTGTGCCTGTGTCTTTTTCTAAAAAGGCTCCCCACCTTTCTGTATATCAACCCGCGGTCCTCAGCTGGTCCACGTGGCGCTGCACGTTGCATCCGCTGCGGCGTGGGCCTGCAAGCCGCTGGCCCCACCTGTCGGCCTCAGGGGCTAGTCTCTGTGCTAGTGAGAAAAACTCCTGCGCGCGTGTTGCCCAGTCAGCCCTGTGACCCCACCTGTCTGTGGCTAGGGCTAGGTTTGTCTGAGTATTAAAATGTTTTCTGATTTCTGTTTTAATTTAAACCTTTTTCCAAATTAATTCAAATTCAAAATTAAATCTGTTTTCAAATAACTTTTCAATTATAAAACCAAATAATGCAAATAATATATGTATTTGAATCATAAAAATGTGAGGAGTTCAAATATTCTATTCAAATTACCTTTTGCACATTTAAAATTCCAAGTTGAGTAAAATTACAACAAATGCCACGAGAACTTAATAAATTAATAACTTTTGATTTATAACTCCGAATTTAGCAAATGATATGTCTAAAATGATCAGCTCGACGAGACCTTTCTGTTTATGCTATCCATGACTTCAATTGCAGCATGAATCATATAAATATAAAGTATACAGCAACTATTATGACAATAAAATGTGACCAAAACTCAGTAAAATGATTTATTCTTGTATTCCACACCTCACCCATGCCATGCTACTTTATTGCCATGCAAATTGTGCATCATTCATCATGGCATGATTGTTTGCTTGTCGCATTTTATTCACATGCTTGCGCTCTTTATTTATGTTGGCCCTTGTTTATTTGGTTCTTCTTCGAATAGACGCTGAGTAGGGGATATATCAAGAGAACCAGGAGCACTACCCAGATCCGTCTCTCGCTTCAACTGAGTTGCCAGGCAAGCACTACCACATGCTTGCATACATACAGTACCTATTGCCTCTATCTTATTCTTGCATCATTGAGTCGCGATTGCATTAAATTGAATCCTAAGTATTGCATAGCTTTTACTTTTAAACCCCACCAAGCTTGTTCTCCATCCCATGAGCCATTACTACAGGAGTTGTTTGAGCCATGCGAGTCGTAGAACAGCATGTGTAGGGTATGTGAGTGACTGTTGGATAACGAGATACCTAAACAACTTAACCTGAGTAGTAATGGGATAACTAAAAAAATGGCACCGGTGAGCAACATCTGCTATTTGGTTTTTCCTGCTCACTTGTGTCCCGTAGGACCCCGAGTACTTGATTCCTGTTCCAAGATTATTCGCGCTATCCACATCCGGGAGGCTTATGGGACCCCCCCTGAGCCAGAGCTTGATTCAGTCTTATCTCTTGGGGCCACAAACTAGTTTGAGGTTTTGTTTACTATCCTGTACTTATGCCATGCTACTGCCTTATTTACGATTGTGCGAGGAGCACACTGTACTGTTTAGGTAAGCGGAGTGTTTTCGCGGTATCGACAAGCCCAGTCACACTTTCGGGTTCCCAGTCGTTTACAGCCATTGACGCAAACCTTGAGTCCGTCTCGAAGTCAGCAAACTTTGTTGCGGGTCTACTCAATGGGGTGGCCCCCTGAAATATTTCTGAATCTTGTGATTGCTTTGTCGTGAAGGCCTCGTTGGGTTTTGATTTGGTTTTTCCGAGGTTGATCGAGTGTGTGTTGCTATTTGTGCACCCCTGCAGGGTAAAACTTTCTGAAAGCCGTGTCCACGGTTATGGACGACTTGGAGCACAGTTTCTCGACCATAGACAAGCATAACTAAAGTACCGCTTTCACTTGACTAAATAACTGACTAGTAAATAGTGCCACACTCATGGAATGGTTAATAAAATTGCCAACGGATGGGGGAGGTTGTTCGTCCGCTTCCTTGTTGGTAAGCGAGGAGGAGGATGGATCTGATGAAATTACTGTTATAACTGTTGTCATTAATACACGGACATCCGTCTATCTTTGGTTAGGCGGATGGTTAGCGAGTCTCTATAGAACTGCTAGGGTTTATCTTTTGCTGCAATTGCGTCACCCCAGGTTGTGTCCCCTTTAGAGGCATTAAGACTTGCTGAGTACCCTTAGGGTCTCACACGATAAATTATTGGTTTAGATGAACAGGTACCCTCGCAGGACGGATACTGGGTGGAAGAGTCTGATGATGTGGGCAACGATCGTTCGGTGTAGAGATTCCGGGAACGGGGATCCGTGAGATCTGTGGGCGGGATGTGCTTATTTCTGTGGCATCTTATGCCAATTTGCTTCTTATCAGTACTCGGACTTTGTTTTGCCGCTTCCGCTTGGTACTCTGATGTGTGATGTATGAGGAATTATCCTAAAATATTATATCTATCTAGGTCATTTGAATCTTGTCGTATGGCGTTGCTATATTTCCTTTCTTTCTAGATGGAATGGCTCTGATGTACTTTTGTATGGTGGCTTGCATACATACCCATTTGTGTATGTAGTTGATCCCTTCGCCTGCCGATTACGCCGCCCGTACAGGTCCCGATGAATTGGAAGTGGTTGGGACGGCCGAAAGGTCTACCCGTGAGTGGCGTTTGGGGCCCCACCGTACTATTTCAACCACTACCGTTCATCCAGTCTTGTATCTAGGAGCGTAATTCACCGAGGTAGTTACAATTGGTATCAGAGCCATCCCGACCTTCAGGGTCTCAGCCAAACGGTCGTTGTCAGTCTAGCAAATATTTTGGTAG
Source organism: Avena sativa (assembly GCA_916181665.1). NCBI lineage: Eukaryota > Viridiplantae > Streptophyta > Magnoliopsida > Poales > Poaceae > Avena > Avena sativa. Next base: position 23,407,899 of record OV702296.1, read on the forward strand.
TTATGTATACATGGGAAAAACAAAACGCGAGAGGACTGCTTCCATTTTTCTTCTTACCCACCCACCCACCCATTTCTGGTAAGGAAGTGTAACGTTTTCAATCCTCTCCTTAAAATTCAAACTAGGATTCACGTGTTCTGGGTTTCCATAGTACCATAGGTTGTGTGTGTGTGTGTAATTCTTTGTCTATCTGTTGCATCCAAGTTGTTATCTAATCAGCCTTTTTGGTTATCAACTGTTGGTACATTCCATACCGACAGGCTTTTGCAAACCGACGCGATCTGTCTTACTCTTTGTTATCCGACGTTATCTTGTTTGGGGTGTTCGTTCCGTAGTTACCAATCTTAGGTTCAACGTGAGAAGAAGGGGTTAGGATATGTGTTCCACTTGTTCATGTGCGGAGTAATGATTTGAGTGCGGGATGGAGTCGCGACCATACCACTACTCTTATCATTCGCTTTTGTATATTGAATCGGTAGAGTCACTAATCTTGATTCGTTAAGTAATTTTGTGCATCTATTGGTATTTTAATGCCGAAATTTGTGGAAAATTTTTCTTTGATATATTTGTGTACCACACTCCTTTTCAGTCGTGTGCGATATGCTTAATATCTTCTAGGTGCTTTGAACTTTGTTGATATTTTAATATCATCTTAGTAATTTGTATCCTTTAATCTTGGTTAATTCCATCTTGGTACTATTTTGGATTATTATTATTCTCCACTATAGTACTGACTTGTGTTTTATATCAATCTCAGGATGGCTCCACCACGCCGTTCAGATGAGGACATACCACCGGAACTTGGGGCCGCGTTGTCAAACATAGCCAATGCCTTGGCAGCAATGCAACAGAACCAGCAGCGGTTGGAGGAAAGCGTCAGAAGGAATGAGTTTGCTCCACTCCCTCCACCTCCCAAGCGGGGTGACATCAAAAGCTTCCTGAAGTTTAACCCTCGCCAATTTGATGTTTCTGATCAACCACTGGATGCGGATGATTGGTTGCGTGAGATGTCAAGGCTACTCGAGACTGCTGATGTTCCTGAGCAAGAGTGGGTAAAGTGTGCTACTCACCTTCTGAAGGGAGATGCAGCACTCTGGTGGGAGAATTATCTGAAGGCAAGCTGCACTGGTTTTCAGCCTACGTGGGAACAGTTCTCTGGAGCTTTCAAAGAGCAATTCCTGTCAGAGATTGTCATGGAAAGGATGAAGGAAATCTTTCTCAACCTCAAGCAGGGAAGTGATAATGTCAACACCTACATCAGGAACTTCATGAAACTCTCTCGTTATGGTGGTGATGAGATCTCGGATGACAAGAAGAAACAAAAGAGGTTCAGGCAAGGGCTCAATGCATCGATCAAATATGCAATCACACATGCAAGGCCGGCATCTTTCCTGGAACTACAGCACACAGCTCTGCAAGAGGAAGCAAGCAGGCAAGTGTTCGAGGAGTCCAAGAAACACAACCGGGAGGCATCAAGCTCTTCAGTTATGGCAGCTCCTTCTAAGCGGCGTGTCTGGGTTCCTAACACCCCACCGTCGCTCCCGGCTTCACCAAGACCTTCAAGCTACGCGGCAAGGCCATCAAACTTCATCACTGCTGCTCCCAGGGGCTACAACCACCACTACCCTGGAGCGCCTGGCGGAGTCCCTGGCTACGTGGCTCCACGTCCACATGGTGCTTGTTTCACATGTGGAGATCATGGACATCCCAACTGGAACTGTCTGTTGAAGAACAAAGCTCTTCCTCCACCCCCGCCAAGATCTGCAGCAAGCTCTCCTATGGTTCGTGCACCACCACCTCGGGCTCTCAACATCAACACCAAGCCCGGGTCTACGGTTGCTCGTGCCAATTGTGTCAACGCTGCTCAAGCTGAGCATGCACCTGGAGTGGTGATGGGTATGCTTTCCGTTAACTCAGTCCCTGCACGAGTTTTGTTTGATTCTGGTGCATCGCATTCATTTGTTTCTCACAAGTTTGCAAATGAAAACGAGTTAGCAATGGATCCTCTTCTTAAGCGGTTAATGGTTCTTTCTCCTGGAGCAACAATGGCAGCTGCTAAAATCAGCCATGGCAATCAAATTGAGATTGGTGGCTCTTCGTTCTCGGCTTCTTTAATTGTTCTGGGCAATTCTGACATTGATGTCATCTTGGGCATGGATTGGTTGACAGCAAATGCAGCTGTGATTGATTGTGCTGAACGTTCGGTTTCTCTGAAGATTCCTGAAGGCCATATAGTCTTTTCTCCAAGTCTGACTCCTGCTGTCCAGCTTTTCTCTTTGGCGGCTCTGAATGATGATGCTATGGAAGCTATTCAGAGTGTACCGGTGGTCTGTGAGTTCCCAGATGTCTTTCCTGAAGAGTTGCCGGGTATGCCTCCGGATCGTGAGGTTGAGTTTGTAATTGAGCTTGAACCTGGAACGGCTCCTATCTCCAAGCGGCCTTATAAAATGGGTCCTGCTGAGTTGGCTGAACTCAAACGTCAACTTGATGAACAAGAGAAGTTGGGTTTCATTCAACACAGTACTTCTTCTTGGGGTAGCCCAACAATCTTTGTGAAGAAGCGTGACAGGACTGATAGACTTTGTGTTGACTATCGGGCTCTCAATGCTAAAACCATCAAGAACAAATATCCCCTTCCGCGGATTAATGACCTCTTCGATCAGCTAGCTGGAGCTGTGGTATTCTCTAAGCTAGATTTGAGGAGTGGTTATCACCAAATCAAGATTCGCAAGGAAGATGTGCCTAAAACAGCTTTCACCACCCGCTATGGCCTGTATGAGTACACGGTCATGTCTTTCGGTCTCACCAACGCACCTGCTACCTTCTCGAGGCTTATGAACTCGGTTTTCATGGAGTACCTTGATAAGTTCGTTGTGGTCTATCTGGATGATATCCTGGTCTATTCTAAGTCCAAGGAAGAGCATGAAGAACACCTTCGTTGTGTCCTAAACAAGCTTCGTGAGAACCGCTTGTATGCAAAGTTCTCAAAGTGTGAGTTTTGGCTGCCTGAAGTAACCTATCTTGGTCACGTTATCTCTGCCAAGGGCATTGCAGTCAACCCGGAAACTGTGAAGACAATTGTTGAATGGCTTCCTCCTGTTAATGTCAAAGAAGTGCGGAGTTTCCTCGGTTTGGCTAGTTATTGCCGTCGCTTCGTTCAGAACTTCTCGAAGATAGCGAAGCCTCTTACCGGTCTCCTCAAGAAAGGCAAGAAATACCTGTGGACTCCTGCCTGTCAAGCAAGCTTTGCGACACTCAAAGAGAAGCTCACTTCCACACCAGTCTTGGTTCCTCCGGATACATCTAAGCCTTTCCAGATATTCTGTGACGCCTCTTTGCCAGGATTGGGTGCGGTCCTTATGCAAGAAAGACAAGTTGTTGCTTATGCCTCTCGACAGTTGAAGACGCATGAGATCAACTATCCCACACATGACCTCGAGCTAGCGGCAGTTGTATTTGCTTTGAAGCTATGGAGACACTACTTGCTTGGCAACCATTGTGAGATCTTTTCTGACCACAGAAGTTTGAAGTATATCTTCACTCAGCCTGATCTCAACCTTCGGCAGAGGAGATGGATTGAAGCAATCAATGATTTTGATTTGACCATCAACTACACACAGGGCAAAGCTAATGTCATGGCTGATTCTCTCAGCCGCAAAGCTTATGTCAACAACCTCATGATGGAAGAACAACAGCCTCTCTTGTGCGAGGAATTCCGTCAGCTCAACCTGGAAATTTTGGAACAAGGGCATCTCCTGAACCTTCTGGCTACTCCTCTCTTGGAAGAAAAGATTCGCTCTCGTCAGCTTGGTGATCCGCACACCAGAAAGATCATCTCTAAACTTGAGCTTCCGAAGTATGAGTCCTTCCACGTCGATGATCAAGGCACGCTTTTCTTTGAACACCGGATGTTTGTTCCGAACTACCCGGGTTTGAGAGAGCAAGTTCTCAAGGAGGCGCACGATTTTGTTCTTTCTATCCATCCTGGCAGTACAAATATGTACATGGATTTGAAAACACAATATTGGTGGCCTGGTTTGAAACGGTATTGTGCCAAGTATGTCTCAGAATGTGATGTCTGCCACAAAGTGAATGCTGTCCATCAGAAACCTTTCGGTCTTCTACAGCCATTGAAACCTCCGGAATGGAAATGGGAGAAAGTGGAGATGGACTTCATCACTGGATTTCCAAGGTCGCAGAAGGGCAACAATGCAATCTTTGTTGTCAGCGACAGGCTTTCTAAAGTGGCTCATTTCTTCCCCGTCAAGGAAACAATTTCTGGAATTCAGTTGGCTGAGCTCTATATCAACAGAATTGTCTCTCTGTATGGGGTTCCGCTTGAGATCAGTTCAGACCGTGGTAGCATCTTCACTTCCAAGTTCTGGGAGAGCTTCCAAAATGCTTTGGGAACAAAGTTGAACTTCAGCACTGCTTACCACCCTCAGTCGCAAGGACAAGTTGAAAGGATCAATCAGATTCTGGAGGATATGCTTCGTGCTTGCGTTATCTCTTTTGGCATGAAGTGGGAGGAATGTCTTCCTTATGCTGAATTCTCCTACAACAACAGCTTCCAGAAGAGTCTGAAGATGGCACCATTTGAGGCTCTCTATGGTCGCAAGTGCAGAACTCCGATTGGTTGGTCAGGTGCAGGAGAAAGAATCTGGTTTGGCCCTGACATTGTAACTCAAGCGGAGGAGAAGGTGCATATCATTCTTGAGAACCTGAAGATTGCTCAAAGTCGTCAGAATAGCAACTATGACAGGAAGCACACGGACATGGTGTATGCCCCTGGTGATCTCGTGTACCTTCGTGTCACTCCCATGAGAGGCACACACCGCTTTGGTATCAAAGGAAAGCTGGCTCCTAGATACATCGGTCCTTTCAAGATTCGTGGTAGAAGAGGAGAAGTTTCTTATGCTCTTGAGCTCCCGGAAAAACTCAAAGTCCATGATGTTTTCCACATCTCCCAGCTCAAGAAGTGCTTCAAAGATCCCGGCAGGACCGTGGATCATGAGCTAATCGATCTCAAAGAAGACCTGTCTTATCAAGAACACCCCACCAAAATCCTTGAGACCGCAGAAAGAAGGACTCGCAACAAGTCCATCAAGTTCTGCAAGGTGCAGTGGTCGCACCATTCTGTTGATGAAGCCACTTGGGAGCGTGAAGATGAACTCCGTGCCAACTATCCTACCCTCTTTGTGTCTTCTTCTTCTTCCTAGAATCTCGGGGCAAGATTCCTGTTTAGTGGGGGAGAGTTGTAGCATCCTAGTTGTCTAACACCTATAATGCTACTTGATCTAGTAATAAAATGGCCACTTCCTACAAATAATTGTTGCATCATCATCATGTCATGTTCATGTCATCATGCCACCTTGCATTTGAGCATCATACAAAAACCCTTTTGTTTTGGTTCTTATCTCATATGCATTAATATCTGTATTTGCCTCTTGATATTGTATTTGGTTCTTGATATATTGTAAATGCCCAAGTTGAGTTGGGGGCATATCTTTTATTGACTCCACCACCTTTCTTCACCACCTTATAATTCCACCATCCAATTAATATGAGCTTGGCATTTTATTTGAGTTTTACCTCTAGCTCATGTGGGTTGGGATGGATCAAATTCTAGCTCCACATGCTCCCATGTATGCACCATGTTGTTTTCACAATATTGGTATATGAGAGCCACATGGCCACCTTTGCATGCCTTGTGATTGGGACCCTAATTCTAGCTCCCATATGTGTTGTTTTTGGGGTTATCATCATGTTGGGATATTTTGTGGGCTTAATAAGTATCTAGTGGCAATTATACACTAGCAAGCCCCATTGTATTTCAGATATGGTCATCTCCATCTATTCCACATGGGGCATCCTTTTAAATTCTTTTTGCTTGGCCTTTATTCCAATTTTTGGGAATGAAAAATAATAATGCCATGTAATAACATTGTTTTCACAAGAATCATCAGGGCAATAAATATTTTCTGCATGGGCCATGCAAGTGCCACCTTTTGCATGTCTTTTGGTTTTCTTTGTTTTGTGTGGATCATCCCTCTCTCCTTACCCTCTCTATACCCCTCTAGCTACACCCTAATCACCTTTTCCCCATCCATGCATGCACATGTGATCATGTGGGTATGTATAAGCCCTAAACCCCTTCCCCTCTCTCTAGCCCCTACCACTCCTAGTGCTTGACCATGTGATGTCATTGTCATGTGCTAAACATGGGCATCTCCCTTTACCTCTCATCTCTCCTCTCAACAACCCTAAACCTCCCCTCTCTCTAATCTCCCCCTCCTTCTACCAACCCTACCCGAGCCTCACCTCTCCTCTCTCCCTAGCATGCATGCCCCACTTAGCCCCCTCTCTCTCTTGGCCGAGCTACCCATACCCAACCCTACCAAACCCTAAGACCAACCCTAACCGAGCCATCCCTCTAACCTAGTTCCTAACCGAACCCACCCCCTCTCCTTTCTCTCTCTCTGCCTGGCCTGCCCCACCCCGATCTCCCTCCTCCCTGGCCCTACCTGGCAGCCTCTCCCCCAGCTCTCCCCACCTAGCTACCCCCTGCCCTGGCCGATCACGTGAGGGAGGAGAAAGGTGGCACCGAGGCCACCTTTTCCCATCTTCCCCTCCCCCACGCAACCTCACCTGTCCCTCTCGTTCTTATCCACCCCCTCGCCCCTCTAGCCTCCCCCAGATCCGCCCAGGGCGACGCCCTCGCCCCTCCTTCCTTCCCACCTCTAAGCAGCACCCACGCCGGCCACCGTCGGTCTCCTTCTCCCCCGTCGATCCAGGAGGCGCAGACGGGCAGCAGCGTGTCAGCGAGGACGAGAAGACCGCCCTGCTTCGACCCTGTACCTGCAGACGGAGGAGGAGAACGCCCAGGCCAAGGAGCACCCGCGTTGCCCGACGAAACCCTAGCTACGTCGGCCTCTGCCTCGTCGACGATCACCGACGCCCCTGGCCGAACCGACCACGCCGACGCAACCGCGGTGAGCCACGCTACCTCCCAGACACCTCCCCTTTCCTGTTCGTTTCCTGGATGAGAGGGTCACGGCGACGAGCGCCCTCGGTGCACGGCGTGGTCGTCGACGTCGTCTCGCTCCCGTGCGCGCAAACCCTATCTAGCCGCCTACCCCCCTCCTGTCAACTACCCAACCCCACCGTAGCGGTCGCCGCTGCCGAGCGCACCCTCGCAGTCACGAGTTCGAATCTCCCCCACGCGCCGCGCTCCTCGCGGGCGAGCGCGTCTGTCCGCGCGCGTGCAGAGAGAAGATCAGCAGTGCCGCGAGCACGTTTTGCAATAACCCCCCCTGCGTTTTCTTTTCCCCAATCGCGGTCCCCCGAAGCCCCACTGTCTGTGCCTGTGTCTTTTTCTAAAAAGGCTCCCCACCTTTCTGTATATCAACCCGCGGTCCTCAGCTGGTCCACGTGGCGCTGCACGTTGCATCCGCTGCGGCGTGGGCCTGCAAGCCGCTGGCCCCACCTGTCGGCCTCAGCGGCTAGTCTGTGTGCTAGTGAGAAAAACTCTTGCGCGCGTGTTGCCCAGTCAGCCCTGTGACCCCACCTGTCTGTGACTAGGGCTAGGTTTGTCTGAGTATTAAAATGTTTTCTGATTTCTGTTTTAATTTAAACCTTTTTCCAAATTAATTCAAATTCAAAATTAAATCTGTTTTCAAATAACTTTTCAATTATAAAAACAAATAATGCAAATAATATATGTATTTGAATCAGAAAAATGTGAGGAGTTCAAATATGCTATTCAAATTACCTTTTGCACATTTAAAATTCCAAGTTGAGTAAAATTACAACAAATGCCACTAGAACTTAATAAATTAATAACTTTTGATTTATAACTCCGAATTTAGCAAATGATATGTCTAAAATGATCAGCTCGACGAGACCTTTCTGTTTATGCTATCCATGACTTCAATTGCAGCATGCATCATATAAATATAAAGTATACAGCAACTATTATGATAATAAAATGTGACCAAAACTCAGTAAAATGATTTATTCTTGTATTCCACACCTCACCCATGCCATGCTACTTTATTGCCATGCAAATTGTGCATCATTCATCATGGCATGATTGTTTGCTTGTCGCATTTTATTCATATGCTTGCGCTCTTTATTTATGTTGGCCCTTGTTTGTTTGGTTCTTCTTCGAATAGACGCTGAGCAGGGGATATATCAAGAGAACCAGGAGCACTACCCAGATCCGTCTCTCGCTTCAACTGAGTTGCCAGGCAAGCACTACCACATGCTTGCATACATACAGTACCTATTGCCTCTATCTTATTCTTGCATTATTGAGTCGCGATTGCATTAAATTGAATCCCAAGTATTGCATAGCCTTTACTTTTAAACCCCACCAAGCTTGTTCTCCATCCCATGAGCCATTACTACAGGAGTTGTTTGAGCCATGCGAGTCGTAGAACAGCATGTGTAGGGTATGTGAGTGACTGTTGGATAACGAGGTACCTAAACAACTTAACCTGAGTAGTAATGGGATAACTAAAAAAAATGGCACCGGTGAGCAACATCTGCTATTTGGTTTTTCCTGCTCACTTGTGTCCCGTAAGACCCCGAGTACTTGATTCCTGTTCCAAGATTATTCGCGCTATCCACATCCGGGAGGCTTATGGGACCCCCCTGAGCCAGAGCTTGATTCAGTCTTATCTCTTGGGGCCACAAACTAGTTTGAGGTTTTGTTTACTATCCTGTACTTATGCCATGCTACTGCCTTATTTACGATTGTGCGAGGAGCACACTATACTGTTTAGGTAAGCGGAGTGTTTTCGCGGTATCGACAAGCCCAGTCACACTTTCGGGTTCCCAGTCGTTACAGCCATTGACGCAAACCTTGAGTCCGTCTCGAAGTCAGCTAACTTCGTTGCGGGTCTACTCAATGGGGTGGCCCCCTGAAATATTTCTGAATCTTGTGATTGCTTTGTCGTGAAGGCCTCGTTGGATTTTGATTTGGTTTTTCCGAGGTTGATCGAGTGTGTGTTGCTATTTGTGCACCCCTACAGGGTAAAACTTTCTGAAAGCCGTGTCCGCGGTTATGGACGACTTGGAGCACAGTTTCTCGACCATAGACAAGCATAACTAAAGTACCGCTTTCACTTGACTAAATAACTGACTAGTAAATAGTGCCACACTCATGGAATGGTTAATAAAATTGCCAACGGATGGGGGAGGTTGTTCGTCCGCTTCCTCGTTGGTAAGCGAGGAGGAGGATGGATCTGATGAAATTACTGTTATAACTGTTGTCATTAATACACGGACATCCGTCTATCTTTGGTTAGGCGGATGGTTAGCGAGTCTCTATAGAACTGCTAGGGTTTATCTTTTGCTGCAAATTGCGTCACCCCAGGTTGTGTCCCCTTTAGAGGCATTAAGACTTGCTGAGTACCCTTAGGGTCTCACACGATAAATTATTGGTTCAGATGAACAGGTACCCTCGCAGGACGGATACTGGGTGGAAGAGGCTGATGATGTGGGCAACGATCGTTCGGTGTAGAGATTTCGGGAACGGGGATCCGTGAGATCTGTGGGCGGGATGTGCTTAGTTCTGTGGCATCTTATGCCAATTTGCTTCTTATCCGTACTCAGACTTTGTTTTGCCGCTTCCGCTTGATACTCTGATGTGTGATGTATGAGGAATTATCCTAAAATATTATATCTATCTAGGTCATTTGAATCTTGCCGTATGGCGTTGCTATATTTCCTTTCTTTCTAGATGGAATGGCTCTGATGTACTTTTGTATGGTGGCTTGCATACATACCCATTTGTGTATGTAGTTGATCCCTTCGCCTGCCGATTACGCCACCCGTACAGGTCCCGATGAATTGGAAGTGGTTGGGACGGCCGAAAGGTCTACCCGTGAGTGGCTTTTGGGGCCCCACCGTACTATTTCAACCACTACCGTTCATCCAGGCTTGTATCTAGGAGCGTAATTCACCGAGGTAGTTACAGTGCGGGAGGGAGGCGCGAGGTGCAGGCGCCCGATGATGGGCAGTGCCGGTGGCGAAGGAGGGAGACGGCCTCTCCCTGCCTTTGCCCTAAACCAGTAATAATGGACAAGCAAGAGGAATAGTAGGGGGAAGAGGAAGAGAAACCATGCCCTGGAATGGTCTCTAGCATGAGTTTCTTCACGAGATTGGCCATGAGCAGTCTCTAGGATGAATTTCTGGAGCTCTGTTCCTGTGAAGTGTGAGACAGAATAGTTGATGAACTGGGGGGGCCTCGATCTTCTGCTTATAAGCTATCGAGGAAGAGTGAAAACGATAAGATCGTATAAATGCATGTGTACCGGTGCACCCAAGTTGGAGAGACGATCCATGTGTAACGATGACCTCTTACGTGGTCAATCAGTACAAGCATGTTAACGTTGCCATTGAGACTAGTCATTCTCCAATGCATAGACAGGGGAAGTAGACAAAATCTTATCTCTCTGCATGTGCACCGAACTTGGAGACTAGTCATTCTCCAATGCTCGTGAGTACGTACAAGTTTAGTAGTCCTCATGACACACGATAAGCTCTTCCTCTTCGTACTCAATTAGTATGCGTATGTAAACGTCCACGGTGACAATGTTATAGGTACAACCCTAGAAATATACGAGACCTATAACTAATACACCACATATCTTCCCGGCCCCGCAAAAAAAAAATACACCGTATATCTTAACACCCCCGCGGTCGAAGGGTCGGTACCGATACATAGACTGGAGCGAAACTCAGTAAAAGTCGTCGACGGTAATCCCTTCATCATGATGTCTGTAAATTGTTGAGAGGTCGACACGTAAAGAACTCGAAAGTGACCGAGGGAAACTTGCTCATGGACAAAGTGAATATCCAGCTCAATGTGCTTCGTGCACTGATGATGAACGGGATTGGCGGAGAGGTAGACAGCCAAGACGTTATCACAAAATACGACCGTGGCCTTGTCGACAGAACAAGAGAGCTCGGAGAGAAGCTGACGAAGCCACGTGCAATCGGCCACGACGTTAGCCACGGCACGATACTTGGCCTCGGCGCTGGAGCGAGACACGGTGGGCTGCCTCTTGGAGGACCAAGAAACGAGCGACGAGCCAAGGTAGACACAGTAGCCCGAGGTGGAGTGCCGCGTGTTGGGCAGCTAGCCCAGTCCGCATCCGAGTAGGTATATATGCAGCCTATGAGACATTATGAGTCGTATATAGCGCAATATGCACTTAACAGTAGACCAATGAGTGTCGCGAGGCACCTGTAGATACTGACAAACTCTGTTGACAACATAAGAAATATCTGGTCTCGTGATCATCAAGTACTGGAGACCACCAAAAATACCTCTGTACTCCGTCACATCCGCAGAACACAGAAGCTCACCATCAACAGCAGTGATCTTGTAAGTAGTAGATATAGGTGTGGTAGTCGTCTTACACTTAAGCATCCCAGCCCGCTGCAACAAATCCAAGGAATACTTCTTCTACGTCATAACAAGTCCATCAGCATGAGAAGTAACCTCCACACCAAGAAAGTAGTGAAGCTTCCCAAGGTCTTTGACAGCAAAATCAGCACCAAGGGCACGAACAAGAGCATCAACAGCTGACTGAAAGGAGCTGACTAGAATAATATCATCCACATAAACCAGCAACTACATAGTGACCTCAGGATTCTGTAAAGAAATAATGATGAGTCAGCAGTGGACGGTGCAAAACCATGAGCACGAAGAGCAGTCGCGAGATGGGCATGACAGGCACGAGGAGCTTGCTTCAGACCATAGGGCGCTTTGGTGAGACAACATATATGATCAGGACGATCAGTAATAGAAAAACCAGGTGGCTATCGCATATAAACCTCCTCTTCCAATAAGCCATGAAGAAAAGCATTCTGCACATCAAGCTGACGAAGACGAAGAGACCAACCTCGAGTAACTGCAATAGAGAGAAGAAGCCTGATGGTGGTAGGCTTGACCACTGGACTAAAGTGTCTTCAGAGTCAAGACCATAGCGCTGTCGAAATCCTCTAGCAACAAGACGCGTTTTATATCGCTCAATAGACCCATCAGAATGCTTCTTCACCTTGAAGACCTATTTAGAATCAATGGCATTGACTCACGATGGTGGAGGAACAAGAGTCCATGTCTCATTGCGAGGAAGCGCGTGATACTCCTGCTCCATAGCCTCTCTCCAATGCGGGATGCTCATAGCAGCTTGGCATGTACGGGGCTCGGAGGACAAATCCGCAATAGCAGCAGTCATACACGCAAGATGCCAAGTAACAGTATCGTCGGTGCGCTCCTTTGGACGAAAAATGCCACTGCGGCTAAGCGTATGTGGACGCAGAACATGATCCGTCGAGGTCGAGGGTGCAGCCGACACGGGGCTAGGTGACGGCGACAGAGAGAGCCCAGTCGGTGAGGGGCTGAGCGAAGGCGACAACGATGGCCCAGCCGGCGAGGGACTGGGCGACGCGTTGGGAATTGGCGAGGCCGAGTCAGAGCCCGCTAAAGGCGTCCCTAGCAGTGGGCTGCTCGGCGAGGGAGACAGCCCAGGAGAGGCGGGCGATGACGGCGAAGCAGGTCGGGCGCTGGGCGTCGGTGAGGTGGGCGTGGCGAGGCCGGCCCAGGGCCAGTGGGCGCGTCGTCCTGATGTGCATGGGCACGCGGACCGAGGGCATGCAGGGGCGCGGCACAATCGACGTGCGCGTCGGATGACGTCAACGAGGGAGGTGCTGGTGCCTCCAAAAATTTTAAACAAGCCCCACTTATAATGCCTGCACCATGGTTAGGAAATAATATAGGAGAGTATGCAGCACCATCAAATTGGTCAGAGGCAATAGAGGATGAATGCATGGATGGAGGTTTAGTGGTGGACACAGGGAATTTAGCAAAGGGGAAAACATACTCATCAAACACGACATTCCGGGATATGTAGTGTAACATCCCAGCAATAGAGCTTAGAAATAAGATGAACACAGATGTGTGCATTGTATTCATGCGTAGAAAATCCGAATAATTTTCACGCTTTTGGACATATCTTGTTAAAGTGATTGAAGCTTCTCTTAACTTGATGGAATTGAAGTAGATCATCAAGTTGACTGCGGTAAGTTTCAATATGACCTTTGCTAAAACCTTATTTTGGGTAAGGGATATTTGATCTAAGGGTAGATCAAATGTAATAAAAGTTAAACCCTAATACATTACTTAATGGATTATATTTGATCCTTAGATGATCATATCATATTATTCATTACAACAACTCATGAATACCAAGTTATAAATATAACTTAAGTAATAGGAATGTAACAACTAAATCTTAATCTCAACTATTTATACCATGAACATCATGGTAATACTTAACCCTAACTCTTTAGTTGTATTAAGTAGGAAGGAAAGCAATTCAAGACCATTCACCATATATCCTTCTTTCCATATCAATCCTTATGGAATCCTATCTTAATATCTGTTGTTCATCAATGTTGAGTAATCAACTATTGATTCACTTCATCTATCAATTCTTGATCTATCAACTCTTTCCATATCATAGCATTCACTTAAGGCCTATAAAGAAATAAGTAAGAAGGGGTAAATAGTAATGCTAGATTTGAATATCATTGGTAGGATGGGAGTGTTGAAAGAGAATTAAATCAATAGGATTATTGATGGAGTTAACTCACTCCTGAAATAATAGAAGAGTATCTGAGGTAAAGATTACAAGGATGAATTCTAAAGATAAGTTACCAGGAGTAATCCTATTGAATAAAGTAGGAGTAGTAAATGAATAATGTCTCTTAGTCAGATAGATACACTGAGAAGATAATTATAATAGAACTGTAGTGTTGTATTGATAAAGGCCTTGATTAGCCAACTGGAAACCTAAGCCATAAATGATCAAAGGATTCTAATGATCATGCTTTTGTCACCAAGATTGAATGCTTATATCATGTATAAGTGACATTGGTGGATAGAACATGATTGAACCCTAGTATAGATATGTTATTCTAAGTCAACCATGACAAGTCACCATGATATGATGTGAAGTTTGAATATAAGATATTGGAGATAAGTTGATATAAGATAGTATGATTAAGATGATGCTAGAGCAACATTGGATAATAGAAATAGTAGTTTCCTCTTGGGAAATATTAAACACTTGAGGTGAAGTAGGATTTGATACATATATATAGAGAGATCTATTAGAGTAATGTTGGAGATGGATGATTAAGGAAGGGTAAGAATAGAGTTAGAAGTAACTACTTATTGGATTGGAGGTTATCAGTAGTAGAGTAGTTGATATAACTAAGTTTGGATAAATCTAGGAAATGAATTCGTTAATTAGAAGTCCAGGATTGTGAATTATGGAAGATAGGAATTCTTGGTAAACACTAAACCCTAAATCTATAATCAAGCTTAACATCCATCTCATCTGCTGGATAAATCATTTTATTTTCACAATGCTTTATAGGAATATTTTCCTATAGCAAATCACTTAAGCACATCTTTCTCATTTCCAACTATCATGATCACATGTGCTTAGGAACTATCTTAATTAATTCTTCCTCATAAGTCATTCTAGAAAATAATCTTATTATTTTAAAAAGGTGAAATTATTCTTGATCACCAACATAAAGACAATCTGTCTTAGCCATTAATCTCAATTCACATCAACAAAGGGATATAAGTATATTAAGAATCCTAAAATCTAGGGTAAGCAATTACAATTCAGAACCCTAAATTTATTAACGAGTTTTATCATCAACACCTCATAAATATTCAATCTATATTCATTAGGCAAATTCCTTGATCCATTTCTCTAACCACTCATTCCATATGAGCATGGAATAAGTGGGATACAATAATTATAAACCACCTTATACTTTACTATGTGATTGAATACATAAAAATAAACCCTGTGAGTATTACTAAACATTTTAAAACTTCATTACTCCAAATAAAAGTAAAAATAATGTTATAGTTAATTTTTAAGATCTTAAACAAATCCTAAAAACCCTAAATCCTACTTATTCTATTTAATAAAAGAATATCTATATAATTATAAAGTTAGAAAATAATAAATAAAGTATGTTATCAAAATACTAAATTCATCCCAGAATTTGAAATACATTTCTATAGACTGCAACTATTTAACAAATAAATTCTCTAAAAGAAATTTGAAACAAATGTGTAATACACAAATCTGAAAACAAAACAGAAAAGAGAAAAGGAAACAGTGAGGAAAAAACTGCAACCAGGCTGTAGCCCAACTTCCCTCTCTCTTATCCGTCGCCCACGAGCAACCACAACAACCCAACAGTGCCCCAAGCACAGCCCAAGACCAGCCCAGCATGTCTTCCTCTCTGACTGGCCGGTGGACCGCCAAAGGACTACGGGTTAAGTTGGAAATTATGCCAGGGGGTTTTCTATGAAATGTCCATCATCGTCTTCCTCGCAACGTCACAAGCAGCTGCCTGTCGGCATCGCCGCTGTCCACCGCCGCGCCATGACGTCCGGCCGTGCCAAGATCCACGACACCGCTCCTGGTCGTCTACAAGTAGCCCTGGACGCCGACGAGAAAGCCTAGCACACCACTCCACTTCTCTTTCTTCCTCTCTCGCATGAACACTGAACCCTAGCTAGCCGGAGATGACCTTCCCCACCATCTCCGACCTCCCCTTGATCCGCGGAGGTGACTATCATATGCGTCGTGATCTTCTCCGTCGATTGCCCCTACTCACGAAAGCTGGGGAGCCCTCTGTCGATCTAATCGACACCTCATCTCCACTGCCAGTCACGGCCGTTCGTCGTCAATCGCCGCTTCCACCAAGCTACTCCGGTCACGTCATCACGCCCCTCATCTTCACGGTGAGCTATCGATCCTCACGCACCTTCTCAATATCCTCCTTGTTTGCTCGTTTGCTCTACCGCTGTTTGCCTGTCTCTGTCGCCGCCGTTCATCGTCGCAACAGCTGCTCCGGCGACCTTAATCAAGCGGCGCCGCCACTATTAGACTCCCCGCATCTCGCTCTTTCGAACACAACCATCCTCGCGTGCTCGCGCTCTCCCAATCGTCGGAGTGGTCACCGATCTGAGAGGGTTTCCGGCGGGATGACGTCAGGATGATCTCATCCTTGACCGAGTCCACGGTTGACTGGTCCACTGCCCGCGTGGCATCTGACGTGGTCCTAACCCCACGGGTCAGTGACCAGGGTAGATTCAGGCTGGGTGTAAAAAGTAAAATGGTTATATAGAAAATAATTTAGAAAATGATTAAATCCTAGAAATTCAATAACTTTAGTTTTGCAATTCAGAAAATATGTATAATATATGAAAATGTTTATAAAAATAAAATCTACAACTCAAAACTATTACCAAACATTATTATGTTAACAATTTAAATAAATATTATTTAATAAAGATTTTATAAGTAATAATACTTTCATAATTCATATTTTAATAATGGTAAATGTTAAAAATATAAATAAAATACCAAAAATCTTAGAAAATAAAAATATAATTTAAAACTATAATCATGCATTATTATTTCACTTAATTAAATATTTGTTATTTATTAAGTATTTATAAAGTAATAAATCTTGTTAAAATCGTATCTTATTATTTATAAATCATAAAAATAAATGTAATATACCAAAATGATCACAAAAATAATACCTACATGTTAAAAATATAATATTACACTTTTGAGGTAAATAAAAAATTTAAAACACTTTAGCAACCTGAATTTAAACCTATTCCTTAGTTGAGAATTCATATAAGGGTAAATAAAATTTGTTAATATTTCTTAAATTAGCCAATTGAGTCTAAGAAATAGTATTAGTCTTAAAAATTGATTGTATAAAGTCAAATTGTTCAACACATCTTAAATACAATTCTATTTCATTTATCATTCAACATTAAGTGTATATTATTTTTCAAATGGAGTTATCAATTATAAAAAATCCTCAAGAATGGTATTTTCAACCAAATAAAATCTTTAACCATTGTTTCATTCACAACTTTGTAATGGACTAAATCCAAAGATAATTCATAAGTAGTAAATAATACTGTTTACTTATTCACAAACTATAACCACACCGTTATAAGGAGACAAATCCTATTATACAATTAAGAAACCACTACTTAAATAGAAGTAATGACATTCTTAAGTAACTTTAATGAAACAATATAAAGAGAACAAGATACAAGTATCATAAGTAATACACCATAAGTCTACCTATGTCTTTAAAGTTAACTTTAGTCCACAACACTTTAAATATTATTATAAAAACTTCATGTGTTTTATAGTTTACTTTGGTATGTTTCAATTAAGACCTAGTACATCTCAATACCAAACTAACCAAGTTAAAAACCAAGATAGATAAGTCTCAAATACTAATGATGTCATTATTCAAATGGAGTAATTCTTTCTTACTCAAGGACTAAAACTGGTGCACCTAATAATGCTAACTTAAGGTTAAATACTTTTGCTTAGTTAAATAAAGAAATCTTTTCTTCAAAAGTTATTCGTTTTGCCACTTCAGTCAACACATAACAATTAATCGTAATCATATTACTTTATACTTTACTTGTAAACTTAGGATTGATAACACTTAAGTACTTTATAAGTAACATGGCTTGTAAGGTAAAATTTGAAGATAAACAATTATAGTGTAAGCAATCTTGAGTAGCATTCCATATATGTGTATCTTATTGTTTTATAGATATGTGTTGTTCAAGAGTGAAACTTATCTAAAAGGACAACACATTATAAAGAAACCATTTCCAGTTTCCAAACCCTAAATCAACGTTATCCAGGGGATTCGAGTTTACGAAAATGCATTACATTACTTATGCATAATAGCATCTTTCTTCTTTAAACATTAGTCCTTACCGGACCAATGATGTTGATTTCAGATATTGGATCTTTTATATTGTCTCAAAGACCGTGAGTGCATAATCTTGCAATCACACAAGGCAAGTTCACACTTGCTCATGTCCTTTGATTATTTTCCGTAAAGTATTTTGCAAATCCAGTGTTGTCATCACCTGCATTTGAAAAAGGTCGGAAAACACTATTTTCATAATAAATGATTATAGATTATTTACCATGAGTTAATAACCTACTATGAAAGTTCCGGTGGTAAAGGAACATATTATCTAGGACTTAATAACCAATGTCGCCAGTAATTCTTGCGCCGTATATTACGCGTTAACCATGAGATTTGGAATGGGATAGAGAAGTTAGTTGTATCCTTTTCCTCTCGTATAGAGGCAAGACGACCTTAACGTGACGTTGTGATTCCTTGTGCGGATCCAACATATGGGTGGGCACCCGTACACTCCACACTTCTGGTGTCTAGATTATCTATGGATGGTGTTTAGTGGATGGGCCATTTAATATGGCACTTTCCAGGGCAACACCTGTAGGGGTTCGTAGCATGGAAAACAAAAAATTTCTACCGCATGCACACAAACAAGCCAAGATCTATCTACTAGATTGTAGCAACGAGTCGATAGAGGAACTCACCCTCGAAGATTTCAAAGCGGTTAACGAGAGCAGATTCTCGTGGGTGATGTAGTCGTACTCTTGCCGATCTCAAGATCGCGTAGACGATCCTTCCGGCGCTGCGTTCGGGCAGCGCTCCCGCAGTCGGTCACACGTTCGGTACTCGACGAAGACCTTCCTCTCCCTTGTTCCAGCAGGCAGCGGAGGTTGTAGCACTCTCCTCGCGATTCCGGCAGCACGACGGCGTGGTACCGGAAGTAGAGGGGAGATATCGCAGGGCTTCGCCTTAAGCCGGAGCGAGTATGGTGGACTATGAGAGAGCCTTGGTGATCTAGGGTTTAGACACACCAATTAGAAGGGGCTAGGCCGGCGGCTAGGGCAATTAGAAGCTCTAACTCGGCGGCTTGGGAGAAATCCCTAGGCTGTGGCTAGGGTTTAGGTTTAGAGGGAGGCAACTTGTGTGTCTAGGAGGGGAGCCCTGCCCCTCCTCTTATAGGTGGAGGGAGGCGCGCCTGGGGAGGGGAGTCCCTCCCCAACCCGGACCCAAGGTGGGCCGGTGGTGGGAGGAGGAACTCCTCCCCCAAGTCGGTTTCAAACCTCCTTCTCCTCTTTCCCAAAACTAGCCGTTTGACTTTCAAACTAGCCGTTTGACTTTTTTAAAATAGGATTTGAATAAACCCTCTATTTTGGTACAGCAATGACACCTAGTACATGATGCAATCATATCAACTTGATATAACACATTCATGTACCCTTTCCCCTCCGGAGTGCCGGACATTCCGGAACCTACTAGAACATTCTCGATGAAAACACCGGAATCATTCCCCAACTCCGAAACAGGACTTTCCTTATATGAATCTTATTCTCCGGACCATTCCGGATCTCCTCGTGATATCCCGGATCCCATCCGAGACTCCGAACAACATTCGGTCTCTTACTCATCATTCCATAACTACTCAACAACATCGAATCCTTAAGTGTGTCTCCCTACGGTTCATGAATTATGCGGACATGATCGAGACACTTCTCTGATCAATAACCAATAGAGGAATCTGGAAATTCATATGGCTCCCACATATTTCTACGATTACTTTGCGATCGAATGAACCACTTACATATGATACCAATTTCCCTTTGTCTCACGATAGTTTACTTATCCGAGGTTTTGATCGTCGGTATCTCTGCATACCTAGTTCAACCTCGTTACTGATAAGTACTCTTTTCTCGTTCCCGTGATATGTGATCCCTTGTGAGCCAGTCACATGCTTGCAAGCTAATTGGATGACATTCCACCGAGAGGGCCCAGAGTATATCTATCCGTCATATGGATGGACAAATCCCACTCTTGATCCATGTGTCTCAACCAATACTTTCCGAACACTCAATGCCACCTTTATAGCCACCCAGTTACGGTGTGGTGTTTGATGTCATCAAAGCATCCATCCGGTAAAGGTGATATGCATGATCTCATGGTCGAAGGAATTAGGTTACTATGTCTCAGAAAGCATATAGCAATTGAACTATTTAAAATGACTTGATCTTTATGCTACGCTTATCTATAGGAGTATGTCCATCACATCATTCTCCTAATGATATGACCCTGTTGTTAATAACATATCTATGTTCATGATCAGGAAACCATGATCATATATTAACCAACAAGCTAGTTTAACAAGAGGCTTTACTAGGGACTCTTTTATGTTTACAAATCACACAAGTATTAATGTTTCCTGTTAATACAATTATAGCATGGTATGTAAACATTTATCATAAGTATGAAGATATGATAATAACCACTTTATTATTGCCTCTTGGGCATATCTCCAACAGTCTCCCACTTGCACTAGAGTCAATAATCTAGTTTCAAACCTTTGTGTATTCAACACCTATGGCTTTCCGGTGTTGTATGTACACGATTGCTAGTGGTCAACTGATCTCCGGATCTGACACTTCCAGGCCCGTGTGTAATTGCATGTCTTTGCGTCTCCACGCATCACTCATTCTCTAATGAGATGGCTTTGTATAAGTTTGGTCCTTTGGTGAGACCTTTAGTTCTTTGGGGTTAAAACATGTTGATAATATTGTCGTACAATATATCTTCATAGTATTATCCCGCTGTAAACTACACCTAGTTTGATAACAAACTACTTGACACAAATGCCCTCTTTAGCTGCTATAATAGCAGTCATATACTCAGCCTTTTGTTGTAGTATCTGTCACAATGTCTTAACTTTGGAACTCATCCAAATCCATTATGGAACCTACTTTCCATTACATTGTGCCACCCTTAGTTCAGATTGAGATAAACTTAATTTGTACTTTGTGACAAAACTAGTATCAATGTAGTACTTTTACAATGAACTAACCATCTATGTGTCACTTCTACAAATAATATACTCTTAGTTCTTCCAAAAAATCATAAGAATATCCTTACTATTGTCCAATGATCATCTTATGAATCATTCTGGTATACGCTCATAACATTTAGAGCATAGGACATATCTGGATTTGTACATATCACAGTATGATTGATATAAATACTCTTTGTGATTTCATACATCAAGTATCAATCTATACTTGAATCTTTGTTTCACTTACCAAGTGTCAATACACTTGAATATATCATCAATATTGAACTCATTCAATCCTTTCTGTGCGACAAGAACCTTTCTTGTAGTTTCTATATTGAACTCATTCAATATCTCATCTATGTACTTCTGGCACAACCATATTGGCGTCTATTGATGCCAAATATTTGGGTTTTGCCTAAGTCTTTCATCAGGATGAAATTCTTAATATGTGTTAATAAAATATACATCTTTTCCAATCAACAATATGTCCTCCACATAATGTATTAGAAATATGTCTTAGCGCTCCCACTTAATTTCTTGCAGATGCAAGCATCTTCATCGTCTCCGATGAAATAAAACTCTTTTAACAATTTCATCATGGTGAAGATTCCAACTCCGCGATGCTTACTTCAACCATTGAAGTTTGCATATGCATTTAGCATCCTTTGAATTAACAAAACCCTTATGGACCATGTTATTCACATGTCCTAGGTAACAATTCTTTTAGAAGAACTTGTTTTGTTTATTCAACTACCATATAACAAAATTATATGTAGTGGTTGCTACACTAATCCGTCTAGACTAAATATCACTATGAAAGATCAGATCTTGTCATAGTCAACCTTTGAACATTGTTGTGAACTTTTTCCCAACATGTCGACTATTTCATAGATGTGCAACATCCATGTCTATTTATTTATAGATCCAAACACAACTGTAAGGTCTTACACCTTTCTTGAGGGTCCTTCAAGTTCAAAACTTGATTTTTCGTGTATGGAACTATCACGGATTTTATGGCTTCAAGCCATTAGACGGAGTCAGGGCCCATCATCGCTTCTTTGTATGTAGTCAGATCATTATTGTCAAATAATGATTTAACTCTCAAATCTTGGTATTTGATTGTTTACCCGACCTACTTGTTTCAATAGAAACTTTGACCTTCGTAACCACAACCTTTGAGGCACGTGAGCCATGAGCATAGTTGCTGCCTCCGGAACACTTTTCGGCGCTGCGCAACTTTGCACATATAGCTAAGGTTCTTTTAACCTTATCAAAGTTCTATTGTCCTCCCACTTAACTTTTCACGAAAAATTCCTTCTCAAAGAAACTTGACGTTCTAAGCAACAAACACTTTTGTCTCCGGTGTTTATGGAGGAATACTTAAAAGTTATACAAAGACAGGTTCATCCGACTTTGGTTGCACACATCTTTCTTATGCATAGCATACCAATGTTTTAAGAAAGGACTACTTGGGTTTTATCCCAAACCATAACTTTATATGGTGTCATTTCAATGGATTATGATGAAGCTCTTTTCAGTGAAAGAAAAAACGGTAGTCTCTAAAGCTTTTAATCTTTAAAATATAATGGCAGTTTTATGAATTATACCTTTGATCTTACCATGTCAAACAAGGTTTAATTACATATCTCGAATGCTCCATACTCTTATGGTGTTTCGGGAAATGCAAATCCACGGAACGATTCCATAAATCTTAGGTATTATGCTAAACTTTGTAACTCAAATATCTTCCTTTATGATCTTATCATAAACTATTTATATTCTTGTTACAATGATTTTGCACTTCATCTTGAAAGTCCTTGAACTTTTCAAATGTTTCATACTTCATCCTTATTAAGTAAATATTCATATATTCACTCAAATTTTCGGAGAAAGCATATGAAGTTGAAATCCATCGCTCTTGACTACACATAATGGACTCCGTACAACAATATGTACAAGTTCCAATAAGCTAGTCATTCGTTCCCTTTTGGCCTATGAACGAAGTTTTAATTATCTCTCGGAAAGTTTCACAAGCGTCATTTGATCAAAAATCAAAAGACTCCAAAATTCCATCCACATGGAGTTTCTTCATGTTTTCTTTCCAATATAATTTAAACGGCGATGTCACTTCCTAAGTGATATTTCAATCAATTTGTCTTTCGACATTTTTAGCACTAGTTTTATGGATGTGAGATTTGCGAATCCATCTTTTATGGATTACGGCAATTATTTGAACAACCCTTTTGTTCTCATAATACCTGATAAAACAAATCTTTGAAGGCAAGCTTTGACGTTTAACGAGTAACACAATAACCTTTTATTTGTTCTCGATGAACATCATCACATATTCTTTTGCTAGTTACTTAGGCCATTGTAGTTCATGAATTGTGTTGTTTCGTATGACGATTCACACCAACAAATTCAGTATCAAATACTTAGGAACCACATTGTTTAATAAGCAAAGAATATAGCCATAACATGTATATCATCTATATACTTAAACTGGACAATTCTAGTCTTTTCTTTTCTGCCATATATTTATGAGATTTTCTTTCAGTATTTATTTTCTGTTTGAAAGAATCTATCAACATCATTAGTGGAGTCATACATATGACACATAGTCCAAAGCGTGTATAGTTAAATACCAATGTCTTTGGACTTGCACTTTGAAGTAGATTACCATCATCAAATGTTTGGTGTTCTTTCAAATTCCTTTCTTTAGTAATCTCTTGGTATCGTAAATATTTTACCTACATCAAATATTCACCCTTATCATGGAATCATCCATAATCAAGCTACTTTTAGATTATAACGGTGAATCATGAGTATAATGTTGCTCTTCAAAAACTTTGGAGGATTTTGGACAACTAGTGTCTCCAACCTTTTGTAAATTCTCATCAAATATGAGAACATGACTTTTGCCATATTATACTCTATCATGTTGCAACCAAAACTTCGTTTCAGATATCACAATATCTTCCACACATCATGGTTTCTGAAACAAATCTTTCAGATCCTAGATAACCTTGATATTAAGACAATCCTTTGAATATCAAGAATCATGGATACAAACATGATACTCATACACTAACTCTTGGAATTGCCACTCTTGTTTTAATACCAATTATTAAACTTCATGGAGTAACCGGAACTTTACTGAAAGTTTGCAATAGGACTTTTAAACTTTAGATTAACACTTCAAAACAATACGATACCAGTTCGTAAAGTAACTAACCAGAATTCTATAGTTCTATCATCTCAATTATAACTAAGCGCAAAGTGGTAAACGGATGCCAATGACTACAACAACTATGGAAATTCACTTTGATTTAATTTATGATAAATAGTGTTCAACTTTTAATCATATTGCCGTTGAACTCCCACTCAAAACAATATCCCTCACATTGTTTTAGTGATCACACGAACCAAATCCACCACATCAAAACCGATCATCACGAGAGTTGATGTAGCTTCAATGGCGAACAATCAACATGTTCATCATATCTACTATATGACTCATGCTTTACCTTTCGGTGATCCGTGTTCCGAGACCATGTCTGTACATGCTAGGCTCGTCAAGATCAAACCTTAGCTTCTACATGAGCAAATCTGGCTTGCTCATGTTGTATACACTCGCAGAATCTAACACACCCGATCATCACGTGGTGCTTCAAAACAACAAGCTTTAGCAACGGTGCTAACTAAGGGTGAACACTTTATGACTTGAAATTCATGTGCATGAGGGATCATCTTATAATGCTACCGTCGTCTACTAAGCAATGCAAGATGCATAAAGGATTAACATCACATGCAATTCATAATATGTGATATGATATGGCCTTTCTTCTTTGTGCTTCCGATCTCCATGTTCTAGCACGAACATGATCTCCATCATCACCGACATTGCATCAAGGTCAATGATGCTTCTCCATGGTTGTCGTCCACCGGCTTCAACTATTACAACTACTTTGAATAGACACGCGGGTCTTAACAGAAATTAAAGACAACCATATAGCTCCTGCCGGTTGCCGACTTACAATAAGGAACATTGCATACATCATATAATCACAATCATGGCCATATCACATCACTGCACACCCCTGCAAAACAAAGTTAGACGCCTCTAATTTTCTTTGCATATTTTACGTGGTTTGGGGCTTTCAATAAGTGTCGCTCTAACTTACGAACAAGAACCACAACATTGATACTAGTATTGTCAATCACCCGTTGTAAATTGAATCTTAACTATGTTGGGAGAAACAGGCACCCGCAAAGCCACTTATGCAATACAAGTTGCATGTCAAGCGTGGAGCAAGTCTCATGAACGATGTCATGTAAGGTTAGCCCGGGCCGCTTCATCCCAACATACCGCAAGATGCAAAGTACACAAGAAGCAATCGACAATAAAAGCATCAACGCCCATAATGACCATTGTGTTCTACTCGTGCAAACAAATCTACATATAGACACAGCTCTGATACCACTGTAGGGGTTCGTAGCATGGAAAACAAAAAATTTCTACCGCATGCACACAAACAAGCCAAGATCTATCTACTAGATTGTAGCAACGAGTCGATAGAGGAACTCACCCTCGAAGATTCCAAAGCGGTTAACGAGAGCAGATTCTCGTGGGTGATGTAGTCGTACTCTTGTCGATCTCAAGATCGCGTAGACGATCCTTCCGGCGCTGCGTTCCGGCAGCGCTCCCGCAGTCGGTCACACGTTCGGTACTCGACGAAGACCTTCCTCTCCCTTGTTCCAGCAGGCAGCGGAGGTTGTAGCACTCTCCTCGCGATTCCGGCAGCACGACGGCGTGGTACCGGAAGTAGAGGGGAGATCTCGCAGGGCTTCGCCTTAAGCCGGAGCGAGTATGGTGGACTATGAGAGAGCCTTGGTGATCTAGGGTTTAGACACACCAATTAGAAGGGGCTAGGCCGGCGGCTAGGGCAATTAGAAGCTCTAACTCGGCAGCTTGGGAGAAATCCCTAGGCTGTGGCTAGGGTTTAGGTTTAGAGGGAGGCAACTTGTGTGTCTAGGAGGGGAGCCCTGGCCCTCCTCTTATAGGTGGAGGGAGGCGCGCCTGGGGAGGGGAGTCCCTAACCAACTCGGACCCAAGGTGGGCCGGCGGTGGGAGGAGGAACTCCTCCCCCAAGTCGGTTTCAAACCTCCTTCTCCTCTTTCCCAAAACTAGCCGTTTGACTTTCAAACTAGCCGTTTGACTTTTTCAAACTAGGATTTGAATAAACCCTCTATTTTGGTACAGCGATGACACCTAGTACATGATGCAATCATATCAACTTGATATAACACATTCATGTACCCTTTCCCCTCCGGAGTGCCGGACATTCTGGAACCTACTAGAACATTCTCGATGAAAACACCGGAATCATTCCCCAACTCCGAAACAGGACTTTCCTTATATGAATATTATTCTCCGGACCATTCCGGATCTCCTCGTGATATCCCGGATCCCATCCGAGACTCCGAACAACATTCGGTCTCTTACTCATCATTCCATAACTACTCAACAACATCGAATCCTTAAGTGTGTCTCCCTACGGTTCGTGAATTATGCGGACATGATCGAGACACTTCTCCGATCAATAACCAATAGAGGAATCTGGAAATTCATATGGCTCCCACATATTTCTACGATTACTTTGCGATCGAATGAACCACTTACATATGATACCAATTTCCCTTTGTCTCACGATAGTTTACTTATCCGAGGTTTTGATCGTCGGTATCTCTGCATACCTAGTTCAACCTCGTTACTGATAAGTACTCTTTTCTCGTTCCCGTGATATGTGATCCCTTGTGAGCCAGTCACATGCTTGCAAGCTAATTGGATGACATTCCACCGAGAGGGCCCAGAGTATATCTATCCGTCATATGGATGGACAAATCCCACTCTTGATCCATGTGTCTCAACCAATACTTTCCGAACACTCAATGCCACCTTTATATCCACCCAGTTACGGTGTGGTGTTTGATGTCATCAAAGCATCCATCCGGTAAAGGTGATATGCATGATCTCATGGTCGAAGGAATTAGGTTACTATGTATCAGAAAGCATATAGCAATTGAACTATTTAAAATGACTTGATCTTTATGCTACGCTTATCTATAGGAGTATGTCCATCACATCATTCTCCTAATGATATGACCCTGTTGTTAATAACATCTCTATGTTCATGATTAGGAAACCATGATCATATATTAACCAACAAGCTAGTTTAACAAGAGGCTTTACTAGGGACTCTTTTATGTTTACAAATCACACAAGTATTAATGTTTCCTGTTAATACAATTATAGCATGGTATATAAACATTTATCATAAGTATGAAGATATGATAATAACCACTTTATTATTGCCTCTTGGGCATATCTCCAACAACACCAGGTCATATAGTCTTCGGGAACTCATCAGGGTTTTAGCCTGCCCGAAAGGGGGCTTAACGGAGGTGAGCCGGCCCCGAAGGAGCGTGCAGACATATGAGGTCGCGGAGAGGGCAGTGATTGGCTTGGATCTTAGGTTGGGCCTCAAACCAAGGAAGTTTGAATGGGGACATCCTCCCGGCCGTGCAACAAAGCTTAAGATCTATCATGGGAAAAGTAACGCACCTCTGCAGAGTGTAAGAACTGTAACTTGTTACTCCCTGTTCCGGGAAGGAGCTGCGAACGTGGCGGGAAAGGAACTCCATGAAAGTTCTGGTAAACCCGTGAAGGCTGACGGACATAGATTTTCAGAATAAAAGCAACCTTTGAAGAAATGTTTATGAAAACTTGCATTGCCTACGACCTACGGTCTGTGGCTGTAGATATAGTGCATCGAACACTCCTTTTCTAGTGAACTTGCTGAGTACGCTCGTATTCAATGTATCTTCTTAACCCTTGCTAGGTTCTAAAGCCAGTACAGATGATGTCTACATCAAGTTATGCTCCAGGAATCATCACCAGAATCTAAAGTTCTTCACTGAAGTCAAGAAAGTCAACATATATATCAACATATATATCACTGAAGTTGCTGAGTTGTTTATTTCTAATTCTTCTTTGTAAGAAGTTTCTTTCTCTCTCTTTAACCTAGAGTGTTCTCTAGATCTTGTGTAAAGAGTTGAGTTGTAACCTATAGTCATGTCTTGGACCTGCTGTGTGTAAAGAGTGAACGGTGTTTCATTGGTGTTATGTCAATGACTATAGTGTACTACATCATGCAGTGGTATGCTGGGTCACCGCATGTAGATACAATTAGTGTGAACATGAAGACATTTGTAACCTTTATGAAGGGAACTATAGCCAAGAAAGACACACTTTTTGGACCTAAATTCCAGCTTATGTTTGTTGTAGGGGCGTAAGTGCGGCCAAAAAGCACACTCAAACACTTTGAAGAAGGTATAGTCAGGCTATTCATTAAGGATAATTTCAATGGTAGTATTCATCTTTAGAACACGTGTGGGAATATGGTTGATGAAAAAACATGAAGTGGTGAAGGAATCACTCCAAAATCTAAAGGGAACAGATGAATGGGCCAAAAGAGTAAGACCAGTTTGAACGATATGACGATGCTTACATTCTACAGAGCCATTCTGCTGATGTGTATGTGGACATGTTAAACGATGCACGATCCCAAGTGACTGGAAGAAGGAATTGAGGTTGCGATGCTCACCACCCCAATCCGATTGAACACGAAAAGGCTTTCAACATGTTTTTGAAACTAAACAAAAATATCGAACACATCAGATTTGCGCTTAATAAGATAAAGCTAAGTAAAACGATTATAAGCATCAATGAAAATGACATAATAGTTATGACCACCAACAGAAGTCTGAGCAGGACCCCATACATCTAAATACACAAGTTGTAGAGGATGTTTCACCTCACGACTAGACTCTGAAAAGGGAAGTTGATGACTCTTCCCCTGCTGACAAGCATCACACACTACTACATGTTTATTACTAGGCATGCTAGGAAGCTCATGACGATGCAAAACATGGCGGACGATAGTAGTGGTGGGATTACCAAGATGAGCATGCCACTGTGGTGATGATACATGAACTCCAGCGAAAACCCGAGATACGTCAGGCAGCTCCAAGTGATAGAGACCCTGGCAAAGGCGCCCTCTAAGTAGAACGTCCCTCGTTCCCCGATCCTTAATAAAAAGATCAAAAGGGTGAATTTCACAGAATACATTATTATCATAAGTGAGTTTAGGAACTGAAAGGAGATTACACATCACAGATGGAACTCTAAGGACATTACGAAGCTGAAGACTCCTACATGACTGGTGAGGAGAGATGCTTGAACAATATGAGAGATATGCATACCTACTCCATTGGCGGTGTAAACCTTGTCGGTGCTGTGATAAGCCTCACGGGAGTGGAGCTTGTTCATCTCGTTTGTGAGATGATCCGTAGCCCCAGTATCCATGTACTAGTGGGAGTCGAAGGAGTAGGACTGCATGTAGCCCTGTTCCTTCGGCGCCGGGCGGTCAACCACGGAAGCTTGACACTCGTTATTCATCGTGTCCTTGCCATCATTGCCAAGTCTGAGGAAACTCTTCTGGAAGCAGCGATGACACTTGGAGGCCCAGTGTCCTTCACGCCTGCAGAGCTGGCACACACGCGATGAGCTCCCCCTTAAAGGGGATCGACGCAGGAGGGGAAGCCGAAGGCGCGGCAGGGCCCTTGCCCAAGCTGGACGAGGCGACATCAGGGGGCCACAACCCCCTTTGTAGGCGGCATTTGCCGATGAGGTGCCGCGGATGCGGTTGGCATGGCGCGCCTCCACACGCTGCTCGGTGAGATAAGGCACGAGTAGATCTCATGCGCCATCATCGGAGTCTCGCGTTCGTTGACAATCTCGACCAAACAGTCATACTCCTCGTCGAGGCCATTGACGATGTAAGAGTTAAACTCGGCATCGGTGAGGGGCTGGCCAATAGAGGCCAGCGTGTCGGCAAGGGACTTGACCTTGTTGTACGACACCGTCGCCGTAGAGTCTAGTTTCTCACACTCGCCAAGATAGCAACGGAGGGTGCTGGAGCAAGCCTACGACTGCGATGCAAAGGAGCGCCCCAGAATGGTCCAGGCTTCGTGGGAGGTCTTGGCGAAGACAAGCATCCCGGCAACCTCTGGGGTGAGCGACCCCTGGATGGCCGAGAGATTGGCCTGGTCCTGCCCCGTCCAAACACAGTGCGCTGGGTTATAGACTAGACCGTTCATGCTTTCCACAAGCGCGGGGGGCAGGGGAGAGTGCCATCGACATAGCCGATCAGGTAGTGACTCCCAAGGAGCGGAAGAACCTGCGCACGCCAGAAAATATAATTATCCTGCGACAGCTTGATCATGATGAAATGGCTGAAGTGGAACAACGCCGGCATCGAGCCATGCGTGAAGACTGTTGGGGCGCGTAGGTCACGGGGGCAGCGACTGCCAGCGTAGGAGGCGACGTTGCATGGGACGCCTGCATGGAGGAGGGCGGCGGCACCGCAGGAGGGGCGCCGAGGGCCACAAGCGTGGAGGCCATGATGGGCGCCGTGGGTGCGGACGACACCGATGCAACGACGACGACCGGGAGCGCCACACTGGGCGAGGCTGACGGTGAGATCACCGACGGGTTGGAGAAGAGTGATGCAACGCTAAGGGTGCCGATCGCGTGCACCGTCATGGCAGCGCTGTCAATCGGGACACAGAGAAGGGCGGCGAGGAAGGCCGGAAGGAGATCGGCGGTGGAGGATCCAGATGAAGCGGCGCTGGTCATAGCGTCTCGTACGATGGAGGGCGGAAGCGTGAGGAGGATCGGTGGAGGAGGAACCCGAGGCAGTGACCGAAGATGGCGGGGCGGCGGGTTGAGGTGCAGCGGCTAGGTGGAAACCCTAGGCGGCGGCTTCACCTTTTTTTTTTGGAAAAGAGTATATATTAATATCACAGGGATACCAATTACACCCAGCCTCTACAACAACGCATGCCCTAGCGGCTCTACGGATGCACACAGCCCAAAAAAAGAAAGAAGAATTACAAAAAAGAGAAAAGTCCCGCTATAGAGAACTAATCCTCAAAGTAACGACAGTGACACCATCAGAACAACACCAGTAGTCCTCCACTCCAATAACAACGCCTTCAAGAAGGAAACAGTGCCCAAGCGACGTCGTTGCCCGATCTTTAACAAGGTTTTCAAGATCATAGGTTTTCACCCTGGAGAAAGTCCTTGCTCACAAAACAATGCCTTCAACAAGGTCATTGCCAGGCACAACTAGTTAAGGCCAGACCATGGATTTTCACCCTGTAAGATAAGACTGGGAACTCTCCTGTGTTGTCTTCCCGCACCAACAATCGCTGCAACGAGTCCCAGATCATGCAACCAGTTCTCCGTCGCCACAAGAACAAAAATCACCATCGCTATCCTCATATTTCCGCTTTCCTGACATTCTCCGCATCTGACTTCACCATGGCTCTAAGATGGCACTTGGTGGGAACAAACAACAGAGCTTCGCAACGCTCCCGCTGAAACCAAACGGCCAGAAAAATAAGGTGCGCACGACCGAATACCTTCCGATCCAGCAATCTCCAGGCATGATACGTCCCTGGGAGTTCACCGGCGGAGCCTTCCAAAACCCGCCTCTCCAGACCATATCAACGAGGTCAGACACCAAGTAGATCTTCGTCTTCATGCGAAAGAAACCAAAGGACCACAACCTTTATTCGAGAAGAGCAAATCTAAGAGATGGCAATCTAGAGTGATGTTTTGCCAGCGTGGCCAAGCCAACAACAGTACTCACAGCTCCCTGGATGGACCACTCCGGCCTAGATCTTGGCGCAAAATCCCATCTTGACCGACAGCCCAGATCACCATGGATCGGATCCAAGTCCGAACCGGTGCTTCACCGCCCTCTCCACGAGGTCGCTCCGCCCGTGAGCGCCGGCCAGACCAGCACCCAGGCCGTGCCGCCCACCACCCGCTCGCGCCGCCAGGAAGACGGCTGGTCTAGGCGGGCCGCCTAGACCCACGATGAACCACCTCCCGAGAAGCCGAAGCCGGGTAAGATTGCCGCCGCCGCCTGGCCAGGGAACGCCGCCCCGACCACCTCCCACGTCCGTTCCCGATGACCCAGCCCCAGCCACACCGATGGGATGTACGCCGCGCCCACCTCCCCTAGCACCGTTCGGTACCAGGGGCGCCGCCACCGCGGCCGGTGCCGGCGGAGCGGCGGAGAGGAGGGGATCAGGGAGAGGAGAGGTTAGGCGGCGGCTTGACCTTGTCTGATACCATGTAATACATAGGATTTGAGGGAACTGGATTGACCCTCTAGGTGTGGCCTATCACATATATATAATAGGTGTGCTATAATGGTACAATACACGTACATATATACAAAAGCTATACACAGTCTAACAATTATCGAACATGTCTTCCTACCACATGTATATCTAGTTCAATATTCAAATTTTTGGCTTTATTACAACAGTGGTATCGTCTTACCAGAGCAGCCCGCCAATTATCTAGGCAGTCCAGGTACTGAGTTGTTCTCCCTTCAGAAGTTGTATCGTCTTACCATGTTTTTGTTAGTGCTTTTTTCTGGACTTGGGTGCGTTTGTGCTGTTGTTCTAGCATTTGTTTTTTTGTTTTCTCTTGGCTATATCGAATCTTGTGTGGATGTGGTTGCTTCGTTTATAAAATGAGACAAGCTTGTTTCAAGGAGGTACTGCAGTTTATACAAAGGTAAAGGTATGTTTCAGTTTCGGTTTGGTACTAGTAGTAGTTTAGAGTCCGAGTAGGTTTAGCATACGTGAAAGTCTAAGGGCCTGTTTGATTCATATGATAGAAAAAATACAGAAATAGAAAAATTGCAAGATTAGAATGTCCTATCCAGTTAAATCCTATAGGATTTAGAGCCTACATATTTTTTCTAAAGGAGTGTTTGAATCACAGAAAAGACAAGGGAATTGTAATATGAGGTTTAGATGGATGAAAATTTTCCTCCAAAACATAGTGCAGTACAATTCTATGGGAAAAGTTTGCAAGTTTCTAATCCTTAGAATCAAACGATACACAAAGGAAAATATCTAAGGATCAAAATCCTCCAAATTTCCTATGAGATATGTAAATCTGAGTCGTTTAGTATTGCTATATCTTAGGGTGTGTATATGTAAGCACACCCAGCCTATGTAAGATCAAGCATGTAACATGAGAAAATCAGAGTAAATAATAGCGCCATGGGTCCGCCGTCAGCCTATGCGGGTAGGATCGTGCTCGGTGAGAGACGTTTTCGGCGTGATACGCCTCCATACCCGCCGGTTGGCAGGGCCAGCCGAAAACCGACATGGTGACGTGAGATATGCCGGCTGCAGTTTCTCGCGGCCATGGTGTCCGCCGGTAGCCGACCTGACAGCGTATATCCTTAATGGCCGCGTTTTCTTCTGATCATGGGACCCGCCGACAGTTGACGTGGTGCCGTTAGCCCATGCTGGACACGGTGTCTCGCGGACATAGGACCCGCAGCAGGCCAACATGGCGCTGTAGACTATAGCCGGTCGCGGTTCTTGGCGGAGGAGAGGATAGTCTTCCGCCTACCTATATGGGGCCCAAAGGACCAAGATCTAGGATGGGCAGCAGTCGCCCAGTTGTTCTCTGCGTCACCCCACCACTCTCCACGCCGCCTCGCCACTCCCCGCACCGCCCAGCCGTTCCCAGCAAAGGATAGCTGCGATAATAAATCATGTAAAACCTGCCTTGGGTATCTCGTGGTTACCTTGTGAACTTTGTTGAGTCTGATTATGTTAGTTGTTAATAAAGTCGCAGCAATTTGATCTAAAAAAAAGACCACATCATGTACTCAGGAACCGCTCGATGCTGCAAAGGTGTAGACATTGTGGATCTTCTATGTATGTATTTCCCAATGGATATAATGTAAGTTTACATATAAATTTGGATCATAGAAGTATGGACTGAAATGATGCGCACACGTTTGTATGTAATTAATGGTGATAGTTTTCACTTTAAAAGTATTTCATAGTATGAATTTCATGCTTTATTCTATATGTATGTAATTAACAATCTAAATTAGTAGTCAAACTTGTGGACCAAAGACCGTGCCAATATTAAAACAACATCTGCAGTTCAAAAGTTTTGAAACTTACTTACAACAATCAAGAGTTGACCATTATTTACTAGCAACAATATACCACTAACACAAAGTACTTATCTTAGACTTTATTCTTGTGGCTACATGCATGATCTTGCTACATGCGTGCTTTTGGGATTAGTAATAGGTTCTCCTTCCGACAAACGGTTATCCCAAACACCTCTGTCATATCAACGTCTTTGCTCTCAACCCCTAGCGGCAGTTCCCAGTCAAAATGGTAGATGAGGTTTGCCAACATAAGCTCAACGTTGGCGATTGCGAGGTTTACGCCAGGGCACATCCTTCGTCCTGCCCCAAACGGCAAGAATTGGAAATCATTTCCCCTGAAGTTGACACACACATCATTGCCTCCTTCTGCAAATCTTTCAGGCATGAACTCTTCGGGGTCTTCCCAGGAGGCAGAGTCCCTACCAATGGCCCATGCATTGACGATGACACGCGTCCCAGCAGGAACTTTGTATCCATCAATGCTACAATCAGCCATGGCAAGGTGCGGAGCAAGGAGGGGCGCAACAGGATGCAGCCGGAGTGACTCCTTTATAACTGCTCTTAGGTACTTCATGTTGTTCATGTCGATTTCACTGACAACTTCTTGTCCCCTGGGTACAATACTCCTCACCTCGTCTTGCAGCTTCTTCATTAGGCTTGGTCTCCTCATGAGCTCAGCCAAGGTGAATTCGACGGTGTTAGATGTGGTGTCTGTTGCACCGAAAAATACATCCTACCGATATAAATTAATTAGGATTATGCAAGGCTATATAAATCAACATATGTAATCTAGAAAGAACTTTTTCTTCTTACTGTAAGGAGAGCTTTCATGTTTTCCCTTGTGAGATCATACTCCTGCTGAAGAGAGACCAGAATGTCTACGAAATCAGCATCCTTGTGATCAAACTTGGACCTGTCCTTGCTCATGTGATCATCAATCACCTTGTCAAGTAGGTCGGCCCATCTGTTCCTCACTTTCTCAGCCTTGGCACAAACCGCCCTCTTAAGCATTCCTATCCTAGATAATGCAGGGAAATACTCTTCCAGGTTGAACCCTCCTAGCAACCGTGAGCTATCAATGATGAGGTCACGGAACACCTTGCTCCGCCCTTCTTTTAGGAAAAACTTGCCCGACACAATACGGCACGCCATGTCATTCGAAAACGAGTTGAGCAACTCGCTCATGTCCATGGAACCACCTGTTCCAGCTACCTCCTTAATTTTGGACATCACCATGCTCACCTATGATTGCATGTATCTTAAGTATGAGCCTAATTAATCAGACTATCTAACGTTTATGGAACTGTTAGCAGAGGACAAATATGAATTCATGTCTTCTTCTTTAGTTTCAGACGTACTGCAGTCCAAATCCTTATGATAATAACTACAAGTTCATGATGGAAAAATTACTGAATAAAAAGGGATCTATCTGACAGTAATAATATAAAATAGCACTAGTATCTACGAATCAGCAACAGAAATATGGGACTCCAAACAAAATATTTTTAAAAAGGACTAGTAGTATATTCAAACAAAATCATATCTTAGTTAGTATATGTTGTCCATTGTACTTAACTATCTTCTTAGAAATGTATTAATTGCTTCTCATCTTGATGTTGAATCTCACATTGTGAATCATTTGGATCAACGTGTGCTTCAATTACACCCATTCTAAGTCACTTCCTATACAGCCTACAAACAAACCTTTCGCTTTCTAATTATAAGTTTTGGTTGTACAGTTGTACCGGTCGATTTGGTAAAATATTCCGTCAACCCTGCGAAAATAGCAAACTCACTAAAATTACCTCCTCTGTGGCAGCGCTGCGGAAAGACTGCACCTTTTTAACACTCAACACGTGGGTAGTTACGAGCTTCCTTGCCTGCCGCCAGTACTCTCCATATGGTGCGAAGCCGATGTCGGAGGAGCCGTACATGATGATGTCGGAAACAACGGTGCGGGGCCGTGACGCCAAGACGTGGTCGTGCGTGCGCAGCACCGCCTCGGCGGCACGCGGCGACGACACGACGACCGTCGGCACGGCGCCGAGGCGGAGGAGCATCACGTCGGGGCCATACTTTCTGGCGAGGTTTCTTAGGGAGACGTGAGGGAGGGAGCCGACGAGGTGAAGGTGCCCGATGATGGGCAGTACCGGTGGCGAAGGCGGCAGACCGTTTCTCCCTGCCTTTGCCCTAATCCAGTAATAATGCAGAAGCAAGAGGAATAATAGGGGGAAGAGGAGCAGAAACCATGCCCCTGGAGGCGTCTCTGGCATGAGACCGGCCATGGTAAATAAATGTCTAGCCCAATACTTAATTTCTGGAGCTCTGTGTATCTGTTGCTTATAAGCTAGCCAGGCTGAGTAAAAACGATAAGAAGATCGTATGAATGCATCTGTATACGAACTTGGAGAAATTCACGATGAGCTCTTACGTGGTCAATCAGTATACGTATGTTAACGTTGTCATGGAGACTAGTCATTCTGAATGCATGGACAGGGGAAGTCGACTAAATCGTATCTCTGCATCGTGCACTGAACATGGAGAAACTAGTGCTCGCGAGTCCAGGTTTAGTCCTTATGACAGTGACCACGCCCACAAGCAGTATACGTATGTTAACGTCGACAGTGACCACGCCCACAAGCAGATTATTCTGGCTGGATTCATTCTACCACGCCGACAAGCAGATTATATCAACAACCAGGATGTCATGGCATTCACTCTCGATCAAAACAAAATAGAAGCTAACAGAATTAGTTATGGCGTAATAACACTGGCTCCCAAAGCCGATGATGTTGATGTGATATAGGAATATAGTCCCATCTATCTCTTTCAAGTATTATTCAATATTTTCACAAAAGCTATGACTATTAGAACAGAGCCTAGCATGTAATACCAAAGCTTATAAATAAATGTCACAACAGTTTTATCAAAAGAGGAAGTATAAAACCCTAGTGTTCCCTTGCTGCTCCGATGGATGAGCAAGATAGACATATCTTCAATGCTGTAGCTAGAGTGTGTCAATGTTTAGTGGAACGATGCTTACCTGCCATCGGTTATGTGTTTATATAGTAGAGAAAAGCCCCCTACATGGCGTACAAGGTTTATACGTGTATGGTCGTTGTACTACGGCAAGCTGGGATGTGTCCTTAACATATTGAAGAATGCGTTTTGCAGCTGTCCAATAAGCAGTAGTAGGAGCATGCAAATACTAACAGACCTTATTAACAGAAAATAACAGATCTGGCCGGGTAAATGTGAGATACTGAAGTGCCCTAACTATGCTGCGATATTATGTGCTATCATCAGGACCAAGAGATGTACCTTTGTGAAGTGACGGGGGATCGGAAGGAGACAAAGGATTAGGTGCAGATTTGCACCGAAGCATATTAACCTTGTCCAAGATATCATGAACATATTTTTCCTGAGTAAGAACGAAGAAGACCATCTCGAGTCTTCTTTACCTCCATACCAAGAAAATAGTGAAGATCGTCCAGATCATTGATAGCAAAATTAACATTCAAGTCTTTGAGAAGAACTGAGATAGCATGATCTGAAGAGATGGTCACAATAATGTCATCTACATACATCAAGAAAAATATAGTAACACCAGACTTGTTAAAAAGAAACAATGATGTGTCGGCCTTAGAAGGGAAAAATCCAAGAGCATGTAATTTTGAGCTGAACCTAGAGTACCACGCCCGAGGAGATTGTTTCAAACCATATAAAGCTTTGTCAAGTTTGCAAATACAGTGAGGAGTATCAGGATGCTCAAAACCTGGGAGTTGTTTCATATGGGCCTCCTCTTCCATAACACCATGAAGAAACACGTTTTTGACATCTAGCTTCCGTAACCTCCAACCTTGAGAGACAGAAATTGTCAAGATAGTCCTGATAGTAGAAATTTAACCCCAGGACTAAATGTATCCTCATAGTCAATTCCATACCTTTGCTTGTAACCTTTTGCAACAAGCCGTGCTTTATAGCGATTAATAGAGCCATCTGCTCTTATTTTTATACGATATACCCATTTGCAATCAATAAAAATTTTGTTACTGCTGGGAGGAACAAGATGCTAGGTCTTGTTATCAAGGAGAGCATGATACACCTCCTCCATTACTTGTCGCCACTTGGAATCATTCAGTGCTTTAGAAAGTTTATTGGGTTCACCGGTGGAAAAAAAACATGCCATAGCAGACAGTGCCATTAGTGTACTTTTTAGGATGACGTATACCTTTCTGGAGAATGATCATCATTGTCGGAAACAGCTGGGATGAACACAGGCTGGTCTATGGCAGCACAAGCCACAAAAGATCCTTCAGGTGTGGAGGCAAAAGGGACAGGCGACAGCGCGCCTGTCGCTGCAGGCGAATCCGCAGGGGCAGGGGACCGTGCGGGTGTGGGCGTCCGGGCGGCCAACGGCGTCATGACACGCGGCTGACTCGGAGATGCCGGAGGAGGCACATGGTCTGTGTGCATCTTGGAGACACCACGTGACGCGGTCGGAGTGGAGGGTGACAACGTAGAGGCCGGACGTGGCGTATCGACGTGGGGCGAGGAAGACATGCGTGGGCGGGAGAATCTTCCTCGGGGCCCCGTGCCTCGAGATCCGGCTGGATAGGTGAATGTACCAAGAGAATCCTCCTCGTGCTCCATGTTGTTTGCAACATTTTTCACCTGATCTTACACATGAGAATCTGGTTTGATTTCTCCTTCGTTTTGACCCAAATTTTCGGCTGCTGCTGCTTCCTATGATATATTAGTAATAGGCACAATAGTAGACATATGATCATCAATATTTTGTGCACCCTCATGATAAGAAGATAATGGAAGTAATAAGATCTCTTTTTAAGGAGGGAACTGGCATTAGGATGGAGAGCTTCAAAGGGGAAAACATTCTCATAAAAAACGACATCACGAGAAATTTAGATCGTCCTATGGACACATCTAAGCATTTTACACCTTTATGGAGGGGACTATAGCCAACAAAGACACACCGTTTTGAGCGAAAAGCAAGCTTTCTATTGTTATAAGGACGAATATTAGGCCAACAAGCTCAACCAAAAGTTCTCATAGCATCATAATTGGGTGTGAGATGAAGGGGATGTTCAGTAGGAGACTCAAGATTGATGACTTTACTAGGGAGTAAATTGATGAGAAACGTGGCTGTGAGGAATGCTTCATCCCAATATTTGAGAGACATGGTGTCGTGGTATTGCCGACAAGTACGCCATGGAGGGGTCCTCATAGTGCGTGTTTAGAGACATGGGGGAAGGCGGACGGTTGACGGGTACGAGGTAACACATCTTATCCAGGTTCAGATCCCACAACGGTGGCGGAATCCTACTCCTTCTATAAATCACTATAAGGGCAATACGCCGAGTTACAGAGATTGGTTCGCTGTGCGAGGTGACTAGAAAGTTTAATTTATCGTTCCCTAAAGGCTCCTAAAGGCCCGACTTATATAGTCGTCAGGTCCTAGGGTTACAGGGAAAAGTCCTAGCCGAACAGGTTACAGAGTCCTACACTGACTATGACTAGTCTAGCTTGTCTTGTACTCCAAGGCTCCGGTTACGTCGGTGACTCCAACCGTCTCCTTTCTTCATCCTACATGGGCCTCCCTTCTGGATCCATCTAACTGGGCCGCCCAGCAGGCCATAGGCCATGCTACCAACTGTGGGCCACCCGGGTTATCCAGATAAGAGACATGCTATGAGGATACCCATATAGCATATCCCCAATAGTAGCCTCGAAGAACTCCGAGATCTTGCGCCGTCTTGCCTCTTCGTGTGGAATACTCCATCTAGATGGATGTCGGCAAACCGTCAAGCAATATCTTGTAGTCCTCCCAAAGAACCCTGCAAGGTTTTCTCCGTCTTCAACACGTAAGTCGGAGAAATGTTGAATCTTCCATCGTACTCTTCAGTAGCCGGACTGGATACGTCCATGCCGGAATCTTCCGATGTGACGGCTCATCTGCCTGCCTATGTCAGCTAGGGCGACGTAGACGTAGGTCAGCGACGCCTCGTAACTCACACATGCAGAGAACGCAATCATGTCCGATTTTCCCGCGCGAGCAATACGAACCGTTGGCGGCGACGTTGGGGGACGTGGCGAAATTTCTGAGCACGTTCGCGAACACGTCGTCCATGTAGCAACCGTCCGATCAAGCTGCACGAATCTCGATGCTGGAGATGATAAATAGTAACTGCGGTGAACTTTTTACTTTTCACCTCATTCTCTCCCCGCATCGTCTTCTTCCTCCAGCGCGTGCCTCCTCGAGCTCTCTGCGCAAACTCGCGAAAAACCCTAGCCCCAATCCGCACCAGTCACCTCCAAACTTACTCCATGGCTAGCAGCAGCACTTCCCCTTCAATGGAGACGTCGAGCAAAGCCGCAGCGAAGCCGGCGAGCTGTGTCGTCGTGCCTCTAGAGGGCTTGGTCATCCCCATCTCCGGCGGTGGTTGAGTCCACAGGCGGCGACCGTAATCCAGCGACGCTGGAGCCATTGGAGGAGGAGCTTGACTCGCACAAGGGCGACTGGCGCGGTTCAGACATCACCAACCGTGATATCCAGGAGCTGATCGCCGAGGGATACCTCCCCGCGACGGAGGGGCGCTCCTAGCGGTCGGCGCCGGCCGGCGAGGTGACACATTCTCCCCAAGCCGGGGAAAAGGTGTACCTCAAAGCCCAGCTGGTACGCGGCGTCTCCCTGCCCATCTGCAACTTCTTCCTCTCCATCTTGAACCACTACAGATTCCAGCCCCAAAACCTTTCTCCCAACAGTATCTTAGCGCTTAGCAACAACACGGCGCTCTACGAGGGTTACTTAGGGATAAAGCCAAGGCTAGACCTCTTTGTGTACTTCTTCACCGTCAAGCGTGAAGCCGGATCCAATAAGGAAGAACTTAGGAATTACGGCACCATAAGCTTCAAGATTCGTCCTAGACGGAGGTTCCCCGACATTGTCGGTCACGAGTCCTGCAAAAACTGGCAGTGTACTTACTTCTACAGCCCAGACATCCCTCTGGCTGGCCGACAAGTAACGTACCAGGATTTCGCTGACGGAGCCGCCACTGAAGCCTCGTCATGGAGATCCCAGGCCTCCTTTCCCTCCGACCTCGACGCTTCTCGTGCCATAAGGCGGATAA
The DNA here is from genome assembly GCA_916181665.1 of Avena sativa. NCBI lineage: Eukaryota > Viridiplantae > Streptophyta > Magnoliopsida > Poales > Poaceae > Avena > Avena sativa. Next base: position 23,449,022 of record OV702296.1, read on the forward strand.
AATGGTTCGTAGAGACGGGTTTGACCGGCTTGGACCTAGTCATGTGCTGGTTCATCAGGCGAATCCAACCTCCGCAGCACCACGCGAAGCTCATGCACGAGTATACCAGTGATAAAAGGGATAGCCTCCGCATCTCCGTGGACAACTTCTCGAGTGACTCCGTCAAGCTCCGCCTTTAGGACATCGTCAAGGTGAAGGACAGGAATCATGGCTTCACCATCACCTACGACATGTTCATAGACGGCAAGTGCCCAAAGGTAGTTATTTACTTTCCATGTATGACATATACTCCAGTTCTTCCGTCTTGCAAATGTCATCTTGTCTAACACGGTGACTTCTCACTTAACAGCTTAGCGATCTAGAGGAGGACAACCTCGCTGCCCAACTCTATGATATAAAGATGAAGGAGGTCACGGTCGTGTTCGACGACGATGCTCCATTGGCGCGAAAGCGGAAGAGCTCCACCTCTGACGCTGCCGACGGAGGCAAGAAGAAGAAGACGGAGGGTGGAGCCTCCAAGAAGACTACCGCCGCCCTGGAGGCGGAAAAAAGAAAAGTTACCGGGATCCCCTTTGCCAAAGCACCCCCGCTTGTGTAAGCTTGTTTCTTTCCGACATTGTCTATTTATCTGTCTTGCTCCTATACTTATGCATTTTGCACGTTTCAGGAAGAAAGCCACGACCAGCCTGAAGAAGACCTCCAAATCATTGGGGGCTTCTAAAACCATTAAGGACATCCTGCATCGTGACACATCTCCCGCCATCGCCCCTGCCACTCCCTCCGTCAAGCCTTCGTCTGCCCCGACAAGCTCACAAGCTAAGGAGGCATCTGGCCCTTCCACCATGGAAGTGGACTCAGGTGCCTCTACCTAGGTCACTGTTGTCGGCGAGCAGGCGACGCAGGAGAGTGCCGCCCACCAAATGGCTGAAGCTCCGGTTAAGGATGCCATCGGTGGCGGTAAGGCGGTGGTGGAAGCAGGTACTTCTACCGTTGGCGGCGCCCCCGCACCCAAGAAATCCATAGTTTATCCAAAGATAGTCTATCCGGTACTTACACCGGGTAGCACTGCTCTGGTCCCTGGTGCGACACCGACATCTCCGACGTGCGGTCTAGAGGAGCTCCTCCGACAAGCAGAGATCTTGCAAGGAAACAACGAGTCCTTTGGCAAGCTGCTGGCCAAGAGTGCTAAAAACCTCAAGATCATTGCACTTGTAAGTTTTATTTGCCTTTTGCATTTTATTTGAGTATCCCACTGTAGCCCCCGAGGATGTAGACGGAAAACCATAGGTTTTTGCGTCTATATGCTCTAAGAGTGACTAAGTTAGAAAACCTCTCATTGTATCCCACAAGAATATAGGTGGAATGAATAATTCTGACTAGATACTTTAAGAGTAGCATACGTAGTGTTTATAAATTTCAATACCGTAGCCCCCAAGCCTCTAGTTGTAACTGGATTAGTTCTGACTAGATGCTTAAAGAAAAGCTAAGCATATTTCCGGGTTAAAAACATTATACTGTATCCCCCAAACTTCTAATCGAGAACTGAATTAGTTCTGACTAGATGCTTAAAGAAAAGCTAAGCATATTGCTAAGTTAAAAACTCTCGCTGTAGCCCCCGAGCGTCTAGGTGGAAAATTTCCGTCTAGATTCTCCAAGCAGACCGAACAACGTTTAACATTTTCCTTTTTTTTCCACAGAACGAGAATGCTCGGAGGGGCATGGCCAACGACAAGTATCAGAAGATGTGCACAGACTTGGAAGCTGAAAAGGGTAAAACTTCCTTCTTGAAGGAACATATCACCAAGAGCAAGCGTCTATTTTCTTTTTTGCATTCCGACTTAGTTTTGTGTCCATATTCTCCGAGTACTCAGTATCTACTTTTGCTTTCTCCGACTTGTAGAAACCATTGTCAAGGCCAAGAATATTGTCGAGCAATCCAAGCACATCCAAGAGCTGGATAGCGAGAACAAAATTCTTAAGCAGGAGAGGAAGGACATGCTGAAAATGCATGAGGAGTCAATGAAGGCCCTGCAGGACTCCGCCACCGAGGAAATCAATCGCTTGAAGGAGGAGATCTCGATCTTACGAGATCAGAAGCAAGCTGCTGATGAGAAGAATCAACGCCATCATGAGGCGTATAAGCTCCTCCAACAAGAGAAAGAATCCTTGGCAGACACCCTCTGGCAAGCTGAGGCCAACATCTTCAGTAAGTTTTCTCCATCTTGGATTTCTGTAGTCTGGGTACTCTGAATTGTTGAACTCATGTGCTCCTTGTAGGAATTTGCAGCTCATATGGGTTTAACCCGATCGCCTCCTCCAGCCAAGGAATGCATGGTTCTTGCCGGCAACTTCATCAAAACTGCCATCACGCAAGATAAGGAGATCGCCAAGCCCCTCTAGATCAACATCAAGGCATCGGACTCCATGGCGAAGTACTCGGAGATTCTGCGCCGAGCCCCCGAGCGTATTACAAGATGGAAAGCTTCATGTGCACGGGCTGGCGCAAGGATGGCGCTGTCAATGGTGAAGGCACATTATGAAGATGCCGACATTGACACGGTGACCTCTGGCATTCCCGACGCAGACGACGATGGCAAAGAGATTAACCATGAATCCATCTTGTCGTCGCTCGCGGGTTATGACACCAGAGTTGCCGACTTGGTCGACATCAATTACTTCGTGCCGATGAACACCATCGATGACGGAAACCAAAGCTCCTCCGAGTTTCTTCACACCGCCGACTTCGAGGGTGGTTTTCCTGCTGGTGATGACACTTCTTCCAAGTCACTTGCACCAAAGGAATGAAAAACAACTTTGTAATATTTGTTTCATCGTTGGTGCTTATGCGAGAAAAACTTATTGATGTAACTTAAGGCGGAAAACGATGTTGCATGTCCTGCTACTTAAGAATCAGTTTCTAGCATGTATATATTTTTTAAGCAAGTGCTGGCTTATCCATTATTTTGGTTCTTATGCTTGACTTTTCGTGAGTCGGAAGACTCGTTGTCGGAACCATACGCTCAGGTGATGATTCCCAAAAGTCACTACTCCAGAGTCCACATAAAAACGACAAAGAACATGTAGACCAGAAAACTTAAGCTAACGCCCGTAGGCGGAATTTTCACAAGTGCAATCACAAAACTTGTGCATAAAGGTTTTATATGATCCAAAAATGAACACTAAAAGAGGTAAAAGACTCAAAAAATGAGTGAACCCGAGAGCTTTATTTCATTGATCATATAAGAGGTACACAATTAGATAAAAAATACTAAGTGTAAAAAGGACGTAGCTGTGCTATGTTCCATGGCCAATCAAGCTCCGGGTAGTAATCATCCGGGTCACGTCGCTTACGCTTATGATCCTCGTTGGGTCTATCCTTTAGTTCATGATTGTCAACGAGGTAGTAAGACCCATTGAGAAGCGCCTTGTTTATGATGAACGGTCCTTCCCATGGCGGGGATAATTTGTGTGACTTCTTCTGCTTAAGTCGGAGCACCAAATCCCCCTCTTTAAAGGATCGATGCTGAACACGGCAACTATGGTAGTTGCGTAGCTTCTGCTGGTAGATGGTGGATCTTTGGCATCCCAAAACGCGCTCCTCCTCGAGAAGGTCCACATCTAGGCGTCTAGATTCTTCAACGTCATCTTCGTCGTAGGCGGAAACTCTTGGTGCATCGTGAAGTATGTCGGAAGGTAGGATGGCTTCTTCTCCATATACCATGAAGTAAGAGGTGTAGCCGGTTGATCTGTTGGGTGTAGTTCGTAAACTCCACAACACAGATGGCAATTCTTCCGCCCAGGATCCAGCTGATCTATGTAGCGGTGCCTCCAGACGTGGCTTGATTCCCTGCAGAATTAATCCATTGGCTCGCTCAACCTGACCGTTGGATTGTGGATGTGCCACAGATGCAAGGTCAAGTCGGATGCCCTTCTCCCAACAGTAAGCCTCCACTTCTCTGAGTGACAGGTTGTTTCCGTTGTCGGTGATAATGCTATGTGGGATATCAAATCTCACCACTAGATCCCGGACAAACCTAAGGGAAGTTGCCCCATCAAGCTTTCTAATGGGTTTAGCTTCTATCCATTTAGTGAATTTATCAACTGCTACTAGCAGATGTGTAAACCCACATGGTGTCGTCCGTAATGGTCCCACCATGTCTAGCCCCTAGACTGCAAACGTCCAAGTTATTGGTATTGTTCGCAATTCTTCAGCAGGAACATGTGGTTTTCGGGCATAATACTGGCATCCCATGCATGTCTCAACCAGCTTGTCGGCGTCTGCCTTCACGGTCAGCCAATAGAATCCTTGCCGGAAGGCTTTCGCGACCAACGATCGAGGAGCGGCGTGATGCCCGCAATATCCAAGATGGATTTCGTGTAGGATTTCCATACCTTCTAGCTGGGAAACACACTTTAGGTATACACTAGTAGTGCTCCTTTTGTAGAGTTTTCCATTGATTATGGTATAACCCTTTGCTCGTCGTACTATTTGCCGTCTTTCGACCTCGTCATCGGGCAAAGTTCCGTGTTCGAGATATTCCATGAACGGTTTTGTCCAAGCCGGAGGGACCTTGGTCACCATGTTGACGAAAGAGTCATCTCTATCCGGGTTGTCGATGTCGGCCCCTTTCACATATGGTGTGCGCAGATGCTCTAGGAAAACTCCTGGCGGAATTTTCTTGCGCCCTGATCCAAGCTTAGATAGTAGATCAGCCGCCTTGTTTTATTCCCTAGGCATATACTTGACTTCGTAGCCCAAGAAGCTCTTGGCTATCTCGTCCACTTCGTCTCGATATGCAGCCATCATAGGGTTCCACGCATTCCAGGTGCCAGCCACCTGCTGGGCAACCAAGTCAGAATCTCCACAGCAAACTATGCGCTTGATGCCAATATCCTTGGCTACACGTAGTCCGTGAATGAGTGCTCCATACTCCGCCATGTTGTTAGTAGCCTCGAAGTGGATCTGCAGAAGGTAGTGTAGCTTGTCTCCTGTTGGTGACTGTAGCAATACACCAGCCCCCGAGCCGTTGAGCAACTTTGTCCGTCAAAGTGCATTACCCAGTACTCTGGTTCCGGCAACAGAGTAGCATCTGGCATCTCCGTCCAATCTGCAACAAAATCCGCCAAGGCTTGTGACTTGATAGCGTCGCGTCTCTTGTAGGTGATCTCGAAGGCGGCAAGTTCAATGCCCCACTTCGCGACCCTTCCCGTAGCGTCGCCGTTGTTGATTATGTCGGACAGTGGCGTCTTGCTCACCACTGTGATTGGGTGCTCCTGAAAGTAGTGCCTTAGCTTCCGAGAAGCAAGGAATACTCCATAAGCTATCTTCTGGTAGTGCGGGTAACGCTGCTTGGACTCTGTCAAGACCTCGCTCACATAGTAAACTGGTCGTTGAACTCCGTGCTCATAGCCTGGTTCCTTCCGCTCTACCACGACGACGATGCTGATTACCCGGTTGGTTGCCGCCATGTAGATTAACAGGGGCTCTCCAGGCTCGAGCGCTGCAAGGATGGGCGCTGAGGAAAGAATCTCCTTGAGCTGCTTCATTGATGCATCTGCCTCATCCGTCCATGTGAATTTGTCCAACTTCTTTAGCAACTTGTACAGTGGAAGAGCCTTCTCTCCAAGTCGGCTGACGAACCGACTAACTGCTGCAACACAATCTGTTAGTCGTTGAATGTCCTTTAGGCATGTCGGACGGTTTATGTTTAAGATGGCCTTGATTTTCTCCGGGTTGACCTCGATTCCACGCTGGGAAACGATGAAACCCAACAATTTGCCGGCTGGAACCCCGAAGACGCACTTCTTAGGGTTAAGCATCATGTTGTATTTCCAGAGATTATCAAAGGTTTCTTTTAAGTCGGAGATTAAGTCGTTTGACTTTTTAGGCATCACCGCGATATCGTCCATATAGGCGTGAATGTTCCGACCAATTTGGTCGTGAAGGCAACATTCCATTGTCCGCTGGTACGTAGCACCTGCGTTTTTCAGCCCAAAGGGCATCGTGACATAGCAAAACATGCCATAGGGGGTAGTGAACGAAGTGGCCAATTGGTCCGACTTCCTCACCTTGATCTGGTGGTATCCTGAGTATGCATCGAGAAAACACAAAAGTTCCGAGCCAGCCGTAGAGTCAATGACTTGGTCAATTCGAGGCAAAGCAAACAGATCTTTGGGACATGCTTTGTTCAAGCCGGTGTAATCAACACACATTCTTAATTCATTGGTTCCCTTTTTGGGGACAAGTATAGGATTGGTCACCCATTGGGTGTGAAGGACTTCTTGGATAAATCTAGCCTTAAATAACCTAGCTATCTCTTTGCCAATGGCGCGTCTCTTCTCATCTCCAAAGCATCATAGAGGTTGTTTCACTGGTTTGGATTTTGGATCAATGTTTAAGCTGTGCTCGGGAAGTTCCCTAGGTACACCTTTCATGTCGGCAGGTTGCCAGGCAAATATGTCTCTATTCTCACGGAGGAACTTGACGAGCGTTCTTTCCTTTTTGGGATCCAGGTTCGTCCCGATGGCGGTGACCTTGGAGGCATCGCCTACCACAAGTTCCACCGGCTTGGTTTCAATGGAGACCTTGAACGCAGGAGCGGAGTCGGACATTTTCTTCTTCGATGCGGGCATCTCTGAGTCATCGACCTTGCTCTGGATCTGTTTGAATTCTTCGCTATAGAGGACAGCTTCCACAACGGCTGCTTCATTGATCTCGCAGTCCCTTGCCTTGGTAAAGCTTCCGGATATGGTGATGACACCGTTTGGTCCGGGTATCTTGAGTTTGTTGTAGACAAAGCATGGCTTGGCCATGAACGTGTGGAATATGTCGCGGCCAAATATGACGTGGTACAGGCTCTTGAAGGGTACCACCTCGAAGGTCATGCGCTCTTGGCGGTAATTATTAACATCGCCAAAGGCAACCTGAAGTCTAATGCACCCAACGGACCGAGCCTCCCGACCAGGAACTACGCCATGGAAGATGGTGTTGGTCCGCCTTAGGTTTGCCTCCGTCAAGTTCATCTTCTGTAGTGTATCCAGGTACATGATGTTGATGATGGTTCCACTATCCACCATACACTTTGTGAACTCCACTCTGTCAATCGAAGGGTTGATGACCATGGCGTACTGGTTCTCCGTAGGGATAAGGTCTGGGCGGTCCGTCCTGTCCCAGGTAATTGGCACCTCCAACCAGCGTAGGTACTGGGGAACTAGGGGTAGAGTAGCCATCAGGATCCTCAGAGAGGTCTTCTTTTGTCGGACGGTGGGGGTGCCAAGGAAAGTGTGGTAGACTGACGCCTTCTGTACGAAGGGGTTCTTGATCTTGTCGTCGCTCTTGGTGGCGTGCTAGGGGTCAACGTCCTCGTCCATGTCACTTGAATCCTTGGACTCCTCCTCCTTCTTCTTCCCCTTGCCCTTGCCTCGCGGTCTATTCTTCCGACTTCGCTTGTAGCCGGACTCCGGGCTCTTCCTTGAGGTCGTTGACGAACTTGCAGTGTCGATTGGTATGGGTGGCCTTGCCGTTGACGTCGAGGTGTATGAGGCACGGCATATCGCAGTACTCCTCGTAGGTTTGGGGAACGCGGAGCTGCGCCGAGGTAGTTTCGCTTCCTCGTTGCTGCCCACGACAAGCTCCCCTTCCTCGGCCATGTTGTCCGCCATCACCTCGTCCTGCAAACGTCATAGCGAACATGTCGGTAGATTGCTTTCCTTCTGGAGCGGTTTTCCGCTTTGTACTGTTGTTCCTCCGAGCTTGAGTTGGAACGGCCGTTGCCGACAAGGAGCCGCGAGCATCGTCGTCGGCAGCTGCGAACTCACTAGCCAACTGAATCATGTAGTTCAAGTCAAGCTGGTGATTGTCCTGCAAGCGCTTCAGCTTATGTCGGAGTAACGTGCCCCTTTCCAACCCATCGATGAAGGCGGCCATGGCAGTCTGAGCGTGCAATCCTGCGCAAGAATTCTTCATGTCCAGCCAGCGGGAGAGGTAGGCACGAGACGTCTCATCTTTCTCTTGCACAAACCGCTGTAGATCGCCAACAGTGCAGAGACGCTTGTATGTACCCTCAAAGTTCTTGGTGAACACTTCTTGCATGTCCAGCCAATTGCAGATGGATTTATCCGACAAGTCGTCGATCCATTGACTGGCCGTGCACGCCAACATTAATGGGAGGTACTTGACGACGATGTTGGGGTTGCCTCCGGCAATCTCCACTGCGTTGCCGTAGTCCTGCAACCATGTGGCTGGCTTGGCGGTGCCGTCATAGGGCTTGATGGTCTTGTCAATCCGGAAACCTTTGGGGTAAGTTGCAGACCATATTGCAGATCCAAAGCAACGTGGTCCCAGGTAAGGTCCTTTTCGGGCCTCGTGGATCTTATCGATCCGCGAACGTGCATCGTATGGCTCTGGGTTCTTCTTCTTGTCAACAGGGGATGGGCTGCGTGAACGACACGGGCCTCCTCCGCCATGGTGACGGAGGTGGAGGTGGCTGTGGGTTAGCCTTCTTGCTGCTACCCTCCTGCAACGCCTCATGTCTGTCATGGTTGCTTGTCGAACGCGGAGGGTCATGGTGCGACCTGCTCTTGTGTCCTTGGTTGCGCTCTCCGTCATGACGGGTCTGCTCCACGTTGTCGCGGATGACGATGTCGCACTGCTTTGGTGGGGGCATGTCCGTACGATGGTGAGACTTGTGATCTTCACGATGTCGGGGGGATCAGGGCGGTGGCGATGAGCGACGAGGTCGGGCCTTTTCTCCTTGGTCCGAGGATATGGGGATAGCATCCTTCCTGTTGCGTGCAACCCTCCGTCTTTGTTCTGATGAACCCGTCTGGGACCTGACATCAAGAGGAGATATGTCCCTTGGCAGCTTATGCTGACTAGACTAGCAAAGCGCTGGGTCAGACTCAAGCCTCTGGGAGGTGGCCTTTTCCTGCTGCTTCACCGCCTTGGCCACTAGGTCATAGACCTGTTCCACTATCTCAGGCGATCTATCATGTTCCAGAACGGTCTTGGCGACGGCGAGGTTAAGGAGTGGGGTGGGCATCACATGCTTGCCTTCACTTTCAATGTATGGCTTGGCTTGTGCCGACTTCGAGGGAGTCCATCCTAGGTGTCGCCGTACACCAGGATCGTTGATGACGCGAGACGGAGCTTTCTTGGCCTTCTGCTGCTGCAGCAGAGTCTTGTACTCGGCCTCCATTGCTCTAGCTTTCTCTATGGACATCTGCGTGTTGACCAGATCTCGATCTAGCTTAGCGCCTTGCTCCGCGATGGCCTGCGCTTCCTCCAGTAGTTGCTGGCACTTCTCTTCAAGCTGGGTCATGTTCCATATATGATCTACGGTCAGTGGCTCAACGAGGAGATTGCTGTACATTACTCTATCAGCCGGAGTAACTTGGGCAGCAGCAGACGTAGACGCCGGAGGCGGCAAGGTTGCGGTGTTGTTGTTGCTCGGGCCGATGCCAAGTTCCTGCGGCTGCTGCAATGGGTTAGGCGGAGGAGGCATGACCTTTACGCGATCATCGTCAGCAGCAATAAGTGGCCCCTTCCCCTTCTCCAGCGCTGTGGGCGGAGCTCATCCAGGTTGGTCTTCATCCATCGCCATCCCGATGGTGACGAACACCTCTCGAGACGTGACGGCGTTGTTGGCTTGCTCGTCGCGCGTGTACTCTTCCTCCATCTCCTGCATGGCGGAGTCTAGTTCTTCTGGACTGAAATCTATCTCCTCTGAATCTGCACTGAAGTCAGCATAAAGCGCATCAATAACAGAGTCGGAGGGTTCCAGGACTTCCTCGATGACGGGCGGTGGAGGTGCAATAGCAGCAACGATGACTGGAGGTGGCAGCGCAGCTGCGACGATGGCGACCGGAGGCAGTGGTGGCGGTGGCTGAATCGGAGGGGCTCCGTCAATGAGCGCAAGCGCTGTCTGTGCTGCCGCTTCGGCCTCCGCGTAGTTGTTAACGGTGTTCACAATGCCTTCGAAGGTAAGGCGTCCTGACGCCTGCTGCCATCTTAGAGAATGTCGGAGAAGCGTGCCATGGTCTAGTCCTTCCACAAAGTGATACATAGCATCATTATTGGGGTAGTGGGCCAGATCGGCTCGTATGCGGAGCCACCTGGCCAGGTAATCGCGGGGGTTTTCGCCCTCTCTCTGAATGCAACGCACCAGATCGAAGATGGTAACCACGCCGACAAACTTGGATCTCTGTTGTCCAGACGCACGGGCGAAGCCGGCGGACTTGCAGCGATCTTCCACCTTTATATCCTGCACAGGGGCGGTTTGTGTGGGCGTTGAATTTTTCTGATCTTTGCCAGCAAACTCTGAAGAGAGATCCGACATCGATCCTTCCGCGAACGTATCCTGCCCATAGGCGGTCCATGCGGGCCTTGATGCTCCTCCGACTCCCAGGGAACTAGTGCCCGAGTCGGTTTCACCAATGAAGAGGTGGATGTCTTCGATAAGAACGATCGAGCACCGCCTAGGGTTCGTCTTCGCCGGGATCTAGAACTCGTCGGGAGGGATGATCAGAACGTCGAGAGGGATGATTCCCGTGAAGATCTTGGTCCTCGCCCGCTGAAGAGCCTGAAGCGCCTCTTGCCCCACGGTGGGCACCAACTGTCGTGGTATTACCGATGAGTACGCCATGGAGGGGTCCTCACAGTGCGTGTTTAGAGACGTGGGGGAAGACGGACGGTTGACGGGTCCAAGGTAACACAACTTACCCAGGTTCAGATCCCACAATGGTGGCGGAATCCTACTCCTTCTATAAATCGCTATATGGGCAATACACCGAGTTACATAGATTGGTTCGCTGTGCGAGGTGACTAGAAAGTCTAAGTTATCGTTCCCTAAAGGCTCCCATAGGCCCGACTTATATAGTCGCCAGGTCCTATGGTTATAGGGAAAAGTCCTAGCCGGATAGGTTACAGAGTCCTACACTGACTATGACTAGTCTAGCTTGTCTTGTACTCCAAGGCTCCGGGTACGTCGGTGACTCCAACCGTAGCCTTCCTTTATCCGGCATGGCCCTCCCTTCTGGATCCATCTAACACATGGAGGCATTATCAAGAAATGCAAGACCAACCTCAACTATATGATGGAGTTTTCTTTCAGCAGAGCCATTTTGTTGATTATCATGAGGATAGTAAACATGATGTGTAATTCCCACCTTTTGAAAGAGAACATTGAGTTTTTCATACTCATCCCAATCAGTTTGCATAGTAAGAATTTTCCTATCAAACTTGTTCTCAACATATTGTTGCCAATTAATAAAAGCTTGATAAACATCAAAACGCTTTTTGAGCAAATAAATCCATACATACTTTCTAAATTCATCAATAAATCTTACATAATATGCATGTTTCCCAACAAAAATAGGAGCAGGACCCCATGCATCAGAGAAGACTAGCTCAAAGGGAACAGTAGACCTACTGGTGGAGATGGGGTATGGCAACTGGTGACTCTTAGCTAACTGAAAAGAATCACAAACATATGGGGTAACTTGTGGAGTGTAAGCTATTTTATTCCTTCTAAGAACTTGTTGAACCACAAATGAAGATGGATGTCCTAAGAGACGATGCCATGTAGAAGAAGACAACTTTATTGTGATGAATGCATGCTTGGAGGGATCACTTGAGATGGGCATCAAGGGTTAAAGGCCTTCATGGCAAGGGCCTCTAAAGAGAATTCGTCATGTTGCTTGGTCCTTAATCAAAAAGAAGAAAGATGAAACTCGATAAAAACATTATTGTCAATAGTAAATCGATGAATAGATAATAAAATTTTGGATGCACTAGGAACATGTAATATGGCATTGGGATCAAAGGAAGTATGAGGGGTGCACAAAATTTAATGACCAATATGAATAATGGGGCATACCTGTGCCTTCAGCAGTGTGCACACGATCTTGTCCCTGATAGGTGTCATGAGTGGAGAGCTTGTTCAGCTCCCCGCTGACGTGGTTGGTAGCACCTGTGTCATAGTATCAGTTGGTGTCAACACCGTGAGCAGCATAATTGGCATTCTTGTTTCCATTGTTTCCACGTCTCCATTTCCTTACGATCATCACCATAGCGCCGCCAACAGTCACGTGCAGGATGTCCATGGATGTTACAAATCTGACATGTAGTGTTGATATAAGGGGTGGGATGACGATCACGGAGACGCCAACCATCATCATGCCAGTCCCCATAATCATAGCAACAGGGTCACTCATCATCATAGCGGGGGCCCTGGTAGACACCACCATCACGGCGACCCTTATAACCTCCACCATCACGACGATCACGATCATCACGATGACCGCGATCATCACGTCGGTAACGATAGTCTGGACGGCCACAACCATCATACTGCTGGCGAGGGCGATCATCACGCCAGGGCTGGCCACCACGGTCATCATGTTAGTCTTGTACATGTGGAGGAGGGGCACCTTGGCGAGCTACGTTGGCAAAAGAGGTAAACCCAACATCTGCACTCTTGTGCAATCTATCATATGCTTGTACTTTATCAAATAAATCAGACAGGGTGGTGTCGGGGTTTGCACGAGTATCTATAATTAGGGCGTTGTAAGAACTTCCAAGACCATGAAGAACATACTAGAGGAGCTCATCATCAACAAGGGGCTTGCCAGCAACGGAAAGTCTAGAAGAAAGGGTCTTCATATTGGCAAAGTACTCTCTGCAGATAGATCATTCTTTTTGGTGTCGTTGAGAGCACCACGCAGACGTTGCGCTTGGGACTTCGACAAAGAGGAGACGTGAGCATTGAGAGAAGCCACACCTCGGCAGAGGTTTCAAGGCCAATCACATGAGCAAGAATATCCGGGGATAGGGCATTCATAAGCCAGCGAAGAACCTGCAGATCACGAGCTATCCAAGATCACTATATGGGATTTTCAATCGTAACCTTTTTCTTGTTGGTGTCCTTAGTGTTTAGCTCCTCATCCAGCACCTCCTTGTTTCCCTCCACGATATGAAGAACTCGGGCACCTCGAAGAGCAGGGACGACGAGGGCCTTCCACACGAGAGCATTCTCTCGGGTGAGAAGCTGGGTCGGCGGGGCTCCAAGGACAGCCGCCAGTGCAGTTGAAGATGACGATGATGACACCATCAAATCGGGAACATGCAGGAGAGACGGCAAGAAATGATCTGCGGCGGTGACGCGACGTAGGTCTTGGTGCGGCGGAGGCTTTAGAAAGCGGCGGCGGAAGAGTTTGTCTTAGGTTTTGTTTGGAGTTTTGTCTTTGCCGTGATGTTTTTGTGTGGCGGCGGGCTGGAAGTCGGCGGCGGCAGAATTTTTGTGTAGGGTTTGGGTCATGTTTGGGCTTTGGTTTTGAGATGCGACGGAGGCCTGGACGGCGGCGGTAGCAAAGGTTTTGGTTGTGATCGTGGTTGTTTTTGTTTTGGTTGGTCTGGTTTGTGGCGGCGATGACAAATCCGAGGTGGCCTGGAGGGCAGCAGCGGCGTGTTTGAAAGAGGTTTCAGCAGCTAGGTCAAGAAGAGGACCGCTCTAATACCATGTCAATGTTTGGTGGAACGATGCTTAACCCCTAGGGGCATAGGTTATGTGTTTATATAGTAAGGAAAAGCCCCCTACGTGGCGTTGTACGTTTATAGTCAGAGATCTAATCCATACACATACACATATGAGTATTACATATGTTAACAGAGTGGTCGTGGGCAACGAAAAAGGAGCTTCTTTTGGACTGCAAAGTGGCTCCAGGGATGTTGTTCTTTGATCCAAATTAATTGAGGGGCTAACTTATGACATAGTAGAGCGAGACCCGTCGCTGGTAGGATTGAGCCGAGTGGAAGGTGGATGGCTGAATTCTAAACTTCTAAGTAAGTTGAGAGAAATCAGAATAATAAGATTGAAGTAAATGGTGAATGAGGACCAAGATCGTCCTGTTTGGAAGTGTACCAGATCAGTGAAATGTAGTGTTAAAATCATTTATTAGCAAATATCTAAAAATGGCATTGATTTGTCTTATAAGCACATACAGAATGCAAACATGTAAGTTTTTATATTGGCTTTGGTTGATATGGCACAATGCGAATTCCACTTAGGACTAAATGGCCACAAAAATGGGTTGGTAGTTCCACTAATCAGTTATGCTTGGAGGATGGGAGAATTCACCCTATTTTCTAGGTTTTCTGCTGCTAAATATGTGTGGAGTGTGATCAGTATGGCAGTTGTTGTAGGGGTAGGTCCATAATCTTGTCTAGTGGATTCCGAAATTCCTTCACGTTGGCAGGGAAGTTCAAATCACATGAGTAGCGGAGGTTTCCTAGGTCATATCTATACTACTATTAAACAAGCAAATGTTTTCTTGCCTACGGACACCCCGATAACATAAGCATGCAGATTACCACGAGAGGATCAGCTCCACTTGATTAAATCTAACCGCCAAGATCAATCTGTGTACGCTTAGCAATTAGACGGAACTGACCATGCTCCAACGCAGAGGAAAATCTTCCCACCGCGTGTTGTAACTCCTTAGCGCAAAACATGCAAATCAACCCCTTCCGACATCTATACTATTATTAAACAAGCAAATATTTTCTTGCCTACGGACACCCCAATAACATAAGCAAACAGATTACCACCAGAGGATCAGCTCCACTTGATTAAATCTAACCGCCAAGATCAATCTGTGTATGCTTAGCAATTAGACGGAACCGACCATGCTCCACGGAATCTATACTACTATTAAACAAGAAAATATTTTCTTGCCTACGGACACCCCAATAACATAAGCAAGCAGATTACCACGAGAGGATCAGCTCCACTTGATTAAATCTAACTGCCAAGATCAATCTATGTATGCTTAGCAATTAGACGGAACTGACCATGCTCCACCGCAGAGGAAAATCTTCCCACTGCGTGTTGTAACTCCTTATCGCAAAACGTGCAAATCAACCCCTTCCCACATCTATACTACTATTAAACAAGCAAATATTTTCTTGCCTACGGACACCCCAATAACATAAGCAAACAGATTACCACCAGAGGATCAGCTCCACTTGATTAAATCTAACCGCCAAGATCAATCTATGTATGCTTAGCAATTAGACGGAACCGACATGATCCACCGCATCTATACTACTATTAAACAGACAAATATTTTCTTGCCTACTGACACCCCAATAACATAAGCAAGCAGATTACCACGAGAGGATCAGCTCCACTTGATTAAATCTAACCGCCAAGATCAATCTGTGTACGCTTAGCAATTAGACGGAACTGACCATGCTCCACCGCAGAGGAAAATCTCCCCACCGCGTGTTGTAACTCCTTAGCGCAAAACGTGCAAATCAACCCCTTCCCACATCTATACTACTATTAAACAAGCAAAAATTTTCTTGCCTACGGACACCCCAATAACATAAGCAAACAGATTACCACCAGAGGATCAGCTCCACTTGATTAAATCTAACCGCCAAGATCAATCTGTGTATGCTTAGCAATTAGACGGAACCGACCATGCTCCACCGCAGAGAAAAATCTCCCCACTGCGTGTTGTAACTCCTTAGCATAAAACGTGCAAATCAACCCCTGCCCACAATAGAAGTTGAGATCTCGCATCTCTGCCATCATCGTGGAGCCTTACTCCGTCGTCCTACCCACGCCGCCGCCACCATCGGTCCTTCCCGCAATGCGCCACCATCGATCCTGCCCGCGGCATCGTCCTGCCCTCAGTGCCCTACCCGCACCGTCTCCATGCCTTCATGGACCGTGGCGCCACCCTTCCACGTGTCCGCCTACATCGTCGTGGATAAGGGTGCCTCACCGACTTCGTCCACCACCTCCTCCTCAACGCAACGGAACCAAGGTCACGAGCCCCAAGCCGAGGACTTCGATGCTGCCTAGATCCTCACCACCCCAGAAATAATCAATACGTAAGCGTCCCCTGAGATGGTTTGTTTTGATTGGCCAGGTGTTTGATAAATTTCCTATGAGACTTACCTTGCACACGGGACTTCACGGTACGCCAGCGTTGAGTTCTCATCATATTGTTTTTATTCCTGTAAAATGATGAGGGATGCTTGACCTATGATTGAATTTAATTGGAACCGTTGCATGCTCCCATGGACTACAAAGATGAGGATTGAGGAGCTCGATGGTGACGAGAAGCGGGCCTCCCTAGAGTGTCGGTTGAACCTTGCTAGGTTCATGTACTTCGTCGGATTTGTTTCCTGCCTTCCTGCAGTGTTGGCAGAACCTCTCTAGGTTTATGATCATCTTCGACAAGTTTACTAAACTATAACCATAAAAATTTTGTGCATATGAATCAGCGAATTCATATAAAGTCGGGTTGGATACTGAAAAGTTTAGTTATGCAGTTTCTGAACCTTTGTAGAATTATGGTAATATAATCTTGAATGCATTTTTCTCATGATTTGAATTAGCGAGAGGCAAATATAGAATCGTCATTGAAATATTTGTTTCGATGGGAAGATGATCTGGCCAGCTTTCAACTCTGAACACTTTCCAATGTGTATGTTGTAAGAAATGTTGGGAAGACCAGAACCATGGGGCTACTGCCGCCAACGAGCGCTGCTCCGAGACATGAGAAGGGCAGACATCGCTGGTATGGATAGTGCTAAAGTTCATCATCTCATAAGTTCTAATCAATGTTTATCAATTATTCATGGTGATTAACTTTCAAAGAGTTGTTGTAAATAAAATTCCCTCTACTGATATGCATATGTGTCATTTTTTGTTGATTATCTTTTCAGATTGGTCTTTGGGTTTTAGAGAATTCAGAATAAGTAACGACACCAACTGTCATTTTCTGTTGATTATTTTTTCAGATTGGCCTTTGGGTTTCAGAGAATTTCATTCGCCGCCGAATCAGGTTAGGCATATTTTTGATTCATAGATATTATCATCAATTGGTCCGTCCCATTTTGTCCTAGCACTAATGATAGTTTTACCCTGTCAATCGAGGAAAGATGATCCCTTAACCGGTGCATCTTGATTCAGTTAAGAAGAAATGAGTAGTTAGTTGATTAAGTATTCTCTGTATAGATGCTAGGGTAAAATGGACGTTTTTGATGCAGTGGTAGCATCCTCATCATTCTCCTTCCTTGTTGAGTTTTATCCGATAGGCGAGATCAGGCTCTACTCTTCGGGCAAATATTTTTAAGTTCGACCTGCTAGGATAAGTAGTACTTGTTGCTAGTTTGAATGTGTGGTGCCTTCAATTTTAAGTTCGAGCTGTTAACAATTTTATGTGTCGTATACTGAATTGTGTGTAAGTTTTATGTATGAGATGAACTCAGAAACTATTATTCCTGATATATTATCGGAATGGAAAGAGCCAATTGATTCATGGCGTGGAAAATAGATCTATTAATCCCATATATTTGAATGGCAGGTGTCCTATTAAGTACGCCTGTAATTTGGGCTCTACCTGGTTATTTTATGCATGAATTAAAATATCAACGAATAATGCGGAGTTTACAAGCATTCATTTTGGGAGATGCTTACAAGGGAGCTTCTATTCTTGAAAGCATTATTGGGTCGAATAGATGAGAAATTCTTAACCTTTGCTACACATACGAGAAGCCAAAAATAGAAAGTTACTGACCCTGTGAAGACCTTGATGAATGGCATAACCTATCCCACCAATTCTTATGTTTGCAGGTACTGGTTAATGCTACATGAGAGTATGATTTGCTGTTGTTCCTTTTCCTCTGTGTGGGTACATGTTTTCCATAGACTGACACATGATGAGCTTCTACTTCCTTCTTTGTCTTTATTTGTATCTTAGATAAAATGACGTATGAAGCCTGCATCGAGAGGTGAGGTTCGACTGCATCCAAATATGTTCAGCTGTTGAACTTCGGGGATTCCAAGATATGTTTTTGTGTTCTGAACCAAGATTGTCAATGTTCTCATGGTCTTGAATTAATCTCTGTTACAAGCAGTGTCATCAAAAGCACAACAATGTATACCCAACCTTCAAGGCAACATGGAAGTGCCACTAACAATGTTATACTTTCATAGGGTTTGAAGCAGGGAGTCTTTGTTTAGTCATTCATAGGTTGTAATGTCGTGACACTATGTACACTAGCTGGTTGAGTTTTTTGCCCCACCTTTTAGAATAGATTTTGAAATGGGAAATCAACTATATGTTCGATTTAAAATGATGGGCCGGCCTTTTTAATGGAAATAACTTCTGGTAATATATGTGCTTAATACAAACCGATCATCAATATACATGTTTCTCTGCGAGCTCATTGTTGCTTGAGACTGGTAATTAGGAGGTTTGTTGTGTCCCATGAGAGTATGACTAACTATGAGATAAATTATTATCAATTGTTATTAGAAAAATCGTGCATTGCACGTTGCAAGCTTACTAGTGAAGATAAAAAATAGATATTTTATTAAAAAGAAGTAAGGCTATTGTATTAATTTAAGCATGCATCGATAGTTATCTCTACGTCAGAACTTCAAGCAAACCACAGAAAACTGCCCCTAGGTTTGCTCGCGCGGGCGACTCCGGGGAGATCCATCTCCCACAAAAAACCTAGCCGCCGGGGTCTCCTGGACGCCACCGCCGATGCCGGCGGTGGTGGTGGCGCCCTAGCCATCAATCCACGGTGAGGGCAAGGAAGGCTCTTATCTCCACTCTTCCTCTTCGCGCGGAAAGGTGGAACCGGCGGGTTGCGCAGGGCTTTGCGAGACATCCGATCCGGAGCGGCGGCAGAGTGGATGCGGTTGTGGAGCAGCGGTTTGGGACGGCGGCGCATCATGGAAGTGTGCGGCGGTGGTCTGGTCCCAAGGACCATAGGCGACGGCTGCGCCAGTGGCTGCCATGGCCAACTCATCCTCTTCTCCCCCGTGGCATTGCTCGTCGTGCTTCTTGCGGACGTGGCGTCCATGGTCGCCTTGAATGTGCCAGTCTTTCGGTGGGTCGGGCGGGTGGTGAAGGTCGAATGCGTTGGGAATGCTGGCCTTGTTTGGAATAAAGGAGGTGGTTGATACCTTCGATCCAGATCTACGTATGCAGTATGCAGTATAGTAACTTTTCCCTAATAGACCGAGGTTTACTTAAACCTTGGAAAACATATGAGGCATGTCTACAAGACTTATTTATTCGTTTTAACTTACATTTATGGGACATTTTTAGTTTACTTTTAATCATTGTTTGTTGAAATGGATAGAAATAAGCCTGGATTGAATCACTAGTAGAAAATGGACCTTTGGTCCAGAGCATTAGCCGGGACTAATGCCCTGGTCCCAACGGCTAGAAACGGCCGCAGGGACCAGAAGACATTAGCCCCGGTTCGTATGGGAACTTTAGCCCCGGTTCGTTTAACAAACCGGGGCTAAAGGGTCTGGCGCTGGAAAAGAGAAGATGCGTGGACGTTTACCCCCGGTTTGTTTCTCAATCCGGGACTAAAGTCCCCGACTATATCTTCTTCCTCTTCCCAGACCGAGCCATTTCACGATCACACAATCATCCCTCTCAAATTTCTCCCCTCAAGCTCGAGTTCTTCCCCATTTTTCTCAAGATTTGTGAAGATTTTTTGGCTCCACATCTATCAAGAGTCCTAAGAGGTTAGCAACTTCATCATTTCAGCTCTCATTGCCTGTTTTAGCTCATTTCATGCTCTAGAAATGGATAGATTTTATGTGGGTTCTATCTCTGTATATCTGGTTAATTTGGCACATATAGTTCTCAAAATTCATTTGATTCATCGAAGCACATAGATACATGAGTTCATCCTATATACATATCTTGGTTTGACACGTTGTCTTGAAATCCGGTCGGTTCACAGTGCATCATGTCACCGTCAAGCAACAAAATATTCTTCTTTCTTCTACCTGTCGTCACAAAATCCATTGAAACAAAAATAAGTACCAAAACTATGAAGGCACACATATATATAGTGGCGCCCTAGCATTTTAGTTAATCATCGGCCGGTTAAGCAAGAAATTAAGAACAAAAACATGAACACGCCAAGGAACTACCAAATTAAATTAGGGAGTGCCTCTATGGCGAGCTCCTCGAAGATGTCTGAGGACAAGGCATCCTAAGACATCTTCGAGAAGCTCTGCCATAGTGGTGTCCCTGCTCTCGCACAACATCTTTCAGTTCATATATTTTCTAGCTAAATTAGTATGCTGGTGGAGCTAACTAATTTCACATATTAGGGAGTGCCTCTACGGCGAGATCCTCGAAGATGTCTGAGGACGAGGTCCTAAGACATCTTCGAGAAGCTCCGCCGTAGTGGTGTCCCTGGTCTCGCACACGATCTTCCTTGCAGTTGATAGTTCACAAAGAAGCCTATTTATAGATTAAGCAGCACAACATAGTGTCGACACTCATGACATAATGTCGACACTCACCCCTGTCATAGTGTCGCAACCCACTGAAACAGTGTCGCCACTCACTGGCATAGTGTCCACTCACGACATATAGTGTCGTCACCCACTTTTAGTCCCGAATGGAGACACCATTCGGGACTAAACGGGCTCATGTCGGCCCCAGCCTGCCGCAACCCCTTTAGTCCCGGTTGGTGTGTCCAACCGGGACTAAAGATGTAGTAGAAAGTTTTTTAAATCAGTGCTTGTTTGATGTATACGATGTGTTCTTTTATTTTTAGACTAGTACTACTCTTAGCATCGTGATTTTATTTGATGAACTTATAAAATGAAGATGAGACGGCAATGGATGTACGCTGACCGAATCTCTGACGAGTTCATTAAAGGCGTGCTTTGGTTTCTCGTTGTGGCAGAGGCAAACAAGCGGAATGGTTTTATCTGTTGTCCATGTGGTGAGTGTCGGAATCAGAAGGAATACTCTTCCTCAAGAGTCCTTCATGGCCATTTGTTTCGGTTCGGTTTCATGTCTGGCTATAATTGTTGGACCAAGCACGGAGAAAGAGGGGTTATGATGGAAGACAACAAAGATGAAGAGAATGATGACAGCTATCCTATGTCCCCTGAATACGATGGTACTACAATGGAAGACAATGATGAAGAAGAAGCAGAAGAACGTGCATCATATGAGCCAGATGATGATCTTGGTCGGGCCATTGCTGATGCAAAGGGAGAATGTGATAGCGAAAGGGAGAGGTTGAAATTTGAGCAGATGTTAGATGATCACAACAAATTGTTGTACCCGAATTGCGAAGATGGCCACAAAAAGCTAGGCAGCACACTGGAACTGCTGCAATGGAAGGCAGAGGTCGGTGTGCCTGACAAGGGATTTGAAAAGTTGTTGAAGATAATGAAGAAGCTGCTTTCAAAGGATAACGAACTTCCCGCTAGTACTTACGAAGCAAAGAAGGTTGTCTGCCCTCTAGGATTAGAGGTACAGAAGATACATGCATGCATTAATGACTACATCCTCTATCGCGGTGAGTAGTACGAGAATTTTGATGCATGCCCGGTATGCACTGCATTGCGGTATAAGATCCGACGATATGACCCTGGTGATGTTGAGGGGGAGCGCACGAGGAAGAGGGTTCCCGCCAAGGTGATGTGGTATGCTCCTATAATACCACGGCTGAAACGTTTGTTCAGAAACGAAGAGCATGCCAAATTGTTGCGATGGCACAAAGAAGACCGTAAGAAAGACGAGATGTTGAGACACCCCGCTAATGGGTCGCAGTGGAGAAAAATTGAGAGAAAGTACCCGGACTTTGCAGGTGACGCGAGAAACTTATGGTTTGGTCTAAGTACGGATGGCATGAATCCCTTTGGGGAGCAGAGCTGCAGTCATAGCACATGGCCTGTGACTTTGTGTATGTATAACCTTCCTCCTTGGTTGTGCATGAAGCAAAAGTTCATTATGATGCCGGTGCTCATCCAAGGCCCGAAGCAACCCGGCAACGACATTGATGTATACCTAAGGCCATTAGTTGAAGAACTTTTACAGCTGTGGCACGGACAAGGTTTACATGTGTGGGATGAGCACAAACGTGAGGAATTTAAGCTACGGGCATTGTTGTTCGTAACCATCAATGATTGGCCTGCTCTTAGTAACATTTTATGACAGACAAACAAGGGATACAATGCATGCACACACTGCTTAGATGACACTGAAAGTATTTATTTGGATAAGTGCAAGAAGAATGTGTACCTAGGGAATCGTCGTTTTCTTCCGCCCACGAATTCCCTAAGAAGGAAAAGCAAGCATTTCAATGGTTAAGCAGATCACCGGAGTAAGCCTGTCCGTCGTACTGGTGATGCTGTATTTGATATGGTGAAGGATTTAAAAGTAATCTTTGGAAAGGGTCCTGGCGGACAGTCCGTTCCGAAGGACGCTGGCGGACACGCACCCATGTGGAAGAAGAAATCTATATTTTGGGAGCTATCCTATTGGAAAGTCTTAGAGGTCCGCTCTGCAATCGACGTGATGCACCTGACGAAGAGAAAAAATAAATATGGCAGAGAAAAAATTGAAGAACCTGAAGTCTCATGACTGCCACGTGCTTATGACGCAGTTGCTTCCGGTTGCTTTGAGGGGGCTTCTGCCGGAAAATGTTAGAGTACCCATTATGAAGCTATGTTCGTTCCTCAATGCAATTTCTCAGAAGGTAATCGATCCAGAAAGTCTACCAGGGTTATAGAAAGATGTGGTCCAGTGTCTTGTCAGTTTTGAGTTGGTGTTCCCACCATCCTTCTTCAACATAATGACGCACCTTCTAGTTCACCTATTCAAAGAGATTACCATTCTCGGTCCTGTATTTCTACACAATATGTTCCCCTTTGAGAGATTCATGGGAGTCTTAAAGAAATATGTCCATAACCGTATGAGGCCAGAAGGAAGCATCTCCAAGGGATATGGAACAGAGGAGGTAATTGAGTTTTGTGTTGACTTTATTCCTGACCTTAAGCCGATCGGTGTACCTGAATCACGACATGAAGGGAGACTTAGTGGAAAAGGGACGCTAGGAAAGAAAGCAAAGATATGTATGGAAGGACATTCTTTCAGTAAAGCACACTATACAATTCTGCAAAGTTCCACCTTGGTGGCTCCATAAATCGAGGTACACAAGAATATTGTACGCTCGAACTACCCGGGGCAGTCTGACAGGTTGATTAGAGATGAACACATGAAGACTTTCGGCGGTTGGTTGCAGACACATCTCATGAATGACACCACTGTTGGAGATTAGTTGTACTTGTTGGCCAGGTCTCCATCTTCAACTATATTGAGTTTCCAAGGGTACGAGATCAATGGGAATATATTTTACACGCACGTCCAAGATAAAAAGAGCACCAACCAAAACAGTGGTGTCCGTTTTGATGCAATGGACGGGAATGGGAAAAAGGACACATATTATGGTTACATAGAGGACATATGGGAACTTGACTATGGTCCTAATTTCATGGTCCCATTGTTTCGATGCAAATGGGTCAAGATGACAGGAGGTGGGGTAACGGTAGACCAGCTGTACGGAATGACAACAGTGGATCTCAATAATCTTGCGTACGGAGACGAACCATTCGTCCTTGCCAATGATGTGGCTCAAGTTTTCTATGTGAAGGATATGTCTACTAGACTGAGAAAAAGGAAAGATAAGCAAAAGAATATAATATCATACGATGAGCCAAAGCGCCACATAGTTATTTCAGGAAAAAGAAACATGGTGGGAGTTGAGGGCAGGACAGACATGTCAGAAGATTATGACAAATTTCATGAAATTCCACCATTCAAAGTGAAAACTGACCCAAGCATATCGCTAAATAAGGAAGATGCTCCATGGTTATGGACAAGAAGAGAACCAAAACACTAGATGTGGATGTTAGTTATGTAATGTATTAAACCTCTTGTGAATTAATCCTATTTTTTGTTTATTAAAGGAAGATGCTCCATGGTTAA
Organism: Avena sativa; assembly: GCA_916181665.1. Taxonomy (NCBI): domain Eukaryota; kingdom Viridiplantae; phylum Streptophyta; class Magnoliopsida; order Poales; family Poaceae; genus Avena; species Avena sativa. The sequence goes on from OV702296.1 coordinate 23,472,866, forward strand.
TAAAGGAATTTCTGAGATTGCTGTAGGCAGGTACCAAAACTGTAGACTAGGCAACACTTAGACATTTATTAATATTAAAAACCGGGACAAAACCAGACTAGCTAACACTAAGGACTAAAGCCACCCCTTTAGTCATAATCATGCCTAGTCCTATAGTACACAGCTTGAGGGTCTTCTTCGTCATCGTCATCGTCACCTGCCACTCCAGAGATCCTCAGCCTAGCCATGGCATATACCGGGGGCACCTGCCACTCCGGCCTCGGATTCACCGGTGGGCGGGGGAGGAGTCTCCTAGAAGAAGATGCCGCTACCGCCGGGCGGGGGAGGGGCCTTCTTGTGGCTCTGTGGCGGGTAGACTTGTGGTCACCGCAGGCGAGGATGGTATCCCCCGACGATGTAGCGCATCACGCCGATGATAGTACGGTTCGCCCACCACAGACGTTGACCGGCTTCATTGTGGTTCACTGGGGGTGGGCCATCACCCTCGTATCTGGCGAGCTCCGTTTCCCGTCGGTTAGCGAAGAAGGCATTCCAGGTGTGATAGTTGTCGGGATCCCACTGGGATCCATTCGCTGCTCCGGCGTGAGCTCATGGTAGAAGTGGTTCGTGATGGCCGCCTGTCGGGCGGAGCCTTGAGGCACAGGAGGAACAGGAACCCCTCCAGCGCTCAGCATCCAGCCGGCAGGCGGGCGGTAGCCCGGCGGGCAAGGGTAGTTGGAGGTCCACAACACCTTGGTCTCCTCGAGGGTCAGAATTGCCCAGTAGGCACTATCCATAGTTGTGAGAGAGGAAGGTGGGGATGTATGGATAGCCATGGCGTGGTCGGCCTATATATAGATGGAAAGTGCTGGAAAACATGGCGGAAGCGGTGGGATATGGCGGGAAATATCTTTAGTCCCGGTTAGTGGCTACAACCGGGACTAAAAGCACCGTTCAGAGGGAAAGGGCAGGAAAACATGGCGGGAAGCGGTGGGATATGGCGGTAAATATCTTTAGTTCTGGTTAGTGGCTACAACCAGGACTAAAAGCACCGTTCAGAGGGAAAGGGTGGGAAAACATGGCCATATTGTACATGCATGTGTATATTGGGATGTAGAACAATGTTGCAGGAGGAAGTTTTACTTTTCGTCGCTCGGAAAAGCCATTTTCCATTTTCCGAGCGCAAAAGACGGGTCGTTTTGTGAAGCAGCCACCAAAATGCAGTTACAGAATACTACCATCCCACTTTTCTAAAATAGTAGACCACGTTACGTGAACTATATCCCAACCGGGGGATCTCAAACCTTTCTGTTCTTCCCGGTTGAAAAAGACAAATGACTGCCGAATCGGTAGGAAGTGGGTCCGGTTTGAACTACAGGTACATGATCTAACGTCCGTGATTTTTTGAAAAAATCATTTTTAGACTCACAATATGTCGTTTTCTCAGAGATCCAATACAAGTTTTAACATTCTCATCCCCTATCTTCATGCACGCCATTTTGACCTAAGTTCGAAATGATAAAAAATTCAAAACGGGCATAAAAATTTCAAAAAAGGTTTTTAAAAAAGGTTTTAAAAAAGGTTTTTAAAAAAGGTTTTGAAAAAGGTTTTTTGTTTTTAAAAAGGTTTTAAATAGGCATATAATAATTAATTTTAAAAAAGGTTTTAAAAAAGGACCTTTAGCCCCGGTTTGTAATGCGCGCGAAACGCTGCGCGCCGAAAACCCTTTAGCCCCGGTTTGTGCTACCAACCGGGGCTAAAGGTCCCCCTTAGTCCCGGTTTGTGCTACCAACCGGGCTAAAAGGGGGGAATAAATACCCACCCCGTGCGCCCCGGTTCGTGCATCGAACCAGAGCACACAGAGCACCGCCGCCGCGTCTTCCTCCTCGCATCCGTCGCCGTGCCGCCGCGCCGTCCGTCCCCAAGCCCGCTCCGCGCCGCCGCCCCTGCGGTGAGTTAGTTAGTTAATTAGTTAGTGAAATTTTAGTTAATTATTTATTGTAATTTTAGTTAGTGAAATTTTAGTTAATTATTTATTGTAATTTTAGTTAGTGTAATTTTAGTGTTAATTATTTAGTTAGTGTAATTTTAGTGTTAATTATTTTAGTTAGTGTACTTTTAGTTAATTAGTTAATTATTTAGTGTTAATTAGTTAGTGTAATTTTAGTGTATTTTAGGATTTTAGTTAGTGAATTTAGGATTTTTCTTAGTTAGTGAATTTTAGGATTTTAGTTAGTGAAATTTAGTGTAATTTTTCTTAGTTAGTGAATTTTAGGATTTTAGTTAGTGAATTTATTTAGTGAATTTTAGTGTAATTTTTCCTAGTTAGTGAATTTTAGGATTTTTAGTTAGTGAATTTTAGTGTAATTTTTCTTAGTTGGTGAATTTTAGATTTTAGTTAGTGAATTTTAGTGTAATTTTTCTTAGTTAGTGAATTTTAGGATTTTAGTTAGTGAATTTAGTTAGTGAATTTTAGTGTAATTTTTCTTAGTTAGTGAATTTTAGGATTTTAGTTAGTGAATTTTAGTGTATTTTTTCTTAGTGAATTTTAGGATTTTAGTTAGTGTTTAATATAGTTTATTTTAGTTACTGTTTAATATAGTTTATTTTAGTTGATACTATTTATTTTCATCATGCTTAAAGTATATAGGTTTAATTTAGTGTTTAGTAATATGCCGATTCCTCATCCTCGTTCACTCGGCGTGACCCCCGGAGCACTACTAGATAGTGTCGCTGGGCATCCACAGGGCTGGGCTCCGCCGGGCTGGCACTGGGAGGTGCTACCAGCCGGGGGACATCGTCTCGTGAGGAATCCGGGTGTCGTTGTCGACCCGGATCTTCTGTGGTGGCGGCCGAGTGGTCTAGGTGCGATGCAGAGGGAGCCGGCCCCCGACGAGGTGGTACAACATCGTGTCAGGGAGGAGGACGGGCACGTCCGGCGCTACATGCACATTTTAGGAGTCCGGGATGCCAATACCTGGCAGCTTCTTCAGGTACCTTACCCGAGATATTCTCCGGTGATGGTTCCTACAGTTTGGGTGCACACCTCCCGCGGCTCAGTAGCCGGGTCTCCACGTCTTCGCTGAGCTAGCTAGATGTGTTATAGGGTTGTATTGTTGTTTAATTGGTACTTTATTGTTGTACTAGCTGGATTATTCGAGATGTATTGTTGTTTAATTGGTACTTTATCTTTCTTTATCGCATTGTTTAAGTTGGATTACTTTATCTTCCTTTATTTTATCGCATTAAGCAAACCGGTTTTATCTTTCTTCTGTATTAGTTAAGTTATGGACGGTAGAGACAACGAAGAGCACATCATGTACAACATGATAGATGAGGGTACATGAGGTTACCATTACGATGGAGCAGACGATGATGGAGATGAAGATGGCTCCCAATACCTCAACTTTGATGAAGCCGACGGAAGAGACGACTATGACGAATTCTTTGGTGGAGACGACGGTGGAACTGACGGTGGAGACACCATAGCAAAGACCGGCGAGGTATATAAAGCCTCTGCTGATCACGATCTAGTAGATGCATTAGTTGATTCATATATATATATATGTACTAACGAATGTTTCTTCTCTTAGACCTCCGCATCGGGCGAATCTTCTACAAGGAAACGAGGCCCGACCAAAAAGTTTGCCGATGGTATGCGTTTCACTATTGAAGCCGAAACAGGCCGCAAGTGTATTTGTATACCAATGCGGAGAGATAGTCAGGGACGCCATCCCGATCACTACTCAGAAGTGGAATAAGCCAGGAAAGAAAAGTGATCGAGTTGGAGAAACTTCTGTCGATGACAGAGCCAAAGACGGTCTTTAGAATTCACTCATGGCACACTTCTCTCTTCCTGAATTGGACACTCCTGAACTCACTGAGGCATTGAGGTTGCAAGTCAGAAAGTGGGCCCTTAAGAAGATGGGCGAATAGTTCAAGGACTGGAAGAAAAGATTGTACAACAACTATGCCAAGAAGGGGCTGACTCCGCCATTCACTGGCCCGCTGGAGAAGCAGAGGGATAACTGGACCCCATTTGTGAAATACAAGGAATCAGAAGCAGCTATGGCCAAGTCAGAAAAGAATAAGATAAATGCGGTCAAAAAGAAATATCACCATACTATGGGGACAGGTGGCTACAAGACGGCCGCGCCGAAGTGGGAAAAAACCGAGGAAGAAATGCGTAAAAAAGGGGTCACGCCAGCTACAAATAAGAGGCCCGTGAGGTCAAAAAATTGGCTCCTTGGGCATGGGGGGTCGTATGACACTGAAACCGGGGAGATTATTTTTACAAAGAAGGCCATTACTAAACCCAAAGATTAACTTGTTAAAGTGATACAACTGAGAAAAGATGGAAAGTTCATTCCCGACAGAGAGAACGATGAGCTGACATATGCTTTGGCCCATCTGTTCCATGGAAGACAGGATTTCCCACTGACATCGACACTTATAGAAGCCGATCCAGAAAAACGAACTGGTAGAAGGCGGAGGAGGCAGCGCGGTTGGAGGCGGTTGAAAAAAGGAACAAGGAATTTCAAGCCATGTTCAAGCTGTAGAAGGAGCATATTAATGAACTTAGAGTACTGGCCCGATAGCAAGATCTTGCGTTAGACAGTCTGGTGGGCCCATCTCAGCGGAGAAGCAGCGTGGATTCCAGGGAGGTACAAGCTAATAATCCAATGCTGATGGACAATAATGCACCGGTGATAGATGATACGGCCGATGGAACGATGGTTCTCTACCCTGTGGATGAAGTCGAGGCAAGGACAGCTTGTGAGCTACATGTCACAGTGAAGAACATTTCTATGAAGGTGAAGAACATTTCTATGAAGGTGAAGAACATTTCTATGAAGGTGGCGCTCGGCTTTGCTCTACCTTGTCCACCGGAAGCGACTTACCATGGAAGTCAGATTCCAGCTGGCTATGCTCGTGTCGGTGTGGATGAAGTTGAACTGACATGTCGATCACTTGAGCTTGACATCCCTTCTGGATCCATCTAACACATGGAGGCATTAGCAAGCAATGCAAGACCAACCTCAACTATATGATGGAGTTTTCTTTCAGCAGAGCCATTTTGTTGATTATCATGAGGATAGGAAACATGATGTGTAATTCCCACCTTTTGAAAGAGAACATTGAGTTTTTCATACTCACCCCAATCAGTTTGCATAGTAAGAATTTTCCTATCAAACTTGTTCTCAACATATTGTTGCCAATTAATAAAAGCTTGATAAACATCAAAACGCTTTTTGAGCAAATAAATCCATACATACTTGCTAAATTCATCAATAAATCTTACATAATATGCATGTTTCCCAACAAAAATAGGAGCAGGACCCCATGCATCAGAGAAGACTAGCTCAAAGGGAACAGTAGACCTACTGGTGGAGATGGGGTATGGCAACTGGTGACTCTTAGCTAACTGAAAAGAATCACAAACATATGGGGTAACTTGTGGAGTGTAAGCTATTTTATTCCTTCTAAGAACTTGTTGAACCACAAATGAAGATGGATGTCCTAAGAGACGATGCCATGTAGAAGAAGACAACTTTATTGTGATGAATGCATGCTTGGAGGGATCACTTGAGATGGGCATCAAGGGTTAAAGGCCTTCATGGCAAGGGCCTCTAAAGAGAATTCGTCATGTTGCTTGGTCCTTAATCAAAAAGAAGAAAGATGAAACTCGATAAAAACATTATTGTCAATAGTAAATCGATGAATAGATAATAAAATTTTGGATGCACTAGGAACATGTAATATGGCATTGGGATCAAAGGAAGTATGAGGGGTGCACAAAATTTAATGACCAATATGAATAACGGGGCATACCTGTGCCTTCAGCAGTGTGCACACGATCTTGTCCCTGATAGGTGTCATGAGTGGAGAGCTTGTTCAGCTCCCCGCTGACGTGGTTGGTAGCACCTGTGTCATAGTACCAGTTGGTGTCAACACCGTGAGCAGCATAATTGGCATTCTTGTTTCCATTGTTTCCACGTCTCCATTTCCTTACGATCATCACCATAGCGCCGCCAACAGTCACGTGCAGGATGTCCATGGATGTTACAAATCTGACATGTAGTGTTGATATAAGGGGTGGGATGACGATCACGGAGACGCCCACCATCATCATGCCAGTCCCCATAATCATAGCAACAGGGTCACTCATCATAATAGCGGGGGCCCTGGTAGACACCACCATCACGGCGACCCTGATAACCTCCACCATCACGACGATCACGATCATCACGATGACCGCGATCATCACGTCGGTAACGATAGTCTGGACGGCCACAACCATCATACTGCTGGCGAGGGCGATCATCACGCCAGGGCTGGCCACCACGGTCATCATGTTAGTCTTGTACATGTGGAGGAGGGGCACCTTGGCGAGCTACGTTGGCAAAAGAGGTAAACCCAACATCTGCACTCTTGTGCAATCTATCATATGCTTGTACTTTATCAAATAAATCAGACAGGGTGGTGTCGGGGTTTGCACGAGTATCTATAATTAGGGCGTTGTAAGAACTTCCAAGACCATGAAGAACATACTAGAGGAGCTCATCATCAACAAGGGGCTTGCCAGCAACGGAAAGTCTAGAAGAAAGGGTCTTCATATTGGCAAAGTACTCTCTGCAGATAGATCATTCTTTTTGGTGTCGTTGAGAGCACCACGCAGACGTTGCGCTTGGGACTTCGACAAAGAGGAGACGTGAGCATTGAGAGAAGCCACACCTCGGCAGAGGTTTCAAGGCCAATCACATGAGCAAGAATATCCGGGGATAGGGCATTCATAAGCCAGCGAAGAACCTGCAGATCACGAGCTATCCAAGATCACTATATGGGATTTTCAATCGTAACCTTTTTCTTGTTGGTGTCCTTAGTGTTTAGCTCCTCATCCAGCACCTCCTTGTTTCCCTCCACGATATGAAGAACTCGGGCACCTCGAAGAGCAGGGACGACGAGGGCCTTCCACACGAGAGCATTCTCTCGGGTGAGAAGCTGGGTCGGCGGGGCTCCAAGGACAGCCGCCAGTGCAGTTGAAGATGACGATGATGACACCATCAAATCGGGAACATGCAGGAGAGACGGCAAGAAATGATCTGCGACGGTGACGCGACGTAGGTCTTGGTGCGGCGGAGGCTTTA
>OV702296.1:23480005-23709142 GCA_916181665.1 Avena sativa
CGGCGGCGGAAGTGTTTGTCTTAGGTTTTGTTTGGAGTTTTGTCTTTGCCGTGATGTTTTTGTGTGGAGGCGGGCTGGAAGTCGGCGGCGGCAGAATTTTTGTGTAGGGTTTCGGTCATGTTTGGGCTTTGGTTTTGAGATGCGACGGAGGCCTGGACGGCGGCGGTAGCAAAGGTTTTGGTTGTGATCGTGGTTGTTTTTGTTTTGGTTGGCCTGGTTTGTGGCGGCGATGACAAATCCGAGGTGGCCTGGAGGGCAGCAGCGGCGTGTTTGAAAGAGGTTTCAGAAGCTAGGTCAAGAAGAGGACCACTCTAATACCATGTCAATGTTTGGTGGAACGATGCTTACCCCCTAGGGGCATAGGTTATGTGTTTATATAGTAAGGAAAAGCCCCCTACGTGGCGTTGTACGTTTATAGTCAGAGATCTAATCCATACACATACACATATGAGTATTACATATGTTAACAGAGTGGTCGTGGGCAACGAAAAAGGAGCTTCTTTTGGACTGCAAAGTGGCTCCAGGGATGTTGTTCTTTGATCCAAATTAATTGAGGGGCTAACTTATGACATAGTAGAGCGAGACCCGTCGCTGGTAGGATTGAGCCGAGTGGAAGGTGGATGGCTGAATTCTAAACTTCTAAGTAAGTTGAGAGAAATCAGAATAATAAGATTGAAGTAAATGGTGAATGAGGACCAAGATCGTCCTGTTTGGAAGTGTACCAGATCAGTGAAATGTAGTGTTAAAATCATTTATTAGCAAATATCTAAAAATGGCATTGATTTGTCTTATAAGCACATACAGAATGCAAACATGTAAGTTTTTATATTGGCTTTGGTTGATATGGCACAATGCGAATTCCACTTAGGACTAAATGGCCACAAAAATGGGTTGGTAGTTCCACTAATCAGTTATGCTTGGAGGATGGGAGAATTCACCCTATTTTCTAGGTTTTCTGCTGCTAAATATGTGTGGAGTGTGATCAGTATGGCAGTTGTTGTAGGGGTAGGTCCATAATCTTGTCTAGTGGATTCCGAAATTCCTTCACGTTGGCAGGGAAGTTCAAATCACATGAGTAGCGGAGGTTTCCTAGGTCATATCTATACTACTATTAAACAAGCAAATGTTTTCTTGCCTACGGACACCCCGATAACATAAGCATGCAGATTACCACGAGAGGATCAGCTCCACTTGATTAAATCTAACCGCCAAGATCAATCTGTGTACGCTTAGCAATTAGACGGAACTGACCATGCTCCAACGCAGAGGAAAATCTTCCCACCGCGTGTTGTAACTCCTTAGCGCAAAACGTGCAAATCAACCCCTTCCCACCTCTATACTATTATTAAACAAGCAAATATTTTCTTGCCTACGGACACCCCAATAACATAAGCAAACAGATTACCACCAGAGGATCAGCTCCATTTGATTAAATCTAACCGCCAAGATCAATCTGTGTATGCTTAGCAATTAGACGGAACCGACCATGCTCCACGGCATCTATACTACTATTAAACAAGATAATATATTCTTGCCTACGGACACCCCAATAACATAAGCAAGCAGATTACCACGAGAGGACCAGCTCCACTTGATTAAATCTAACCACGAAGATCAATCTGTGTACGCTTAGAAATTAGACGGAACTGACCATGCTCCACCGCAGAGGAAAATCTTCCCACCGCGTGTTGTAACTCCTTAGCGCAAAACGTGCAAATCAACCCCTTCCCACATCTATACTACTATTAAACAAGCAAATATTTTCTTGCCTACGGACACCCCAATAACATAAGCAAACAGATTACCACCAGAGGATCAGCTCCACTTGATTAAATCTAACCGCCAAGATCAATCTGTGTATGCTTAGCAATTAGACGGAACCGACCATGATCCACGGCATCTATACTACTATTAAACAAGAAAATATTTTCTTGCCTACGGACACCCTAATAGCATAAGCAAGCAGATTACCACGAGAGGATCAGCTCCACTTGATTAAATCTAACCGCCAAGATCAATCTGTGTACGCTTAGCAATTAGACGGAACTGACCATGCTCCACCGCAGAGGAAAATCTCCCCACCGCGTGTTGTAACTCCTTAGCGCAAAACGTGCAAATCGACCCCTTCCCACATCTATACTACTATTAAACAAGCAAATATTTTCTTGCCTACGGACACCCCAATAACATAAGCAAACAGATTACCACCAGAGGATCAGCTCCACTTGATTAAATCTAACCGCCAAGATCAATCTGTGTATGCTTAGCAATTAGACGGAACCGACCATGCTCCACCGCAGAGAAAAATCTCCCCACTGCGTGTTGTAATTCCTTAGCACAAAACGTGCAAATCAACCCCTGCCCACAATAGAAGTTGAGATCTCGCATCTCTGCCATCATCGTGGAGCCTTACTCCGTCGTCCTACCCACGCCGCCGCCACCATCAGTCCTTCCCGCAATGCGCCACCATCGATCCTGCCCGTGCCATCGTCCTGCCCTCAGTGCCCTATCCGCACCGTCTCCATGCCTTCCTGGACCGTGGCGCCACCCTTCCACGTGTCCGCCTACATCGTCGTGGATAAGGGTGCCTCTTCACTGACTTCGTCCACCACCTCCTCCTCAACGCAACGGAACCAAGGTCACGAGCCCCAAGCCGAGGACTTCGATGCTGCCTAGATCCTCACCACCCCAGAAATAATCAATACGTAAGCGTCCCCTGAGATGGTTTGTTTTGATTGGCCAGGTGTTTGATAAATTTCCTATGAGACTTACCTTGCACACGAGACTTCACGGTACGCCACCGTTGAGTTCTCATCATATTGTTTTTATTCCTGTAAAATGATGAGGGATGCTTGACCTATGATTGAATTTAATTGGAACCGTTGCATGCTCCCATGGACTACAAAGATGAGGATTGAGGAGCTCGATGGTGACGAGAAGCGGGCCTCCCTAGAGTGTCGGTTGAACCTTGCTAGGTTCGTGTACTTCGTCGGATTTGTTTCCTGCCTTCCTGCAGTGTTGGCAGAACCTCGCTAGGTTTATGATCATCTTCGACAAGTTTACTAAACTATAACCATAAAAAATTTGTGCATATGAATCAGCGAATTCATATAAAGTCGGGTTGGATGCAGAAAAGTTTAGTTATGCAGTTTCTGAACCTTTGTAGAATTATGGTAATATAATCTTGAATGCATGTTTCTCATGATTTGAATTAGCGAGAGGCAAATATAGAATCGTCATTGAAATATCTTTTTCGATGGGAAGATGATCTGGCCAGCTTTCAACTCTGAACACTTTCCAATGTGTATGTTGTAAGAAATGTTGGGAAGACCAGAACCATGGGGCTACTGCCGCCAACGAGCGCTGCTCCGAGACATGAGAAGGGCAGACATAGCTGGTATGGATAGTGCTAAAGTTCATCATCTCATAAGTTCTAATCAATGTTTATCAATTATTCATGGTGATTAACTTTCAAAGAGTTGTTGTAAATAAAATTCCCTCTACTGATATGCATATGTATCATTTTTTGTTGATTATCTTTTCAGATTGGTCTTTGGGTTTTAGAGAATTCAGAATAAGTAACGACACCAACTGTCATTTTCTGTTGATTATTTTTTCAGATTGGCCTTTGGGTTTCAGAGAATTTCATTCGCCGCCGAATCAGGTTAGGCATATTTTTGATTCATAGATATTATCATCAATTGGTCCGTCCCATTTTGTCCTAGCACTAATGATAGTTTTACCCTGTCAATCGAGGAAAGATGATCCCTTAACCGGTGCATCTTGATTCAGTTAAGAAGAAATGAGTAGTTAGTTGATTAAGTATTCTCTGTATAGATGCCAGGGTAAAATGGACGTTTTTGATGCAGTGGTAGCATCCTCATCATTCTCCTTCCTTGTTGAGTTTTATCCGATAGGCGAGATCAGGCTCTACTCTTCGGGCAAATATTTTTAAGTTCGACCTGCTAGGATAAGTAGTACTTGTTGCTAGTTTGAATGTGTGGTGCCTTCAATTTTAAGTTCGAGCTGTTAACAATTTTATGCGTCGTATACTGAATTGTGTGTAAGTTTTATGTATGAGATGAACTCAGAAACTATTATTCCTGATATATTATCGGAATGGAAAGAGCCAATTGATTCCTGGCGTGGAAAATAGATCTATTAATCCCATATATTTGAATGGCAGGTGTCCTATTAAGTACGCCTGTAATTTGGGCTCTACCTGGTTATTTTATGCATGAATTAAAATATCAACGAATAATGCGGAGTTTACAAGCATTCATTTTGGGAGATGCTTACAAGGGAGCTTCTATTCTTGAAAGCATTATTGGGTCGAATAGATGAGAAATTCTTAACCTTTGCTACACATACGAGAGCCAAAAATAGAAAGTTACTGACCCTGTGAAGACCTTGATGAATGGCATAACCTATCCCACCAATTCTTATGTTTGCAGGTACTGGTTAATACTACATGAGCGTATGATTTGCTGTTGTTCCTTTTCCTCTGTGTGGGTACATGTTTTCCATAGACGGCATGCAAATATTAATACTGACACATGATGAGCTTCTACTTCCTTCTTTGTCTTTATTTGTATCTTAGATAAAATGACGTATGAAGCCTGCATCGAGAGGTGAGGTTCGACTGCATCCAAATATGTTCAGCTGTTGAACTTCGGGGCTTCCAAGATATGTTTTTGTGTTCTGAACCAAGATTGTCAATGTTCTCATGGTCTTGAATTAATCTCTGTTACAAGCAGTGTCATCAAAAGCACAACAATGTATACCCAACCTTCAAGGCAACATGGAAGTGCCACTAACAATTCAGTAGTTGGGGACGACAATTCGAACCCAGTATTGGACACGACAGTGACACAAGCAAAGTTTCTTCAGACCAAGAAGAAAGAAGACAGAAAAAGAGCATGTTTTTGCTGATGGGACTTTGTTGGCTTCATCACACTTAACAACACCAGCACGGTCGCTCTAAAAAAAAGTATCCACGCGGTCGAGGGGCAGGGCCAGCTGTTATTGGTAGATTGGTATGGATCGCAAATGTTCCAGTGAGATCAATGGCCCAAGAAAAGGCATGACGCTGTTCCAATGAGATCAATAGCAGAAGAAAATGCAAAAATCTGGTGCAGCTGAAACCTGTACGACAAGATACGAGGGAAAATTTAAGTATGATATAACATGTGATGTTCAAAAGGAATTTTATACTTTCATAGGGTTTGAAGCAGGGAGTCTTTGTTTAGTCATTCATAGGTTGTAATGTCGTGACACTATGTACACTAGCTGGTTGAGTTTTTTGCCCCACCTTTTAGAATAGATTTTGAAATGGGAAATCAACTATATGTTCGATTTAAAATGATGGGCCGGCCTTTTTAATGGAAATAACTTCTGGTAATATATGTGCTTAATACAAACCGATCATCAATATACATGTTTCTCTGCGAGCTCATTGTTGCTTGAGACTGGTAATTAGGAGGTTTGTTGTGTCCCATGAGAGTATGACTAACTATGAGATAAATTATTATCAATTGTTATTAGAAAAATCGTGCATTGCACGTTGCAAGCTTACTAGTGAAGATAAAAAATAGATATTTTATTAAAAAGAAGTAAGGCTATTGTATTAATTTAAGCATGCATCGATAGTTATCTCTACGTCAGAACTTCAAGCAACCACAGAAAACTGCCCCTAGGTTTGCTCGCGCGGGCGACTCCGGGGAGATCCATCTCCCACAAAAAACCTAGCCGCCGGGGTCTCCTGGACGCCACCGCCGATGCCGGCGGTGGTGGTGGCGCCCTAGCCATCAATCGACGGTGAGGGCAAGGAAGGCTCTTATCTCCACTCTTCCTCTTCGCGCGGAAAGGTGGAACCGGCGGGTTGCGCAGGGCTTTGCGAGACATCCGATCCGGAGCAGCGGCAGAGTGGATGCGGTTGTGGAGCAGCGGTTTGGGACGGCGGCGCATCATGGAAGTGTGCGGCGGTGGTCTGGTCCCAAGGACCATAGGCGACGGCTGCGCCAGTGGCTGCCATGGCCAACTCATCCTCTTCTCCCCCGTGGCATTGCTCGTCGTGCTTCTTGCGGACGTGGCGTCCATGGTCGCCTTGAATGTGCCAGTCTTTCGGTGGGTCGGGCGGGTGGTGAAGGTCGAATGCGTTGGGAATGCTGGCCTTGTTTGGAATAAAGGAGGTGGTTGATACCTTCGATCCAGATCTACGTATGCAGTATGCAGTATAGTAACTTTTCCCTAATAGACCGAGGTTTACTTAAACCTTGGAAAACATATGAGGCATGTCTACAAGACTTATTTATTCGTTTTAACTTACATTTATGGGACATTTTTAGTTTACTTTTAATCATTGTTTGTTGAAATGGATAGAAATAAGCCTGGATTGAATCACTAGTAGAAAATGGACCTTTGGTCCAGAGCATTAGCCGGGACTAATGCCCTGGTCCCAACGGCTAGAAACGGCCGCAGGGACCAGAAGACATTAGCCCCGGTTCGTATGGGAACTTTAGCCCCGGTTCGTTTAACAAACCGGGGCTAAAGGGTCTGGCGCTGGAAAAGAGAAGATGCGTGGACGTTTACCCCCGGTTTGTTTCTCAATCCGGGACTAAAGTCCCCGACTATATCTTCTTCCTCTTCCCAGACCGAGCCATTTCAAGATCACACAATCATCCCTCTCAAATTTCTCCCCTCAAGCTCGAGTTCTTCCCCATTTTTCTCAAGATTTGTGAAGATTTTTTGGCTCCACATCTATCAAGAGTCCTAAGAGGTTAGCAACTTCATCATTTCAGCTCTCATTGCCTGTTTTAGCTCATTTCATGCTCTAGAAATGGATAGATTTTATGTGGGTTCTATCTCTGTATATCTGGTTAATTTGGCACATATAGTTCTCAAAATTCATTTGATTCATCGAAGCACATAGATACATGAGTTCATCCTATATACATATCTTGGTTTGACACGTTGTCTTGAAATCCGGTCGGTTCACAGTGCATCATGTCACCGTCAAGCAACAAAATATTCTTCTTTCTTCTACCTGTCGTCACAAAATCCATTGAAACAAAAATAAGTACCAAAACTATGAAGGCACACATATATATAGTGGCGCCCTAGCATTTTAGTTAATCATCGGCCGGTTAAGCAAGAAATTAAGAACAAAAACATGAACACGCCAAGGAGCTACCAAATTAAATTAGGGAGTGCCTCTATGGCGAGCTCCTCGAAGATGTCTGAGGACAAGGCATCCTAAGACATCTTCGAGAAGCTCTGCCATAGTGGTGTCCCTGCTCTCGCACAACATCTTTCAGTTCATATCTTTCAGTTCATTAAAGGCGTGCTTTGTTATTCAAATGATAGTATAACATATGCTAGTCCCCGAAGCTTGCAACCAAATAACTTGTTGTTCGTTATGAAGCTTTCTTAGGCTTCAAATGCATTATTTGCTAAGTAAATTTCTTGTATGACTTGGATTGATCGTGGTTCATCCGTACTCCATATTAAGCGTTGCTGAATCCGGATCTATTTTGGCTTTGATTATCTAGCCACCTAGATCCGAGTTATGTTTTGCTTGATTCCGATCTGTCTTAGCTTCGAATATCCAGCCACCTGGATCCGAGTTAAGTTTTTCTTGATTCGGATCTGTCTTAGCTTCGAATATCCAGCCACCTGGATCCGAGTTAAGTTTTGCTTGATTCCGATCTGTCTTAGCTTCGAATATCCAGCTGTGTAATTCATTTTGGTATTTAGGTTCCGATCTGCGGACAGCCGAATTCCAAAGGTTACTCTTTGCACACAAGAAACTGGAAGAGAAATACAAGAAAGTTCTCCCGGTGGTGAAGAAAACTGGTAACATAACAAATCTTTGTATTGTTCCTTAAGTTCTTAATATTTTTCGACTTGAGGTACTAACCCATTTTTGCTGGTAAGCAGGTAATATTAATAATCTTAATATCCGCCTTAATAAGAAGGTCAAAGCTCTGGAAGGTTAGTTATTCTTATCCTCTATTGATTTCCGTTCAAGACTTATCCTGGGTTTCTTATAACTTTCTGGCTTTGGTATAGCCGAGTTACAAACATTTGCAGCGTCGCATCAAGAATGCATATCCATGCCTGATATGATGATGCATTTTTTAGAACAAGCCGCCACTCATTCGACGCATCTTAAAGAAAAGGATGACGAAATAACCCGGTTACGTGCCGAGGTTGAGTCTCTCAAACTCTCGCAGAAATCCGAATTGGAAAAGGTTGATCAGGAGTTCTCTGAAGAGAAGAATCGTCTAAGCCTGCAACTGCAGAAAGACAAAGAAATCCTCGATGCTGCCGAGCTGAAGAATCGAATGATGAGCGAGGAAGTCACTCGCTTTGATAAAACTAAGGCCGACTGGAGCCAGGATCTCCAGAAAATGCTGAGTTATATTCATCGTAAGTTTTCGACTGTGGCCGAGTTATCTTCTTCTCTTTCTTACTTTTAACTGATATATTTTCATTTCACTTAGATCATTTTCCGGAAGCTAGACCTGTGAGCTCTAAAGCAGTGATTTACGCTCGTCATCGCCGAGGTGTCCCCGCAAATTCGAGTCCAGAATATTCAATGGAAGACTACTTGATTGCCGTTGGCGCTACTATTGTCCCAATGAAGATTATGGGCAGGGATTTGGTGCAAGCACCCATTTGGGCTTACCATGTTCTCTGGCCGAATACTTCTGGAACTCCTGATATTGACGAGGTCAAAATACTTGTGGAGAGATTAATGGCATCCCAAACCCAGTTAAATCTCTGGAGGGAATCTGCTGGGCGGCTGGTGCTGACATGGCACTTATAGCCGTTTTGTCTTGGTACGATGATATTTCGCTCGAGACTCTGATAAACTTGCGCACTGGCTCTCGTTGGGTTGAGGATCCAGAATTCGTCGTCTGCCGCCAAGCTCGTGCCTTCCAGCTTGTTGAGTACGCTGATGTGCATAATTTGATTGAAGGGCCGAGTTTTCTTCCCAATCCAGCGGATGACGTCGAGATTGAAGACGCCTCTGATGATGATTCGGCCGACCAAGATGAGGCAGAGGGTGACTCGGACAACTCCCGTGATTCCAATGCAAGCTTGGATGAGGACAACGACGCGCGATCATCTTCCAAAGGGACTGGACACTCTCAAGCTCAAATTAATGTTTCTCAGCAGCCCAGGATTTTCCCCGAGGCTACTATCACTTCTGTTGAAGGCGAAGTAACTTCGGCTGAGGCGCCGTGTACCTTGGAGCGCCCAGTTCCTGAAAATGCCCCTGCACAGGAGACCGAGATCGCGCCGCCATCGTCCGAGATAGTCGTTCCTGATGCCCCTGATCATGCTGCTTCCCCTTAAGGGTGCTCTGGCCCTTTTCGATGTTTATGTTCAAAAAACCTCTTAAGTTATTTCCAGTCCCCGGTATGTCGGGCATATGATGTCTATGGAACAAGGATTTTGGTGTGATGCGAACCTTTTTTTCCTTTTGCCGCTAAGGCATGGGTCATGGTAATCGTTACTACTTTGTTTAAACGGGTCTCATTGCTTTATATCTTTGTTTTGGCGACCTTTGATTTCATAAATTCGGATTGTACTTCTCCACGTGGCTGACCTTAGTTCGGCATATATCTTGCCTGTCCTTTATAAACTCGACGGCCTAGATGTTGTGTTTTCAACTTCTACCTGAAACACCACGCCCTAAGCCCATATCTGAGAAGGTGATACAATAAATTGCATCCCGTATCCTACTTCGACTTGCTGGGGTTGTTGTTCTTTTTTGCATTATCCTTAGAGATCTTTATTTGTTGAGCTATGGAACTTTTATGTGTCTGGCGACAAGTAGTGGGTTATAACAATTAGTCCCCGAGTTATCACTTGGGTTATCGAGTTCTTGCGTGTGCTCAAAGAATTACCTTGGACCATGTGGCAGTTCCCGAGTTACAAACTGGGTTGTCGAAATACATTTCATGGGTTAATGCAGAGAATACTACGGGGTTGTCCCCGAGTCATTGCTCAAGGTGCCGAAGTTTAATACGTGGTTTTAGAACAAGAAACAATCACGGGGCAGTCCCCGAGTCAGTGCTCAAGGCATCAAGGTTTTAATGCATGATTCGAGATAAAGGATAATACGGCGCAGTCCCCTGCTCGAGGTCTTGAACACTAACACATAATTTAGGAATAAGAAATAACACGGTACATTAACCGAGTCACTGCTCGAGGTGCCGAGGTTTAACACATAACTTAAAATAAGAAATAACATAGAGCAGTCCCCGAGTCACTGCTCGAGGTGCCGAGGTTTACTACATAAAAAATAAAGACAACATTGTGCAATCCTCGAGTCGTCGCTCGAGGTGCCGAGGTTCAATACATGCTTGATACTCCGCCTTCAAGCGTCACATTACGACGTACCATATATGGCTCCTAAGTGTAGAATGGACGAAGTAAAGCTATGTCCCACGGTCTTTTCGATTCGTCGCCGGCTTTGTTTGCCTTGTTCTTTTCTGGTGACTGAGCATCCATTAGGTAATATGCATCGTTGTGCAATGCTTTACCCACGATGAATGGTCCTTCCCATGGGGGTGATAGTTTGTGCATGCCGGCTGTGCGCTGCACTAGCCGAAGGACCAAATATCCTTCTTTAAAAACTCTTGGATTGACTTTCTTGCTGTGATATCGTCGGAGATCTTGTTGATAAATAGCTGATCTTGATAATGCCAATTCCCTGGCCTCTTCTAGCAAATCTACATCGTCTTGCCGAGCTACCTCATTTACCTCAGCGGTTGTATACTAGGTTACTCTTGGCGAATCATGTATTATGTCGGCTGGAAGCACAACTTCTGCCCCATATACCAGAAAAAATGGGGTATACCCTGTTGACCTGTTTGGGGTAGTTCTGAGGATCCATAGTACTGCTGGTAGTTCCTCGATCCAGCATCCTGCCGACCTTTGTAGAGGTTCGACAAGCCGGGGTTTTATTCCGGACAATACTAGTCCATTTTATCTTTCTACCTGCCCATTTGATGCTGGGTGAGCCACCGAGGCGACATCTAGTCTTATGTGTTTTCTTGGCGGAACCTAGCAAAAGCCCCTTCAGCAAAGTTTTTGCCATTGTTTGTAATAACACTATGTGGATAACCATATCTTAAGATAATATCTTTGAGGAATTTTACTGTTGTTGGTCCATCACATTTTTTTATTAGTTTTACTTCGATCCACTTTGTGAACTTGTCCACCATGACTAAAATGTGAGTCATTCCGCCTCGGGCTGTCTTGAATGGACCCACCATATCCAAGCACCATACAGAAAATGGCCAAGTAATTGGTATCATATTTAACTCGGACGATGGCATATGTATCTTGCTGGCGTATCTCTGGCAACCATTACATTTTTCTACCAATTCTTTCGCCTCTTTCAACGCCGTCGGCCAATAAAATCCATGCCTGAATGCTTTGGCCACTAAAGCTCTGGACGAGGCGTGATGCCCGCATTCTCCCTGATGTATATCTAGGAGTATTTCCTGGCCTTCTGCCGAGTCAACACATCTTTGCAGCACGCTTGTGACGCTTCTTTTATACAGCTCATTGTTTATGATTGTATAAACTTTTGCTCTTCTTACTGTCTGTCTAGCCAGTACCTCATTACTCGGCAAGATTGCGTCCTTAAGGAAGGAAAATATGGGTTGCGCCCATGTCGGCATGATTTTCTCTAGGATAATTTCACTATCAATTTCTATATTTTCCGTCGACATAACAGCTTTGGATTTATTTATATTCACTCGTTAGATTGCCGGGTTCACTTCCAGAAATTCCCGGTTGCATCAATTTCCATTGGCATACTTCCTTCTCTTGATTCTGCCGAGATATGAATGGACTCGGACTCTGGTGATGGTTTTATCGATGGTTTTCTCAGGTGCTCTAGGGCGATACCTAGGGGAATTGATTGCCTAGTTGATCCGAGTTTTGACAGCGTGTCTACAACATCATTTTCTGCCCGAGGTATATGATGAAACTAACATCCATCAAAGTATCCACTGATTTTTTGGACATGGAATCTATATAGGGCCATATTCGCATCTAATGCGTCCCAATTGCCTGATACTTGCTGCACTACTAGATCTGAATCCCTGTAGCATAGGATCCGACGTATACCAATCTCTTTTGCCACCTTTAACCCGTGGACGAGTGCTTCATACTCGGCTACATTGTTTGACGCGGCGAAATGTATTTGCAGCACATATTTCAGCTGATCTCTTTTCGGCGAAGTTAACACTATCCCTGCTCCCAAGCCACTTTCTCATCTTGGATCCGTCAAAATGCATTGTCCAATAATTCGGATCGGGTAATGGTGGCTCATATTGTACCTCGGCCCAATCCACGAAGAAGTCGGCCACCGCCTGAGATTTGATTGCATCTCGCCTATAGAATTGCGGAGCATAAGGTGATAAAGCGATTGCCCATTTTGCTATTCGGCCACTTGCATCTTTGTTGCCCAATATCTCGGCTATGGGCGCTTCACAAATCACTTTGATCGGATGTTCTTCGAAGTAATGTTTAAGTTTTTTCGCCGACATGTATACTCCATAGGCCATCTTCTGGAAGTGTGGGTTCTGTTTTGAGGCCGATAGTATCTCGCTTAGGTAATATACCGGCCTTTGTATTGGCTTATCACCTTCATTCCGTTCCATGACAACCACCGCGCTTACCACTCTGTTAGTGGCAGCTACATAAAGTAACATAGACTCTTTTGATAATGGAGAGGCCATGATTGGTCCCGTGACTAACATCTTTTTTAATTCATGAAACGCGCTATCTGCTTGCGGTGTCCAAATGAAATTATCTGACTTTTTCATTAGTTGATACAGAGGTAATGCCTTTTTCCCCAGCCAATATACAAGTCGACTGAGCGAGGCCAGGCAGCCCGTGAATTTTTGTACATCATTTAGACACCTCGGCAACTCCATTTTTTCAATTGCTCGTATTTTAGTTGGATTTTCCTCTATACCTCGGCTGGATACGAGAAAACCGAGTAATTTCCCAGCCAACACACCTAAGGTACATTTTTCCGGGTTAAGCTTCATTCGGAACCTTCTCAGGTTTGCGAACGTCTGCCAAATATCATCCAAGAGTGTTTTGCCCTCCTTGGTTTTTATAACCACATCGTCTACATATACTTGTACATTTCTTCCTATCTGGTCATGTAGACATTTTTGCATGCATCTCTGGTACGTTGCTCCTGCATTACGCAGGCCGAATGGCATGGTGCGATAGCAATAAGCCCCGTACAGGGTAATAAACGCAGTCTTTATTTGATCGGCCGGATTTAACGGTATCTGGTGGAAACCATAATACGCGTCTACAAATGACAACAACTCACAACCAACGGTCGAATCGATGACTTGATCTATCCTAGATAAAGGAAAAGGATCTTTGGGACACGCCTTGTTTAGGTTCATGTAATCATTACACTTTCGTCATACGACGGCTACATTTGGGTCATCCTTTTTCTTTTCTACTAATACCGGATTTGATAGCCAATCCGGATGAAGCACTTCCATGATGAACCCGGCCGCAAGGAGCCAAGCTATCTCATCCCCTATTATTTTTCTCCTGTCTTCGGCGAATCGGCGGAGAGGTTGCTTCACCGGCCTTGCTCCTGGCCTTACATGCAAAGAGTGCTCAGCCAACTCCCTCGGCACACCTTGCAGGTCTTGAGTTGACCAGGCAAAGATATCCCGATTCTCACGGAGGAAGTTGGTGAGCTCGCCTTCCTATTTGGCATCTAGACTGGCACCAATCGTGATGGTGCGTTCTGGGAACTGCTCATCTATCTGGACCTTTTTTGTCTCCTTAGTCGGATGGAAAGAAACACTCCCATGTGGGTTGGCTAATGTTGGCATATTCAGCTGTGCTGACTGAGCGAGAGCCGCTACCTCCTGAATCCTTCTTTTTTCTCTTGCAATCACCAATGACTCGGCCAGGTTTGATCCGACCGAGGCACATTCCATCGACTTCCTATAATCTCTTGCTACTGTTATCACCCCTTATGGTCCGGGTAACTTCATTTTCAAGTAAGTGATGTGGCAGCTGCTCATGAATTTGGCCAGTGCTAGCCGTCCGAGTAAAGCATGGTAGCAACTTTCTAGGTCCACCACTTCAAACTCCAGATTTTCCGCTCTGTAATTCTCCCTTGTGCCGAATAATACATCTACTCGGAATTTCCCAATGGGTTCACACGAAAGTCCCGGCACTATTCCATGGAATGTGGTTCTTGTGGATTGCAGCATATTCTGCGCTATGCCGAGATTATGCATCGTATCTTTGTACATGATATTGATACTGCTCCCATTGTCAATGAGTACTTTTGAAAATTTCACATTAATGCTGGGCCCGACAAATGTCGAATCTAGTACGAGTGCGTACGACCCTGGATTCGGCATTATTTTTGGGTGATCCTTTATGTTCCAGGTTATTTCCTGATCTGACCAAGGCACATATCTTGGTACCGCCGGCATAACCGCATTTACTTCCATATGCCGGCATTGTACACTTTGCTTGTCTTGCTGTTCTGTTGTGAACATGCAATATGATTGATGATGCTCCCTGTAATCATTACGTCCATTATTTCCAGGGCTCGTTCTTCCATCCTGACCTTGATTTATCACTTGATGCACTGCATCTCTTCGGTCCGATTTATCATACCTCGGAGGGGGAGGGGGTAACATTAACTGATGTGCATTCGCCCCAGTCAACTGCGGCTGCTGCTGCTGATGTGCTTGATGAGAAGACGTTTGCATGCTCGTCGGGTTCCCCATTGCATTTTTCATCCAGGCGCATTGCCGAGTTGTATGATCAGCCGGCTTGGCTGGATTTGGAGTATGGAACTTACACGGTTGATCCAACATGGACTCAAACGTGTATTTCGGCCTTTCCTGCCACTGATTCTTCGTCCACTGTCTCTTCCCTTCGTTCCTCGGCGTCCACTTCTGAGGACCATTTTTCTGCCGCTGACTGTTTCCCTAACTCGCCTGATCTTGCACTACCGCTGCCACCTGATTGGATGCATATATGTACTCCGGTATTTCCTCTCTTCTTCTACCTCTGAACTTGTTGCGCCTTGATGATCCGGCTGCATCTCTTGCATATTGATCCTGATGCTCTCGATGTTCTGCCGACATCAGTTCTGGTTGTGTCGGATCCCCCAAAGCATATGAATCTGCTATCCTGATGGTTTCTTCCAAGGTGGTCGGTATATCTCTTTGCAACCTCTCCCACAAAACACTGGCGTATCGGCAGCCTTGAGAGAACCAAGCTATCGCTTGAGATTCTATAACTCCTTCACATGAGTTTCTAAGGTGACACCACCGAGGCAAGAATTCTCTATCTGTCTCATTCGGCCTCTGCTTTCACATAGCAAGCTGCTATGGTCTGTTTGGTCTTTTGTAAGTACTGGTGAAGTTGCTGACAAACATCTCTTCAAAATCTAGCCAACAGTTGATACTGCCTGCTGGCAGATTGTTTAGCCATACTCTGGCTGGTCCTTCCAGCATCTGCGGGACATATCTTACCACCCATCGCAAGTTTCCACTAGATATCTTTACTGCAGTAGCATAGTCAATCAACCAATCCTGTGGTTTGGTGCTCCCATTGTATGTTTTCGTGCCCCTTGCCAGCTGAAAGTTCGGCACTGGCGGCTCGCACATGATCCGAGGTCCGAAACATGCCGGACCAGGCGGACCCTGCTCCTCTAATAACTCGGACCGGTACAACCTGTCCAGTTTTAATCTTGCATCATTTGATGGCAGGTTTATGTACATGATTCTCTCCTGCATTCCATAATGGTTATTTCCACCATGTCCTGCGTACTCCATATTTGTGTAACCATCATTGTACCTCTCGTTTGCCTGATTATGGTGAGCTGGTCTCACTTCTCTCTCTTGCCGAGGTTCATACCTCGGCTGAGGGTCGGGCGGTGGGTCCCTCCTTCCTTCCGCCGGGTTATTGTTGTCATGATTCCCTCTTCCGAGGTCTCCAATACCTCGGCTTCCGTTGCCTTTGTTGGCACGGCCGGGGTTTCTTTCGCCACTGTTACCTCGGCTTCCATTGCCTCTGTTCTCATTGACTTTTCTGGCTACTGCCGGATCATATGGAACAATTTTCTTATTTCTTTTTCCTGAAGTTACTGCTCTATCTTTTCGCGCATTGTTTCCAGGTGAGGACGCTGCTGCCACTGATAGTGCGGGCGCTGCTCCAGCCGAATGAACCATACGCGAGGCTCCCGGTCTTGCCGGGTCTGCCCTAAGCATTTCTTCATTCTGCTGGTTTGCGATGTGTACCAGCTCATTCACTCTTTCTTGCTGTTTCTGCCGGGCTTCGCCGGTCAATCCTTCCAATTCCAACGCTGCGGCATTTGCCTCCCTTAGGTTCTTTGCCGGGGTACTATACCTCGGCAAGCCTAGATCAACCGAATCTCCCTTTTGAGTCTCATGCTCTTTGTTGATATCATTCATGAGGTTTTTTCCTCTCAATCTTAATTCATCTACCCGCTCGGGGGCAACATCTAGTTTATTTGCCTTGCCATACTCTGCAGGGTCCTGTTCAAGGACTCCCGCAAGGCCGACACCTTTTTTGCCTCTACCAGTACTTTCTGGTTAGTCTCTTCTAACTCAGCCTGAGCATTAGCCGGATCAAGTATCGGCGCTACAGGAGTGGTCAGATTATCTATAGTTGCCTGGAGAATATTTTCTGGTCTTTCCAGAGGTGGCCATCTTACCCTTGCTGCCTTCGGGGTTGTCTCCTGTACCTCGGCTGACTTGGCTGCTGATGGATCTACCTCGGTGGGCGGTGGAGCCCCTTGCTTTGTGGTCACCTGTCCTCCCGCCGCTGGTTCCTTGCTTGATCCGGCGCCTGCTGCTACCGTATGTGCCTCGGCTGCGACCATCACCTCGACGCTGCCGACGGGGCGTGCGCCACGCGGACCGTCCGCAGCGCTGAGGGGAGGCTCTCCTGCATCAATAACTCGGTGAGGATAAACACAGGAGGTGTCGACGCCGACGTAGATCCGGTGCGTGCCCAAGTTCATGAAGACGTCGTTGCGTGGTGGAGCTTTCCTCCTGAAGCTGCCTGCGTTATCGCTGACGTAGTCCCAGAGATCAAATATCTAGACTAAGCCAGAGACAACGCGCTCGCCGGTGTGAATGAAGTTTTCCGTCCGGATCTTGACTCCAGCTAGCACCGCTGCTGGCCCCACGGTGGGCGCCAACTGTCGTGGTGGTGGCACGACAGATGCCATGGGTAGGCTAAAGTATGGGGCCAATGGATGCTAGAGGGATCTGGGGAGGGAAGATGCAGTGATTTCTACACACAGATGACTAACATAAAGATCTTTCTTTCTCCTTACAAGAACTACAAGTGCTCCTTGAGCTGTTAGCAGGGAGAAAAACACTACAACTCAAGCCCTCAGGTCCAGAATGAATCAATCCCTTCTCAGGAGCCCGCTTCTCCCCTTATAAAGGGGTGCTTTCGTTCCTCCAAGGGCTGACGTGGCAAGCATATTCGAGGAATATGCTTGTACCAATATGGTAACTCGGCGACCCTCTTTCCGTGTCCCCCTTCTAACGATGGCAATGTTCCAGAGAGCCCCACCTGCGCGCCTCGGGCTCCATGACTGTCACCTCCGTGACCTTCTTCTGCCTTTCTGCTGCTCTGCTCCTTGTCCTTTGTGCTTGGCTCTGTTCAGATTCTCCCTAGCTAGCGACTAGGGTTTGACTATAGGCACCTCCTTCTCCTGCAAGCTTCGTGTTACTCGGCCTTGTCTCGCATAACTCGGCTTGGCCTTCACCTGTATTCAAGTTAGTCAGACTTACTCAGCC
The DNA here is from genome assembly GCA_916181665.1 of Avena sativa. NCBI lineage: Eukaryota > Viridiplantae > Streptophyta > Magnoliopsida > Poales > Poaceae > Avena > Avena sativa. Next base: position 23,497,879 of record OV702296.1, read on the forward strand.
GACTTAACTCATATGTCATCCGGATAAGGTGTTTATCCTTCTGTAGCTGTCATGGCCTTGCTTAGCTCGGCCGACTTTTACATGACTCGGCCGATATAAATAGTAACTCGGCTCATGACAAGGGAGACTCCTTTCATCTTTCCCCTGTGTTGACCCTATCTGGGGTCCACTTTCCCAACATATATATTAATGACTTTTCCAAAAAACTTGGTCAACCTTTATACATTTTTTAATGTCTTATTCATTGGACCATAGTTAGCAGTCTATCCATTAATAGGTCTATGTATGGAAGTAATATTCATAAAATCTTCTCAGAATTGGCGTGGCTGATGACAAATGTTATAGTTACAACGAAACAAAGAGAGTAACATTTAACCATAGAATAAAACATAGGCCATCTGCGGTGCATAGAAAATGGATTATTAAATGGTTTACAACAACCAAGGGCTGAATATTAATTATTAGCAACCATATATATTTTATACAAAGTACTTAGATTAGATTTACAACAACAAAGAGCTGAATATTATTTATTAGCAACAAAATATACCTTTTACACAAAGTACTTAGCTTAGATTTTATTCTTGCAGACACACATGTGATTTTGGAATTAGTAATAGTTTCTCCTTCCGACGAACAGTTAGCCCAAACACCTCTGTCATATCAATGTATTTTCTATCAACTCCTGGCAGCAGTTCCCAGTCAAACTGGTAATTGAGGTTTGCCAATATCAGCTCAATGTTGGCAGTTGCGAGGTTCATGGCAGGGCACATCCTTCGTCCTGCCCCGAATGGTAGGAATTGGAAATTATTCCCCTTGAAATTGACATGCACAACATTGCCTCCTTATGCAAATCTTTCGGGTATGAACTCTTCGGGATCTTCCCAAGAGGCAAAGTCCCTACCAATGGCCCATGCATTGACAACGATACGTGCCCTGTAGGAACCATGTATCCATCAATGTTGCCCTCAGTCATGGCAAGGTGCGAAGCAAGGAGAGGTGCAGGAGGATGCAACCGGAGTGACTCCTTTATGACTGCTCTTAGGTACGACATGTTGTCAATGTCGATTTCACTGACAATTTTCTGCCCCCTAGGTACAATACTCCTCACCTCGTCTTGTAGCTTCTTCATCAGGCAAGGTCTCCTCATGAGCTTAGCCAGGGTGAATTCGAGGGTGTTAGATGATGAGCTTACATCCTGTGGATTTCAGTTAATTAGGATTATATATAAATATATAAATCAACATACACAATGTAGAAGGTGGTATTTCTACTTACTGTTAGGAGAGATTTCATCTGCCCTCTTGTGAGATCATACTCCTGCTGAACAGACAACAAAATATCAACAAAATCGGCATCCTTGTGATCAAACGTTGACTTGTCCTTGCTTACACGATCATCGGTCACCTTGTCCATCAGACGGGCCCATCTATTCCTCACATTCTTAGCGTTGGCACAAACAACCCTCTTAAGAACTCCTACCCTAGCCAATGCCAGGAAGAACTCCTCAATGTTGAACCCTCCTAACAACTATGAGCTATCGTTGATGAGGTCCGGGAGCATCTTGCTTTGTGTTTCTTTTAGGAAGAACTTTCCTGACACGATGCGGCACGCCATGTCATTCGCAAATGAGTTAAGGACCTCGCTCATGTCGACCATACCACCTTCTCGAGCTGCCTCGTTAATCTTGTCCATCACCATTCTCACCTATGATGACATGCATCTTAAAGTATGAGACTTGCTAACATTTATGGAACGATTATCAGAAGGAATAAAGTCAATTTTCTTTCTTTCATTTGTGATGCACTATAGTCTAAATTGTTTTGACAATAATGGTAAATTTGTGAATAGAAAGGGATATATATGATGGTAATATACCAGTTAGCAAACACGTACAAATATTAGGCTCCCAACAAAATAAACTTCTCCCACTCTTAGTTTGCTACAACGTCTTAATTAGTGAACAAAGGGAGTAGTATAAGTGAACAATATTCTTTTAAAATATTTACTTTTCCAATGCTTAAAGGGCTATCGTCGGTCGGTCCATCCGACTCTGCCGCGGTGCCGCCTCAAGTGGCACCACTTCTTCTTGAAGGACGACAGGGGTATCTCATTCCACCCTACCCCGAGTATCAGTGGAAACCCTAGGTCTAGTGTGCGTCCGGGCAGCGGCGCCGTGTTGACGGTGCTTCCCTCTGGAAGATGCTGCTTGGCATGGTGTTTCGGATTGCTTGGAATGTGGTGGGACAAACCCGGGGGGCGCAGCGGTCTTAGGTCTCCCTCGCTTAGTTGATTCGCCGTTAGCTACATTTCCTTTCCTTTTGGGTATGTTTGTGTAAATGCCCCAGCATTTTTTTGGCTTAAAACTCTTGTATCTTGTTGGTGATTGCTATATTAATATAGCAGGGTGAAAGACTAAGAAAAACGGTTGTTATCCATTGTCGTTTCAAATGCTGAAAGGCAGTCGTCCATGGTGAATATACCACTCTTTTGGATTAGATGTCACAGATTTATCTAGATACATATATATCTCTAGACAAATATGCAACAAATAATTTCATGGTCGAAATTAATTGACTTAGATTTATCCAGATACGGATGTGGATGTTTCTATACGCGTGTTTCAACCTGACCGCGGGGTATCTAGAAAAACCGTGTCAATTAATTTGAAATAGAAGAAATATTAGGTTTAGGTATTCACCAATCTTAAAAATGTCTGTCAATGTGGCGGAAACAAGAGTAATGCTATAGCTACGGGATCTTTTTTACGGAATTGGTGTTACGGACTAATGTGGAATGCAATCAGGGAGGTTGCAGCCCTATAATCACGGAGGGTAAGAAATTTAGACCAACCAATTCAATCCATGTATGTCCGGAAGGTCAGATCCGTAGGAATATTTTCGTAGGTCTAGGATTACCGCAACAAAAGAGTAATGCTACAGCTACGGGATCTTTTTTAGGGAATTGGTGTGACGGATTAATGTGGAATGCAATCAGGGAGGTTGCAGCCCTATAATCACGGAGGGTAAGAAATTTAGACCGACCAATTCAATCCACATATGTCCGTAAGGTCAGTCCGTAGGAATATTTTCGTAGGTCTAGGATTACCGCAACAAAAGAGTAATGCTACAGCTACGGGATCTTTTTTACGGAATTGGTGTTACGGACTAATGTGAAATGCAATCAGGGAGGTTGCAGCCCTATAATCACGGAGGGTAAGAAATTTAGACCAACCAATTCAATCCACGTATGTTCGTAAGGTCAGTCGGTAGGAATATTTTCATAGGTCTAGAATTACCGCAACAAAAGAGTAATACTACAGCTACGGGATATTTTGTAACGAAATCCACGTATGTCCGTAAAGTCAGTCCGTAGTAATATTTTCATAGGTCTAGGATTACTCCAATATTACCTCCTCCCTGGCGCCACTTGGGAAAACTGCACCGTTTTAGCGCTCAAGACGTGCGTGGTGAGGATCTTCCTTGCCTGCCGCCATTCTCAGTGCATATATAGTGCATAGATATGGGTAGGCGACTAAATCACAGTATGTATTAGGCGCACGCGTCGACACCTTTGGAGAAACAACCAACCATGGTACGATGGCAACACCACGTTAGTTAGGAAAAAATATCGAAAATAAACCTTGAACTTGCTGGTAGGCCTTAGCTAAATCGCACCTCAAACTTTGAATACTCCTTCCGTTCCAGTTAAAAGGCACATATCGAAACTCATGCAACCACAAAACCTCTGTCACCTCCTAAAACGCATAACCATTTAATTTTTTAATTAGGGTGTGATTCTCCTCTCGTTGCACTCGCGTATCTGACATGCATTGCTTTGGTGTGATTTTGTTTTTTTGCATTCTCATGGATGAACGAAGATTTTGCATGCTGATTGAGTGCTAGTCAGAGAAAGACTAGGGACAAGAGTTTTGCTATATGTGCCAGTCAAACCGGGTCGGAGGGAATTAGCACTCTAAACTTTCCAGACTAGAAAAACATCACAATTAAATAAATTACTGCTCCCACTAACCAAGTTCACCTACATGTCATCTCCATCTTCTATCTTCAGGCCGTCTCTACTCCGCTCTTCATCCTTTTGCAACCGGCCAGCGCCTTGAGCTCCTCCTTCAATGGCCTAGCTCACCAGGCTCCTCCACGCTGTTGAGAGAGAGAGAGAGTAGCAACCCCACGCCGAGGTCATCCTCGTCATCCGAGCGTGCTCTACGAGCTTCCTTTCTTCTCTTTCAAGATAATATAGATGCTAAACCGCATGACTTTAAATTAATAAAGCCCATACGGATGAGTTTACAATGGTGCTGACGATCAACTTACAAACAAACGAAGATTACAAGGAAACAACATAGAAAAAAATATGAAGCACAACTTGTAGATTTCAAAACCTTGGGACCATTAAATGAACCAAGTTCGAAGAACGCCACACCTCGGCAGGTGGAGATGCTCACTCTGATCTTGGGACCACTAAATGAACCAATTCACATTGGAAGGGGCACACCTGCCCTTCCCCCAAGTTCGAAGAACGCCACACTCGGTAGGGCCGGGGTTAAATGGACCAAGTTGGGAGTAATTAACTCGTGAACATGGAATCAAGAGAGGCTACGTAAACAACTGTCCTTCCCGAGCACGCAAGCAAAGGCTGCACCATCGCTAAAATTCACAGTTCCAATATACTACCTTCGTTTTAAGGCTTAAAGCGCACACGTTTTTCAAAGCAAAATTTGACCAAAAGAATTGATCAACAAAATCTTGATTATATTGTACATAATTAGTACCGTTGGATTCGCATTAAAAAATACTTTCCAGTGATACTAGTTTTATATCAAAACTTTTTACGTATTTGAAGTAATTCTTGGTCAAAGAAAAAACACAAAACGAGGACGCCTTAAACGTTAAGAACAGAGGAGTACACCGCCGCCGCCATCCCACCTACTGCACGAAACCAGAAACCACACTCCCCCGTCGCTCCTAGAGCAGTGCCTCCACGAAGGTCAGGACACCTAGGTCATCTAAAATGGACCTCTGCACACTCAAATATCCACTAATCTAGCACAAACTCTATGGCGTGATAGAACAAAGAAAAATACACTACTTCTAAGAAAAAGACTTCAAAAAGGTTCGTCACACGTGCACCGACGGTGACGACTCTAAACAGAGGCCAATCTCGGAATTTTCATCCTCACTGCTAAGTTTCAGGACACCACATTCAGCAAGGCGCCACGCACACACGACAATATTACATGATATGATCTTCCTCAGCATAACTACGTGTCCATAAATGGATAATACATGTAGAGGCAAATAGTGTTGAAAATATAAGCAAATTACCATAATATTCAATTCGAAATAAGCAATAATAAATGATGACTATAAGTATTGGAATTAACCTAATCATGTATGCTAGCAGAATAGACGAACAGATCACATTCAACCAGAATAAGCAGATCGCATCTATTCCAAAAGCTAGTACAAGAAAACGCAACAAAAACTGAACTAGATAGGAATGGATTACGTACGGTGCTGGAGGAGGAATCGGGTCCGCGTTCAGGTTGGGGTTGAGGTTCGCGTTTACACTAGTGTCGTCAGCCATTGCGTCGATGTAGAGGATGCTGATGTCCGGGAAGAAGTCCTCGTCCGGGAAGGAGTGGTCGGTCGACGTGATGCCGTCAGTAGTCGCGCTCCCCAAAAACCTGATCGCCCCTCACCCGTACAGGTTCACGAGAGGCGGTGGTTCCGGAGGCCTACTGTCCTGTCGTCCAGTGCACGCTGGAAGAGGGGATGGAGAAGGTGTAGCGGCGGCGCAAGGTTCTGGAGGCAGAGAGATGTGTATTACTCGTATTAGGGTTTCCGCCTAAGGCCGTTTATATATAGCGCCGGTCGGGTAAGACGTGGGGCGTAGCCCACGTCCGAGATAAGATCGGCACCGAGGCACAATTTCGCAAACAGCGGCGCGCGCGTCGCGGCGGGTGGCGGAGGAGGAGGAGCGCGTGTGTATGCCACTCCTTTTTCACTCTCTTTAGGAGATAGTGAAACACTCCACTATATATATTGGTCCAACTTCCTCCAAACTAGCAAGGTGGGACTAAACTTTGGTGCCATCCCTTGCTAGGCATGAATGGGCCATGAGAATTTCAGAATTTGTATTAGGCTATGGGCCAAGGCCCACACCCAAATTCCAACAATCCCCCACAAATTCTCATAGGCACATATCATCACATCACATCAATTAGTTCTAGAACATTGTTTATATACCGGTGCGAGGTGAAGACTGTTAAGTTGAACTTCCATTTAGAACTTCATGCTACACTAGATTTCAACTGGAATAGTGGACTATGCCTTGAACTTCGCACTAGTTTCACACAAGGTCTAGACCGATACAGGGTTGTCGCGAAGCTTCCCCGCGGTTTGGAGATTATGTGTCATACTCCATGGGCTTTCATGAGTTTATTAGAGAGCACCCAACTTTCACGGACTGCGACGTTTGACAGTCGGACTCATATATGTGTGTTCTTCAAAAGGTGTTCCGCTGGACAACATCTTTTCTTTAAACAAGCCACTCATAACACATTAAGGTAAATACCAACCTGCCATGCAGAATAGGAGAGTATTGCATCTATACAGAGTGGTAGTATGATGTAAGGATACTCTCCTCCCAGTTGACCAACAGCTTGTCTCCCAACTGTACTTCACGGGATCTCCGCTCACATAGAGCGGGTTACCACTATGAGCAACTCAAAAGGTGGGTCTCAAACCCATCTCCCTCAATGCATTATCTATCACATTACGTGATAGACCCTTTGTGAAGGGATCTGCCAGATTTTTAGTTGTTTGGATATAATCCAATGCAATAACTCCGGAGTTTCTCATTTTCCTGACAGATTTCAATCTCCTCTTCACATATGTTGATGACTTCATATTGTCCTTAGAACTGTTTATTTTGATGATCATAGTTTGATTATCACAGTTCATAAGGATTGCGGGTATTGGTTTTTCAACCACAGGTAAGTTCATCAAGAGTTCACGAAGCCACTCTGCTTCAACAGTGGCCGTGTCTAATGCTGTGAGTTCTGCTTCTATAGTTGACCTCGTTAAGATGGTCTGCTTGCAAGACTTCCAAGAAACAGTGCCACCACCAAGTGTAAACACATAACCACTCATGGCCTTAGTCTCATCGGCATCAGAAATCTAGTTTGAGTCACTATACCCTTCAAGTACCCTTGGATACCTGGAGTAGTGAATCCCATAGCTCGCAGTGCCTTTCAAATAACGCAAAATCCTTTCAAGGGCCTGCCAATGAACATCTCCAGGATTTGAGACAAATCGACTTAACTTGCTTACAACAAAGGAGATGTCAGGCCTCGTAGCGCTGGCTAAATACATAAGCGAGCCAATAATCTGAGAATATCTCAGCTGATCTTTAACATCCTTAGGATCTCCCTGATTCTTTCGAACCAACATGCTAGGATCATATGGTGTAGGAGAGGATTTACATTCGCTATACCCAAAATGACTCAAGATCTTTTCCACGTAGTGAGACTGAAGCAGTGTTATCCCACCATCATCATCTTTCAGCAGCTTGATGTTCAATATCACATCAGCCACTCCTAGATCTTTCATCTCAAAAAAACGAGATAGAAAGGCTTTGACCTCATTGATAACATTAAGATTGGTCCCGGATATCAGTATATCATCAACATACAGACATAAGATGACTCCCTCGTCCCCACCATGGCGATAGTACACACACTTGTCAGCTTCGTTTACAATAAAGCCTTCATCAGTTAAAGTCCTTTCAAACTTCTCATGCCACTGCTTAGGTGCTTGCTTAAGACCATACAGAGACTTCAGTAACTTCCACACCTTGCCTTGTTGACCATCTATCACGAATCCATCTGGCTGATCCATATAAATTTCCTCATCTAAATCTCCATTTAGGAAAGCCGTCTTAACGTCCATTTGATGAACGAGAAGACCATGCGAGGCAGCCAAGGATAGCAATACTCGAATGGTGGTCAATCTAGCCACAGGTGAATAAGTATCAAAGAAGTATTTGTCTTCTTTCTGTGTATAACCCTTGGCAACAAGGCGTGCCTTATACTTCTCAATAGTACCATCAGGTCTAAGATTCTTCTTGAACACCCACTTACATCCTACAGGTTTACACCCATAAGGACGATCAGTAATCTGCTATGATGGAATCCATCTCACTGCGAACGGCTTCTTTCCAGTAGTCAGCATCTTGAGATGCACAAGCTTCTGAAATAGAAGTGGGAGTATCATCCACGAGATATACAATGAAATAATCACCAAAGGACTTCGCAGTCCTCTGTCTCTTACTTCTGGTAGGAGCTTCATTGTTATCCTCCACAGGATTATCAGGGTGTTCTATCGAAATGGTGGGTTCAGGAATTGTAATTAATTCTTGACTAGATAAACTAGGCATCTCCTGATTTGATGAACTAGACGGATCTTTCATGGGAAACATGTCTTCAAAGAAAGTCGCATCATTCGACTCCATGATTGTACCAACATGCATGTCGGATACCTGAGATTTCACTATCAAAAATCTATAGCCAATGCTATGAAATGCATATCCCAGAAAGACACAATCCACGGTTTTTGGTCCAAGCTTGCGCTTCTTGGGTATCGGCACATTCACTTTCGCCAAACAACCCCAAGTCCGGAAGTAGAAGAGTTTCAGCCTTTTCCTTTCCCATTCCTCAAATGGAGTAATGGTTTTGTTCTTTTTGGGAACACGGTTTAGGACATGACACGCAGTCTTTATCGCCTCCTGTTGCCTACAAAAACCCACCGGCGAGCAGCGACGGGCAACACGGAGAGCCGGGAGGCTCCCAGGACTGCTGGTGGGCCCTGGTCCCTCGGGCAACGGCCCGCAAAACTCCGGCACACGTCCTGGCTTGGTTCGAGGGCGTGCCACCTGACCTATACCTGGTCAGGAAGGTGAAGGATTGCTTCGATTGGTTTCCTGCATGGTAAACAAGTATACGTAAAATTCGAGCCGTGACCGGCTCCCAGGTTTCCCTGCGAATCGGCTCCTAGAGCCGATTATCCCATGGTTCTGCATTAGATCTATGATAACATGGGGTTTTGCTTCATCAATACAAGTTAAATCGATCTACGACAGTTTAACGTTTTCACCACATAATTGGAACATCCTACACGTAATTGAGCCTGGTAGATACAAAAGATGATAGAAAACTAACCCTAGAGAAGGCCTAAAAACCAACGTAAAGTCAATTCCCGGAACAACTCCTCTCGGATTGGCAAACCATATCTTATATACTACTGGATCGTTCAACCCGTTTGCAAGGCCTGATCATGTAGATATTAAACTAAACCTTGGAGAACAAGGCACAACTATAACAGATCAAATCGACTTAAATAAAGATCAAGCAAGGTGGCAGCATAACTAAACGATCATAGCAAAAAAAGTACCGATGCTAGCCTAAACAAATCTATGATAATAGTGTTACTCGCCATCAACAAGGCTTCAGTACGAGTAACACCAAATAACGCATAAGTAAATACTGCCTAGATCGCAAGATGCGATCTAGGCAGCATGGCACTTACCCGAGAAAAACCCTAGAAACAAGGGGTGGCGATGCGCCGAGATTGTGTTTGTTGTGAACGTGATTGTCCTCCTTTTCTCAATAACCTTAGGTACATATTTATAGTCCGGAGACTTTCTATCTTTGGAATAACTCTACAACTCTATCTCTTACCTAAATCGAAACGGAATCTATTACAATATAAGATACACGGGCAATTTAGCCCAAATCAACGCACGAGGCCGATTCAACAACACGTTGCATATACGTATCTTCTAAGCCCATTTTGATTGCGGCCCAACTCCTCCTTTGGCCAAAATATGGCGATAACACATGCCCCCCTGGTTTTGGCAATGATAATTCCAAAACCACTCTTTTTTTTCCTTCTCCTCTTTTTTTCTGTATCGGGTTACGCGTTGCCAGAATGCGTTGCAGAACAGAATCGTCACGCCACCCCCTCATCATGATGCCCTGTCTTCTCCACTTCTCCGCAGTGCATGATTTGACAATTTCGGCAGCACATTCTGGGAAACCGCTATAGCATTGAACCACTTCATACTATTCCCCTTATTTATATTCATCTGAGCAGTTTGCAGCCCCATCTTCCTCCAGCAGCCAAGAAACCCTTCTTCCTCCGCCGAAAAAACCCTCTTCCTCCGCCATGGCCTCCTCTGCTTCATCTGGCCTGTCCTCCCAAGCCTCCAACACAATGAGCGACCGGGAGCCGACGCCAGAGAACCCGCCAACGGCGGCGTACAACACTCTCGCCCCACAATGGTGGGACGAGAGGGATTGGGATTTCGCCACCTGGTCCGAGGACGACGAGTCCTTAACCGATGGCGAGGAGGACCTGCAGTTCCTTGCCGATGGGAAACTGGAGGCGGACAGCACCGACGACGCCATGTCCTGGGACGGCGTCGACTCCTCCGACGAGGAGGAGGAAGCGGAGGAGGACACCTCCTCCGACGAGTACCAGCCGGTGAAGTACTTCCGCGCCGGGTCCAGCGAGGACACCGAAGACGACGACGAGGACGAGGAGGCCCCCGCTGGCATCTTCAGCAGCAGCAGCGAAGACGACGCCGGCAGCAGCGCTGATGACAGCGAACAAGACGACGACGAAGACAGCGGCGACGACCTCGGCCTCTAGATTAGGAACTAGTAGTAGTAGTAGTAGATTTCCTTTTGTAAGCAATCAGCTCCACTGTAAATAATCGTCTTTTGAATGAACGAAGATGGCTTTTGTCAACTCAAAGATTGCTCTTCCAATTAAATTTTGCCGATAGTCACATAGGTCGATGTTCCAGAAGCCGATAGCAACGCATCGGCTTTCACCCTGCTACGCTCATACAGTCAACCAAGTCACAGCCCAAAGAGCCGATGGTAAAACATCGGCTTTCCCAAAAACGTTGACAAGGTCAAGTTCGGTCGCATACTTAGACAAATCTGAGCGGCCACTTTCCAATTTCAAACGGTAACCTGCGACCCTCCTCAAAAAGGGTGACCCAGATCTCCAATTGCTCATCGACCAAATCGAGCTCACAGCGACAAGACCCCTCGATCCCCAATTACACAGATCCATCTCCGCCGGCAAACTAGATGGCGGAATCGTCCAACACCAACCCAGAGGTCTCCGGTCTGAAGGTACGCCTACTCCTCGCAGTCTGAACGCGATGCTAGAATTAATGGCGAACACCTGAATTAATGCCTTATTCCCCCATTAAATTTTCCAGGTTTCAGACATTCTGCTGCCGCATCCTTCTCTCCCAAATTCTCTCTGTCTTGGCCCTCGTACAGAATCTAGTCCTGCCCATCTGATTTCTTGCGAAGCAAACCGAATCCCCTTCGTAAGCCAAGACCTAGATTTAAACTCTTGGGCCGACTGCTTGCGAGCCTGGCCTAATCCTCCTGAGCATTGGGTCTCTTGGTTCATCAGGGTAGCTAGAGCTTACCAATCCCAATGGGAAACCACGGGAATAGCCGATGCCTTGCATTTTTCACTGTCTCCTCTTGAGAAACACGAGAATCTTCTAAAAACCATCGGCTACTTCTGGTCTGACGCTCTGAACTGCTTCCTGTTCGGCCATGGCCCTATGTCACCAACTCTGTTAGACGTGGTGATGATTACTGGTCTGGATGTTACATCACCCAGCCCTTCTGCATTTAAACTGACCAAAGTCCCCTACAAACTGTCTTCTAAAACAGACTGCACGAACTGGGGTGCCTACCTCCAACGCCATATGAAAACAAAGGGCCCTGTCACAGAGAAAGAACACACAGCCTTTCTCAACTTCTGGCTAGAACATTTCATATTCTGTGGCCCTTCCCTTGCTCCAACCAAGAATTATCTCTCCTTAGCCCACGAACTGGCCAAAGGCACTCAACTTGGCATCGGCAAGCTGTTCCTTGGAGAGGTCTATCGATATCTCCAGTTGATGTCTGTCAAGCTATTCTCTGGCATAGCAGTCAAAACAGGTGGTCCTTGGTGGTTCATTCAGCTATGGGCTCAGCTGTATTTTCAAAACCATGTCCCCAATTTTCCCCTTTTGGCGAGTTGTACCTTCCCAGATGTCAAAGGGAAGCAGATCCGATGTACTAGCTATGGCCAAGCTTTGTATAGACTGCCAGGTAGCAAACTATCTCCTCAGGAAGCAGCCAAGTGGTTCAGTATTTTCTTCCAAGGCCTGGATAATCCTATCTTCTTTCCTTACACGGAAGAATCGGAACATTTTGAAAATCCACTCTCCTTCAGGCTAGACAATTTTGCCGATGACACTAGCACTCGGCAGCTCTTTTCCATCGCGATCCGCCCCTGTTTTCTTCCAGTTGGCATGAGTACATCCAACAGAATAATCAAGCCTGGGTATGAATTCTACCAGCCGGTCGTAGTGGCACGGCAATTTGGCCTTGGACAAGTACCTCCCCATCTCTTTCTCCACCATCTTACGGAGAGCAGAGCCGACCTGCCTGATCCTCTCACCAGTCAAAGGTGTTACTCCTTCTTTGATGCTCTGACCATCCCTATTCCAAATGACCTCACCTTCGCCTCATCAACTGATGGCTTTGAAGACTGGTGGTCGATGTGGAAGACTCATGCCTTCAGGAGAGCTCTGGGACCGTTGCTGAAGCAGCTCGATGCTGACTATGACATCCCCGTGGAACAGGTACCACTACTTGTAAATTTTCTTAATGCAGCTCACAAATGATTCTTCTACTAACCCACTCTTTCTCTTTGCAGCAACAAGATGGCCCTGAACCTACGCACAGTGATGGCTCCCCCTTCGAGTTCTTTCCGCCGGCTCCTGTGGTTCTTTTCTGCAAAAACTCGCCACCTCTGAAAAAGGTCATAATGCAGAGCCAGCCGATCACACCACAATCGGCTTCCAAGAGCCAAGCAACTCCTAAATCAGCTGCCCCTCGAGTTCCAACTAAGACAAGAACGATGGTGAGGAAGGCAGCTGCCAGGAAGACCTCGAGGCGCTGGAGCCCTTCTCCAGAAAGCTCGCATGTAGGCTGATCCATGCCTTGGTCGATCCTTCTCATTCTTCCATTCTTGCAGACATGTTCGTGCTTACTGGCTCTCCTTTTTTACAGGCTTCCGTTGAAGACACCTCCAGCGAGGACACTCAGACCAATCGAGGAGAACTAGGCCCCACAGATTCTGAGAGGACCATCACACCGAGCCAGCCAGATTCACCACCATCGGCTTCCAGGAAAAGGTCGTTTCCTGATCCTACTGCCCCCCGAGCACCAGTCGAGGCGGGGCCAGCTGTGGGTCCCAAGAGAGCTCGCAAAGGACCGCAAGCTTCTTCGTCGAGCCAGGAGGTTTCATCACCCTTCATGCTCTTACCACTTACTCCTTTTTATCTGCCGATTCATCATCATTTACATCGGCTAAACACCTTCAATGCAGACGACTGACGTTTCTAGTAGGAAAGCTGGGGCAGTGCCGATGCCTTTAGCCAAGCCGGATTCAGCAATCCCCGAAGGTGCAGATGAAACGGCTACCACTTTTGCCAAGCCCCCAGCAACCACACACAAACCGATCGTCTCCTCGTCTGCTGTCCCCTCGATCTTAGGAGAGGTATGTTAGCTTCTTTCGGCTCATCCTTACCCGTTGGACGCGTACTGACGCTTTTTTCGGGCTGCCAGAGTTGTGATATTTCAGGCTTGTTGTCGTTCGACCCTGAATCCATCGAACCAACTCCCTCTGTCGCCACCGATGAACCACAAGCCAGGGCTGTTCCACCTCAATTCCAGCGTCTTAAAACCCTGCTGTCCTCCCCGATCGAAGAGTTGATCGAGGGTTCTGAGGAGGTGAAGAGCGTTCTTGCTGAAATAAAAGACCAACTCCCAGTAGCATTGCAGGTGAAGCTTTGGCCCGTTGTAACTCTGTCTTTCTACGGGTCAAGGGTGAAGTTAGCTCGTGAGAGGATCAGTCTGCGCCGCGCCCAACTTCCACTGAAGGCCAATATCGCAGACAGGTGTCAGCAGCTCAACGAGAAAAAGGCGTCTCTTGATGCCAAAACTGACAGTGCCGCCGAGCTCGCGTCCTTGAAAAGGGAGCTGGAGGATCTTGAAGAGAAAGTCCGGGCGACTAAACAGCTCATTCGCGACAAGGAAGAATCCATCGCCCGATCCCAAGACGAAGCAGAAAGCCTCAAGGCTCAACTGAAGACCGATCTGACAGAAATACGTGCCCTGAACAAGCAGCTAGTGACGGGCAAGGACGAAGATGACGAAGCCGAGATCGCCGAGGTGGACCGTGTCCGTGCTGACGCCCTCCACGCCTTCGAGGCATTTCTTCAGTAGCTCGTTTATGTAAACTGGCATCTGCTTGTAACAGTTTGAACCTCTAGAGTCGATGACCGTGCATCGGCTGTATATTTTGTTCATTGGACGATTTCATGTATCGGACCCCATATCTCATTGTCCATCATCCCACATGCTTGGGAAATATTTTTTTTTTATATTGGCCGATTTTGTGTATCGGCCCCCACATTTCACTATCCATCATCCCACATGCTTGGGAAATATTTCTTGAGATGCTGACCGTTGACAGCCACTGGGAATTTCACGCCATCCAGCTCCTCCAGCATGTACGCGTTTCCCCTTAAAACTTGATCGACCCTGTATGGCCCGTGCCAATTTGGAGACCATTTACCATATGCTGCATCCTTAGTTCCCAATGGCAATACAGCTTCCCATACCAGATCGCCAACGTGGAACTCCTTCGGTCTCACCTTCTTGTTATATGCACGAGCTACCTTGGCCTTGTTTTCTTTGATTTTCTCAAGCGACCACAGCCTAAGCTCAGTCAGATCCTCAACACTGTCACTCATCAGGGCCGCATATTCTTCGGTTGTTAGATCGTTCTGAAAAGTGACACGTCTCGATCCAGCCGTAATTTCCCAGGGCAATACGGCTTCTTGTCCATAGACTAGATGGTATGGAGAGGTTTTTATCGCTCCATGGCATGACATGCGATAAGCCCATAAAGCTTCTGACAAAACCTCGTGCCAACGCCTAGGGTGCTCATCGATTTTCCTCTTGATCATCTTGATAAGGCTCTGGTTGGACGCTTCAGCTTGCCCATTTGCTTGAGCATAGTATGGAGATGATCGAATCAGCTTAATCTCTGTGTCCTCACAGAACTTTCTGAACTCGTGGGAAGTGAAGACCGAACCTCCATCGGTCGTGATAGTCTGGGGAATCCCGAACCTATGAATGACGTGTTCTTTCACAAAATCGACAACATCCTTCGAGCTCACTGACTTCATAGGGACGGCTTCCACCCATTTAGTGAAATAATCCGTAATGGCCAAAATCCACATGTGGCCTTTGCTTGACGGAGGATTGATCTTGCCAATCATATCCATGCCCCAACCTCGGAACGGCCAAGGTTTGATGATGGGGTTCATTGCTGACGCGGGTACCATCTCAATTTTCCCAAATTTCTGACATGCTTGACATCCTTTGTAGTACTTGAAACAGTCCTCAAGCATGGTGGGCCAATAAAACCCTGATCGCCTGATCAACCACTTCATCTTGTGAGCCGATTGGTGAGTTACACAGGCGCCTTCGTGTACCTCGTGCAGGAGCCGATTGGCCTCGGTTGGCCCTAGACATTTGAGCAACAACCCTTCCAGGGTCCTGTAGAACATGTCGTCTCCGATAAGCACGTACTTCATGGCCTTGTACCTTATCCGTTTAGGTGCCCCCCGAGCCGAATCTTTCAAGTAATTGAAGATATCGGCTCTCCAGTCGTCCGTCTCCAGGAACTGAACTTGAACATCAGTTCCCTCTGCTACGTCCTTGTAACCTGAAGCCATTTGTGCGAGATCATTTGCCTCTGTATTCTGCGATCGCGGGATCCAGTTAAAGTTTATGTACCGGAACTGTGCCATGAGCTCACGGCATTGCAACCATAATGGGAAGAGAGACTCGCTCTCACACTTGTATTCCTCCGTGAGCTGGGAAATCACCAATTTGGAGTCTCCAAAAATTTCCACTGCTTCAGCTCTAGCTTCGATGAACAACTCCATTCCCTTGCGTATCGCCTCATACTCAGCGACGTTGTTGGTGCGAGGGGCAGATAACCTGATGGAGAAGGAAAATGTTGCCCCCCGGGGCGACACGAGTAGTATGCCGATGCCGCACCCATCGTCACAAACCGATCCATCGAAAAACATAGCCCACGCTCGTATAGACAGTGCTGCTATATTAGTGTTGATCCTTTCAGCGATAAGGTCGGCCAATGCCTGTCCCTTAACTGCTTTCGCGGGTTGATACCGGATGTCAAACTCCGATAATGCAAACATCCATTTGCCCAGTCGGCCTTTCAACATAGGAGCCGACAGCATGTGCTTTATGACATCTGATTTGCATATGATGACAATCTCCGCTGATAGCAAAATGTGGCGCAGCTTGGTGCAGGTGAAAAACAGGCAGAGGCACAACTTGTCGATCTCAGGATACCTTGTCTCTGCATCCAGCATCCTTCTGTTGATGTAAAATACAACTCGCTCCAGCCCATCATAAACTTGCACCACCACTGAGGCGATGGACGTGTCAGCTACTGATAAGTAAATATAGAATGGCCTATCCGGCTGGGGCGGCACCAATACTGGCGGCTTCGTCAGATATTCTTTGATCTCGTCGAAGGCTCGTTGTTGTTCTGCCCCCCAGCTGAACTCCTCGTCAGATTTAATCTTTACCAGTCCCATGAACGGCTCTATTCTTCCTGACAGATTGGAGATGAATCTTCTGACGAAGTTGATCTTGCCGATGAGAGACTGCAGTTCTTTCTTCGTGGTAGGTGGATTCATTGTTCGCACTGCCTCCTGACTTTTCAGGCCGATCTCAATTCCGCGTTCATGGACCAAGAACCCCAAGAACTGACCGGCTGTCACCCCAAAGGCACACTTTTTTGGATTCATCCGTAGCCCGAATTTTCTTGTTCGGTCCAGGACGCGTTGCAGATCGCCCAAGTGTCCTTGTACTGAAGCAGACTTGACCACCACGTCATCGATGTAAATTTCCACCAGCTTGCCGATCAGATCATGGAAAATGTAATTCATGGCTCTTTGGTATGTGGCGCCGGCATTCTTCAGCCCAAATGTCATGACTACATACTCAAACAACCCCACCGAACCTGGGACTCTGAACGCAGTCTTGTGTATGTCTTCTGGAGCCATAAAAATTTGGTTGTAACCGGCATTGCCATCCAGGAAGCTCAAGATCTTATGACCAGCCGCTGCGTTGATTAACGTTTCTGCCACCGGCATCGGATATTCATCCTTTGGAGTAGCTCTATTGAGATCCCGAAAATCTATGGCAACACGCTAGCGGCCATCCTTTTTCTCTACAGGTACGATACTAGAAATCCACTCAGCATACCTGCATGGCCTGATTAACTTGGCTGTCAACATTTTCTCGACCTCTTTCTTGACTTCTGCCAAAATTTCGGCCTTCATCTGTCGTGCGCGCTGCTGGAATGGCCGAAATCCTTTTTTAAGCGGGAGTCGATGCTCAATGATGCTCCTGTCTAATCCAGGCATCTCTGTATAGTCCCAGGCGAAGCAGTCTGGATATTCTTTCAACAGAGCTATCATCGGACCCCGCAGACTCGGATCTAACTTCTTGCTGATAAATGTTGGTCGTGGCTTATCCCCAGGACCGATGTCGATTTCCTCTAGTTCATCAGCGGATGTAAACCCATACCCTAGCTTTCCGTCACCTGTTAAATCGATGCTAAACACAGGGCAAACAGTAGGTGAGGATAACAAAAATAATTTGGGCCGATTGCCTGAATCGGCCCCCTTTTTGATTGCATTAGTCACGGGCGGTTTACACCTTATTTGTGTTTCACAATGGCAGGGAATCTCCCGGCTACGACTACATGATCTGCTTGTCGTAAGATTGCTGCTTTTTGTTTTTTGTGGCCGATCGCAGGGATCGGCCGTACCACGTACGATCGTGGACTTTGCTACTCTGTCAGGCCAGTGGATAAGACCAGCCTCACCCCGTTTTTTGTAGCTTCAATGCGCTCACAGCCGTCTAGACTGATTCCCGAGATCGGCTCTTGGTCTTCTGCTTCCCAGATGTTCATGCCAGCTATGGAGATCTCGATAGAATCATCTGCATGAATGACCTCCACCTCGTCTCCATCCTACTGTATTAGGCACTGGTGCATCGTGGATGGAATGCAGCAGTTAGCATGAATCCAATCTCTCCCTAGCAAGACAGCGTAGGTGCTTTTGCTGTCCACGACGAAGAATGACGTAGGGATGGTTTTTCTGCCAACGGTGAGATCCACGTTCAGTACGCCTTGCGTTTCCGAAGTT
Organism: Avena sativa; assembly: GCA_916181665.1. NCBI lineage: Eukaryota > Viridiplantae > Streptophyta > Magnoliopsida > Poales > Poaceae > Avena > Avena sativa. The sequence continues at coordinate 23,516,308 of OV702296.1, forward strand.
TGGCCGTTGAAGTCGCTTAACGTGACGTTGGTTTTGATCAGATCTGCAGTGGAGCGTCCCAAACGCCGTAGCATGGAGTATGGCATTATATTGACTGCCGCTCCGGTGTCCACCAACATCTTGCTGACAGGCTGCCCATTGATGTAACCTCGTAGGTACAGGGCTTTCAGATGTTTGTAGCCCTTCTCACGTGGCTTCTCAAAGATAACCGGCCGTGGGCCGCAGTCAAACTGTGCTACTGGTAGCTCGTTGGTTCTTGGCGCGCAGAACTCTGACGGAAGTATGAATACCATGTTTGTGCCAGCCGATGTCTTTGCATCGGCTTTTACCGGTTTGGGGCGCCACTCTTTCCTTTTCGGGCGATCTTCCGTTTCCAAGGTCTGCCGAATCTTAACGGCCAAATCGGGCCGTGCTTTCTTTAAAGCATGGAGATACTGCGCTTCGGCTTCCTCCAAGTTACGCAGCCGCTGCACTCTACGCTTTTGGGTGTGTCTGAGTCCGTCGGGACACCACCTCGGACGGTGATATCTGTCTTTTTCTTTATCATCCATTGGCTTCTCGAGGTCTTTTGCTCGAGCGGACTCCCTGTATCGGCTCTGAGGTGGGAGAGGCCCTAGACGCTTGAACACTGACACCGGCCCCGTGTCCTCCTTCTGCTGTCCACAATCCGGGCAGTTATCGATTGTAGGCAATCGGCTCATTCCCGCATCCCAGCAATACTTGAAGAAAGGACAATCCCAATGTTTGTCTGCGCCTTCTTTTTCTTTTGACGGTCCCCTAGCGAGGCGCTCATATCCTTCATCGTCTCCATCGCGCCGGCGACATCGGTCATACTGACGCTCATACTTGTTAAGGAGATGTGTGGAATGTGGCTTCTGATATCGCACGCTCCTCACCTGTTCCTCAGTTAAATACCGCCTGTCATCGTAGCTGGGCCGGTCGCGTGGACCAGCCTCCTCTCTTTCTTTGCCCCGAGAGCGACCGTCTTCCTCCTTATATGCGCCACGATGGTACACAGGTCCTACCATGTTGACATCGAACGAGAAATCCAACTGGCGCCTCGTGGAGTGGCTGTGTTCTACCATGTTGACGCCGAGAAACGGGTTGGTGTCTACTTTCATGGCGAATTGCCCCAGGATCAGACGGCCCTGCTCTATCGCCATTTGGATCTGGCGACGTAGCTCTTTGCAGTCATTGGTGGTGTGGGTGAACGAGTGATGCCATTTGCAGTATGGTCTTCCGTTCATCTCTTGAGCCGTAGGGATTTTGTGGCCTTCGGGTAACTTCAGCTGCTTTTCTTTCAGCAGTAAATCGAATATCTGCTCAGCTTTGCTCACATCAAAGTCGAACCCTTTTGCAGGACCTTGCTGTTTCACCCATTTGCAGGATACAGGATCTGCCCCCCGAGCCCATTCAGCCACGGCCACCTCCTGGTATTGCGTAGGATCTTCTTCTTCTGTATCGACCAGGCCTATCGGACGTTTGAACTTGTCTTGGTATAACTCAGGGTGGCGTTGTTCATACATCGTCAGCTTCTAGGCCATGTGTGCCAATGAGTTGTATTCTACTTGGAAAGCCAGATCCTTGATAGGTGCTGAGAGACCCAACGCTGCCAGCTCGACTGCTTCCTTTTCAGTTAACCGAGCTGAGTAACATCGGTTCTTGACAGTTCTGAAGCGCTGGATGTACTCGGCTACAGTTTCTCCCCGCTTTTGCCGTACCTGTGCCAGGTCTGCAATGCCAGCCTCGGTAGCCTCTGAATGATACTGAATGTGGAACTGCTCTTCCAGTTGCTTCCAGGTCTGGATCGAATCAGGTGGCAGCGAGGTGTACCACCCAAAAGCTGGTCCTGTCAGAGATTGCGCAAAGAACCTTACGCGCAACTGATCCGATGCTGAAATCATGCCTAACTGTGCCAGGTATCGGCTCACGTGCTCGATCGAGCTCGACCCTTCTGACCCGCTAAACCTTGAGAACTCAGGGAGCCGATACTTGGGTGGCAGCGGAATCAGGTCAAACTCGTTGGGGTACGGCTTTGAATAGCCGATCGTCCTTCTCTTCGGCACGAAGCCGAACTGGTCTCTCAAGATGGTACGGATTTGCTCCACTGTTTGGGCTGCAGGGGCTAGATTCTCATGACTCGTTCCGGTGGCATACTTGGCTAGCCACGCCTGTTTGTCGGCGTCCATCCCAGACGTCGCTGCTCCAGAAACGCCTACTCCTAAAACCCCTGCTCCAGGAACTCCTGCCGCAGAAATCCCTGCGGTCGCAATCTGGTTGGTGCGTGTCAGGTTATTGCAATCCGGCACGTAGGTGCACACATATCCATGTGGGATTTTTTAGGTGGCTCAAACAGGAACTGGCAATCGCCTAGGTCGCCTCCGACCTTGTAGACGACGTACACCGCTGCCCCTGGTGACTCCGGAGCTGCAAGTGTGAATGGCAGTTGTGGCCTGGTCTGGAGCGCTCTCTCTCCCTGGTGAGTCCCCAACATAGGCCCCGACGGAGAGTACTGATGTTTCGTGATCTCCTAAACTACGCGAACTGCAATCCGCTCGAAAGCGTTCACCAGGCTCTCAGAATGGCGGTGAAGAGAATGAGCCACCATGTAGTTGACTTCTTGTCACAGAGCTCTGGTGCGCTCCTCTGAAGGAACAGACAGATCCACCTCATCAAGGGCACCCTCGGGTGAGAACCCTTTCCACCTGATGCCATGCTTACGAGTCCTCTCAAAAGAGCCGATGAGATCGGCTTCGAAGAGGGTTTTGATATCATCGTACTTTGCCTTGTGCTCCTCAGGCAGATCGTCGTACGTGACCGGTCTGTTCTCCATCGCAGCGTCAGATGTTTATGTAGACGTTGTTGAAGGTCCCACCGGGCGTGCCAGAATGTGTTGCCTACCAAAACCCACCGGCGAGCAGCGACGGGCAACACGGGGAGCCGGGAGGCTCCCAGGACTGCTGGTGGGCCCTGGTCCCTCGGGCAACGGCCCGCAAAACTCCGGCACACGTCCTGGCTTGGTTCGAGGGCGTGCCACTTGACCTATACCTGGTCAGGAAGGTGAAGGATTGCTTCGATTGGTTTCCTGCATGGTAAACAAGTATACGTAAAATTCGAGCCGTGACCGGCTCCCAGGTTTCCCTGCGAATCGGCTCCTAGAGCCGATTATCCCATGGTTCTGCATTAGATCTATGATAACATGGGGTTTTGCTTCATCAATACAAGTTAAATCGATCTACGACAGTTTAACGTTTTCACCACATAATTGGAACATCCTACACGTAATTGAGCCTGGTAGATACAAAAGATGATAGAAAACTAACCCTAGAGAAGGCCTAAAAACCAACGTAAAGTCAATTCCCGGAACAACTCCTCTCGGATCGGCAAACCATATATTATATACTACTGGATCGTTCAACCCGTTTGCAAGGCCTGATCATGTAGATATTAAACTAAACCTTGGAGAACAAGGCACAACTATAACAGATCAAATCGACTTAAATAAAGATCAAGCAAGGTGCCACCCTCACACCCGGGAAAAGGTGCAAAGGCGGCGAGATAACTAGAGGCAGCATAACTAAACGATCATAGCAAAAAAAGTACCGCTGCTAGCCTAAACAAATCTATGATAATAGTGTTACTCGCCATCAACAAGGCTTCAGTACGAGTAACACCAAATAACGCATAAGTAAATACTTCCTAGATCGCAAGATGCGATCTAGGCAGCATGGCACTTACCCGAGAAAAACCCTAGAAACAAGGGGTGGCGATGCGCCGAGATTGTGTTTGTTGTGAACGTGATTGTCCTCCTTTTCTCAATAACCTTAGGTACATATTTATAGTCCGGAGACTTTCTATCTTTGGAATAACTCTACAACTCTATCTCTTACCTAAATCAAAACGGAATCTATTACAATATAAGATACACGGGCAATTTAGCCCAAATCAATGCACGAGGCCGATTCAACAACACGTTGCATATACGTATCTTCTAAGCCCATTTTGATTGCGGCCCAACTCCTCCTTTGGCCAAAATATGGCGATAACACCTCCCCCCACCATTCCTTGGATAGACCCGATGTATCTAACATGGCGTTAACCAAATCAGTTAGAGTACGGTTCTTTCTTTCGGCCACCCATTTGACTGAGGTGATTAGGGAGGCATCCTCTCATGGATAATACCATGCTCCACCACGATCAGACCGAAGTCGCTTAATCTTTCGATCAAGTTGGTTTTCTATTTCAGCTTTATAGATTTTGAAGTGATTAAAAGCTTCATCTTTAGATTTCAGAAGGTACACATAACAGTATCGAGTAGAATCATCAATTAAAGTCATGAAATATCGCTTTCCACCTTTTGTCAACACACCATTCATCTCACAAAGATCTGAATGTATTAGTTCCAGTGGTGCCAAATCTCGTACCTCGGTAGTCTTGTGAGACTTGCGAGGTTGCTTAGCTTGCACACACACTTGACACTTGGAACTTTTGAGAGTAGTAAATTTCAGAATTAAATTCATATCGGCTAGCTGCGTCATGCACCCAAAATTAATATGGCAAAGTCGTGAATGCCAAATATTGGATTCACTATCATTGCAAACATGATTAATAACTTGAGTACATAAGTCTGACAAAGATAAGCGGAACAAGCCTCCGCACTCATAATCCTTTCCAACAAATTGTCCACACTTAGAAATTATAACTTTTTTGGACTCAAAGACTAACTTAAAACCATCTCGACACAGAAGAGATCCGCTGACGAGATTCTTATTGATGGAGGGAAAATGTTGCACATTCTTCAGCTGTACGATCTTCCCCGAAGTAAACTTCAGATCCACCGTACCAACACCTTGAACAGAAGCATGTGAGCCGTTTCTCATCAGCACGGAGCTAGCCCGTTCGACCTGATAAGAAGAGAACATGGAAATATCAGCACATACATGTATATTTGCACCAGTGTCTATCCACCAATCAGGTGAATTACAAACTGAAAGAACAGTAGGAAATATACCGTACCCAGCATCCTTCATCTCTGTATCACCAAGAACAACATTAGCGGACTTGCCACTATTTCCATGTGAACGCTTGTCAAAGCGATTGGGGCATCTAGGAGCCCAATGATTAGGATCACCACAGACATGGCAGGATCCTTTCTTCTTATACTCAGTCTTCTTCTTAAAGTTGGTAGTCCGTGCGGCCTTATTCTTGCCATCAAACTTTCCTTTGCCATCAGACATGTTCTTATTCTTGAACTTGTGGGATTGGAAGTTATTTTTCTGAGCTACATGTGCGCTAGAACTTCCGTCAAAGCCTCGAGGACGTGTATCTTTTGCTCTCGCCTTTTCTTCAACATGAAGAGATCCGATGAGATCTAAAACAGAAAACTCATGTCTCTTATGTTTCAGAAAGGTAGCAAAGTTCCTCCAAGAAGGAGGAAGCTTGTCAATAATGCCTCCGGCCACGAACTTGTCCGGTAAGGTACACTTGAACTGCTCGAGTTCTTTGGCAAGGGACTGTATCTCATGAGCCTGATCCACGATGGGATGGTCATCAGTCATCTTGTAGTCATAGAATTGCTCCATGATATATAGTTCAGTGCCAGCATCCGAAATACCAAACTTGCCGTCGAGTGCATCCCATGCATCCTTGCCATTATCAAATGACATATAGGTGTCAACACTGTTGTCACCAAGAATATTGATCAAAGCCCCCATAAACATGGTGTTGACTTTCTGAAACGCTTCCTCCTGAACAGGAAAAAGGTCTCCCTCAGGTTTTCCAAGAGTGGAGCTATAGCAGCCTAGATTTTCCAACCATAGAACTGCTCTCGTGCGCCATCTCTTATAATTGACACCGTCAAAAGGAGGCGGCCTTGTAGCCGCGGCTAAACCAGTTGAATTTAGTTGCCTATAATCAGGTTTTTGGATTGTTGAAAATATAAGCAAATTACCATAATATTCAATCTGAAATAAGCAATAATAAATCATGACTATAAGTGCTGGAATTAACCTAATCATGTATACTAGCAGAATAGACGAACAGATCACATTCAACCAGAATAAGCAGATCACATCTATTCCCAAAGCTAGTACAAGAAAACACAACAGAAACTGAACTAGATAGGAACAGATTACGTACGGTGTTGGAGTAGGAATCGGGTTCGCGTTCAGGTTGGGGTTGAGGTTCGCGTTGACACCAGTGTTGTCAGCCATGGCGTCGATGTAGAGGCTGCTGATGTCCGGGAAGAAGTCCTCGTCGGGGAAGGAGTGGTCGATCAACGTGATGCCGTCAGTAGTCGCGCTACCCAAAAACCTGATCGCCCCTCATCCGTACAGGTTCACGAGAGGTGGTGGTTCTGGAGACCTACTATCCCGTCGTCCGGTGCACGCGGGAAGAGGGGATGGAGAGGGTGTAGTGGCGGCGCAAGGTTCTGGAGGCAGAGAGATGCGTATTACTCATATTAGGGTTTCCGCGTAAGGCCGTTTATATATAGTGCCGGTCGGGTAATACGTGGAGCGTAGCCCACGAGTAGTAACAGCCCATGTTCCCGGAAAGACCGGAAACATCATAACTCGCACAATAAATTTCCCGAGCAGCAAAAATATAAGATCGACACCGAGGCATAATTCCGCAAACCACGGCGCGCGTCGCGACGAGGTGGGCGGCGGAGGAGGAGGAGCGCGCGTGTATGCCACTCCTCTTCACTCTCTTTAGGAGATAGTGAAACACTCCACTATATATATTGGTCCAACTCCATCCAAACTAGCAAGGTGGGACTAAACTTTGGTGTCATCCCTTGCTAGGCATGAATAGGCCATGAGAATTTCAGAATTTGTATTAGGCTATGGGCCAAGGCCCACACCCAAATTCCAACAAATAGAGTATGATGAGCATGGAAGCATATGGAGACATAAGATTGAAATAATGTACAACAAGCAAAATAACATAAGTCTAATATAGTGTTACGTTCTATCTAGGAAAATTAAGTCTTATAGACCGAAGAATTAAGTTAAAGAAAAACTGACCGCTAGCAAATAAATAACTAGAAATCGATGACAAATGCAACAATACATAAAAATTAAATTATTCTTCTTGAACATTTACTGTGCAAGGAGGAACTCAAATTATACCAACGCTCTAAAGCGAAATTCTTTCTAGAAGGAGACGCGAATACAAGATACTTTCATGTTGTTGCCAATGGCAAGCATAAGAAGAAATTTATTTACTCTTTGAATCATGATGAGGTATGATTGAGGGACAGGAGCACCTAAAGTCTTATATTAGAAGTTATTATAAATCCATGTTTGGGGGCTCCTTCGGAAAACTCTTTTTCTATGGATGAGTCCCAAACAACGGATATCCCACAAGTTTCTTTTAAGAAAAATAACTTCCTAACCGCCTCTTAAACTGAGGAGGAGGTTAATAAAGTTGTATCCCAGATGGAACATAACAAAGCATCATAGCCATATGGTTTTCTAGCAGGTTATATATCATGCCACGACTATCCTCCGATCATGGAACATCCTCCATCATATGGAGTTCCACGACTTGTTTGTGGAGGGGTGTATGCAATTAGAGAACACAGCGAGGGATATTTTGTTCTGACATGGATGGTCGCAAGATTTGCGGATTGATCTATCATAGCTCGGGATCGTTTATTTTGATAGAGATATTTGTAATATTACTCTAATTTGTTTTTTATCTGGCTGTGTGGTTTGTGCGGCTATATGCATCGTAGTTATGCATCTTGATAAAAGGGGAGAGACTTTTCGCCCATGCGACTGATGAATCTGCTAAGTGCTGTGATTCTCCCAGCCAGCTGTTGGACGCCCTGGAATTTCTTTGGCTTCTCCGTGGCCGGTATGGCCTTTATCTTCTTCCGGTTTGCTTTGATGCCTCTCACAGAGATGAAGTACCCGAGTAGTTGATCGGAAGGGATGTCGAAGGCGCACTTTTTTCGGTTCAGCTTGATCCTGTAGTGATCAAGGTTATCGAACATCTCACGGAGATCGTCAATCAATGTTCTGGTTTCCTTGTTCTTTACCACTATGTTGTCGACATGCACTTAGATGTTGTGACCAATTTGGTTCTTCAGGCAGGCCTGCATGCACCATTGATATGTCGTGCCTGCGTTCTTAATCCTGAAAGGAATTGTGTTGTAGCAGAAGACTCCGAATGACATAATGAATGCTGTTTTTTTCCTGGTCCTTGATGACCCACAAGTATAGGGGGTGTATCGTAGTACTTTTGATAAATAGGAGTGTCGATCCCAACGAGGAGCAGAAGGTGCTGAACGGTGGTATGGAGCAGGAAATCCCTGTGAATACTTAGCAAACGGATTTTTTGTGGTTTTCTAACAAGGCAAAAAGACAAAGAGCAAGTAAAATATGTAACGAACAAACGGAGCAAGTGGCGCAATCCTTTTTTTAGCAAAGGACAAGCCGGTGGAAATACTTATAAGGACTAAACGTTCTCGAGGACACGTGGGAATTATGTCAAGTGCTTTCGCTTCAAATAGCTGAGTACTCTTCTTTGGTGTTCGTAAGTGTTGTGTGGGTGAACCTGTGCTAACATACCGCCCTTCCTAGGACTAATACATACTTGTGATTTAACCCCCTGCAAACATTCGTAACTACAGGAAAGTAATAAAGATATAAATCTAACCACAGCCTTAAACTCTGAGATCCTACACTCCCTTATGCAAAGGTGTCCTAACGGGGGTTTAGGTTTTTGTCACTCCGGCAGCCCCACGATTAGTAGCCAAATACACAATGCATCCCCCTAGGCCCATAAATGGTGAAGTGAAATGTAGTCGACGTTCACATGACACCACTAGAAGAATATCACCACAACTTAAATACTAAACTATTGAATAATAACTCATCACAAATTCACTACTAACAGCATTACTTCTCCCATGTCCTCAAGAACTAAACGAACTACTCACAAGACATCATATGGATCAAGATCAAAGATGATATGATAATGGATAACAATATGAACATAAACAATAATCCAATGGTTCCACTCGCAAGCATCAACTACAATGGTAATCAATACCGGGAAAGTTTCCCCTAAGAACTAAAGCAATATCCAACACAATTGTTACATCAGGACGGAGTGGTGATGATGGTGCTGGTGGAGATGATGGTGTGGATGATGATGATGATCCAGATGAAGCATAGCTTGATGATGGTGTTGATGGCGATGGTCTCCCCTCTCCGGGAAGGAATTCCCCCGGCAGAAATCTGTCTACCGGAGTGATCTTTCTCTCTCGGTGTTTTCCGCCGTCCAGAGGCGGCAGAAATCTATCTGTGGTCGCTCCCCGAGGCTTAGGGTTCCGTAGGGAATATATAGGCGAAGGGGGAGTGTCGGAGGCCAGGCAGGTGGGCCACACCTGCCCTAGGCGCGGCCTTAGGTGGGCCCGCCCCTAGGGGTGTGGGCCCCCTGCGCCCCCCTTCGCTCCTCCTTTTGGCTTCCTTTGTCCTCAGGTAAAATAATAAGTTTCCATATTTTTCTGGTGTTTTTCTGTCTTCGCGAAATTTCACCGAAACGCCTTCTTTTCCATTAGAATCCAGACTCCAGCAGTCCATCCTCCAAGAATCATCCAACATGCATAAACAGATGAAAACCCATAACTAATACCTCATAATAAGACAAATATTAATGAATAGAGGTAAATTATGATATAGAATGGTGATGCAAATTGGGCGTATCAACTCCCCCAAGCTTAGACTTTGCTTGTCCCCAAGCGAATATTGAGCTCAGTAAACATGTCCACGGGTTTATGGAGTGAAGTGTCGATAAAAGAATACAAACAAGAAGCATCACACTTACCATTGCACAACTCATAGAAGAAAGCAACTCACCATTATATAACTTAGCTTGCAGCCAAGTACAACAGTCACAATAGAGATGCATAAAGATAAATCATAATTGGAATTGGCAAACTTGTTCTTGGTCAGAGAACACCTGGTAAACAGTTTCGCAAAAGCTTTTTGTAGAAGTTTCAAGATAGGAACACTCTTTGCTAAGGTTTTTCACAAGTGAAGGCTTTCAAAGTAATACTCAATAAATAAGAGTTTTGTGCAAACATGGAAGATAAATAACATGATTGAATAAATCACCATATGAATGCTTGAAACACAACAACTCAAAAGCTTGCTGGAGATAGAGAGGAAGTAGGTTTACTGACTCAAACTGGTAACTGGGAGAAAGGTCCCTTCTTAGAGGGTAGCATGGATTACAAGTCATAAAGAGCTTCCAAAATATTATGGTACTTACTAGCTTTGAGCCCTCATTGCCCCTATCATAAGCATCTTAAGATGATTAAGGTTAAAGTGAAAAAATATGGAGTATATGCTTGACGAAATATAAGTTGGCAATCTCATGTCCCTTGAATAGTCGGGCCACTGCTCATGCATACTCAACTTTGGGTCCAGGTAAGTTCTTGTCATTGTATGTATTTGCATATCATTGAGAACCGCCAATGGGGTACCCCTTGCACATGGTACATGAGCTTTCCCATAACCAAAATGACAAGGCAAGCAAACAATGAGCATCTCAGCGATCTTTTTATTTACTATGGGTATAGCCTTTTATTAAGGATGCTTCATAGATGACTCACTATGGTGATGCTGCAAGTTTCCACCATGATTAGCCATGGCTTAGGCTAGCGGCCCAGGCGTTTATCTAACATAGAATACAAACTCCATGGACTTACAAGTTCCCTCTTTATTTCACACCATTGACATCCATAGAAAAAAGAGCACGATATCAACTGTGTACAGAGTAGAAGTGCAATGTTGAAAACATTCACCGTGATAGCACGCTTCTGCTAATCCCAACATATAGATGCAAGCATATACAACTTCGATGTTCACAATGGTTCAAGTCTATTAGGGCAAGTAAATAAAGTGTGCCATCAAGTTCGTGAGAGCCTTACTAACTAGTTTTTACATAACAAAATACTTTTTAATTCGAAAGGTAGATGAAGCTTGAGAATTTTCTAGGAATAGAAAAATCTACTAGGTAGGTATGGTGGACACAAGTGGCAAAAGTTTTGGGTTCAAAGGATTTTGGAAACATGAGAAATATGCCTTCTCAAAACAGGCTTTTGGCTAGCAAGGATGGGTAGCAAGCAAGAGAGTTGGAAAAAACAAGCAAACATACAAGTAATAAAGCCAAACATGCAATCTTTCTTGAAGACACAAAAGGATCTTAAATAAAGAATACTGAGCTTATGAGCCAACAAGAAAGAAAACAAATGATACAAAATACCTGTAAGCCTTTTTCTTTCTTTCTTTTTTCTTTCAAACTAATGCCACTGACCAGAACTCGGTTTGCCAAAACCAATATAGATCCACTTCATGATCCCAAAGTGGTGCCAATACTGAACAACAAGATCCATCATATATTAGAGATTGCAAACTAATATAAGAAGTGCAAAAAGTAAAAGATGAGACTTCTCATTAATATTCAATAAAGGCACTCGCACCAAGGGATATATAGATAATCAACTAAAGGAGAGATACTTCCACATGCAAACCAAACTATAAGATAACTTCTCTACCATAGACATGAATCCACTAAAAAGGTAAAAGATAAAAGATAATCGTGGTGATACCGAGGCACTCCCCCAAGCTTGGAACAAGCCAAGGGGATGCCAAACCTGATGATGAATTACTCATTCGGTGGTGGTGGTGTTATCTCGTCATCATAGGACTTCCAAGGCAATGGTTCCCCATCAAGAAAGGATGTCCTTGTCTCTGCAATCCTGAAACTAGCAGCAGAGCTTATGCGATCAAATCTAGCCTCATACTCACAGTTTTGATTATGTATGTCATAGAGCTGTGCTTGCAATTGATTGGTGGTCTGACGGAGTGAGAAGATTTATTCTCGGAGCTCAGCAACTTCTCCCTCGTTCTTGGTGATGAGTTCTGAACTTATCTGGTGAATAACATCCACTTTGTGTTCTGCCATCTTCTTGTACTTGAAAACTTCTTGTTCCAACGCTTCCATCCTGTCTTCCAGACTGTCTTCTCCTTTAGGGCCTTTCACTTATTTCATCTGTACCTTCCCCTCCTTGAGGATCAACTCTTTGGGATGAATCCTCAATTCATACATGTACGGGTTGAGGATGTCCGCAGAGGGATCCTCCGTGGGTTCTCCATAGGAAGACATTGAGGCTCCAAATCTGAAAATTTTCCTGACAGAAATAGATCAAAACGAAAACACGACGAGAACACGATACAAGAACCTTGGGGAACCCAAGGGATTATATATTACGAAGATTCAATGCATAAGGAAGGTTTTGACATGGAAATAAGGCAGAGTCGGAGCTCGGGGGCGGAACACCCCCCTCAGGCGCGGCCAATGCATAAGGAACACCCCCGTTTCCTCCTCAGTTCTGTCTCGTAACTTCCCTTATGTATTAGAAACATCAAAAATATAAAAATATTGGAGTTTCACGAACCTTCTGTTTTCATCACTTTTACCTATTCAAGGACGAACTCTGCAGTTTTCTGGTGTTTGGCTTCTGATAAATTCTTCTGGAGTTTTCATTTGAATAACATCAACTTCTTCATTATAAGAATCTCCATAAATATAATGTTTTAGTCTTTGACCATTCACCACTTGTGTTGTGTCATCTTTTAGAGAAGAAATTTTGATGGCACCTGAACGGTACACTTCCTTGATAACAAAAGGTCCTTCCCACTTGAAGAGTAGTTTCCCTGCAAAAAATCTGAGACGAGACCTATACAAAAGAACTTTCTCACCAACATGGAACCCCCTCTTGAGAATCCTCCTATCATGCCATCTTTTTCATTTTTCCTTAAAGAGTCTAGCATTTTCGTAAGCTTCACCTCTCCACTCATCTAGATTGCTTAAGTCGAGCAGTCTTTTCTCACCAGCAAGTCTAAAGTCTCTATTCAACTCTTTCACTACCCAATAAGCTTTGTGTTCTAATTCTAAAGGCAAGTGACAAGCTTTCCCATAGACCATTTTTAAGGAGACATCCCCATAGGATTTTTATAAGTAGTTCTATAAGCCCACAAAGTGTCATTCATCTTTTTAGCCCAATTTTTTCTAGATCTATTGACAGTCTTCTGCAAGATAGACTTAATTTCCCTATTGGAAAGTTCTACTTGCCCACTAGTTTGGGGGTGATAAGCTGAATCAATTATGTGGTTTACATCATACTTAGCGAGAGTTTTACTAAAACCCCCATGAATAAAATGAGAGCCTCCATCAGTCATGAGATATGTAGGCACACTAAACCTAGGAAAAATGACATCTTTAAGCATTTTCAAAGAGGTCTTACCATCAGCACTACTTGTAGGTATGGCTTCCACCCACTTTGTAACATAGTCAACAGCAACAAGAATATGAGTAGACCCTTTTGAAGGAGGAGAAGGTCCCATAAAGTCAAATCCCCAACAATCAAAAGGTTCAATAACAAGGGAATAATTCATAGGCATTTCATTGCGTCTAGAGATGTTACCTACTCGTTGGCATTCATCACATGATAGGACAAACTTGCTTGCATCTTTAAAAATGGTAGGCTAATAACATCCAGATTGTAAAACCTTTTGTGTAGTTCTATCCCCAGCATGATGTCCTCCATAAGCACTGCCATGACATTTTCTCAATATTTCTTGCGGTTCAAATTCTGGAGCACATCTTCGCATAATACCATCTACTCCTTCTTTATATAAGTGTGGGTCATCATAAAAAGTAATGCCTTAGATCATATAAGAATTTCCTTCTTTGCTGGGCTGCGAAGGTTGAAGGAAAATACTTGGAAACAATAAAGTTAGCATAATCAGCATACCAAGGACTCTCATGTGGACTTACCCTTATTGCAGCTAACTGCTCATTTGGAAAACTATCATTAACAGGCAAAGGGTCAAATGATTTTTTTTCCAAATGAGACAAATTATCAGCAACAGTATTATCAGCACCTTTCCTATCCACAATATGCAGATCAAACTCTTGCACAAGAAACACCCATCTTATAAGCCTAGGCTTAGCGTCCTTCTTCGTCATAAGGTACTTAATAGCTGCATGATCAGTATGAATAGTAACCTTGGAATCAACAATATAAGGCCTAAACTTATCACAAGCAAACATTACAGCTAAGAACTCCTTTTCAGTAGTAGAATAATTCTTTTGAGCAGCATCCAGAGTCTTGCTAGCATAATGAATAACATTCAACTTCTTGTCAATACGTTGTCCAAGGACAGCACCCACAGCAAAGTCACTAGCATAGCACATAATTTCAAAAGGTAAACTCCAATCAGGTGGTTGGACTATAGGAGCGGTTGTCAAAGCTTTTCTCAAAGTTTCAAAAGCTTCCTTACAATCGTCATCAAAAACAAAACATACATATTTTTGAAGAATATTAGTAAGGGGCTTTGAAATTTTGGAGAAACCTTTAATAAACCTCCTATAGAAACCAGCATGACTAAGGATACTACGAATACCTTTGATATCTCTAGGACAAGGCATCTTCTTAATTGCTTCAATTTTGGCTCTGTCAACTTCAATTCCTCTTTTAGAGATCTTGTGTCCAAGAACAATTCCTTCATTAACCATGAAATGATATTTTTCCGAATTAAGAACAAGGTTGGTTTCTTCACATCTCTGCAAAACTTTATCAAGGTTGTGCAAACAGTTATCAAAAGAAGTTCCATAGACAGAAAAATCATCCATGAAAACCTCCACAATTTCTTCACAAAAGCCATGAAAGATAGCAGACATACATCTCTGAAAACTAGCAGGAGCATTACATAAACCAAAAGGCATACGCCTGTAAGCATAAGTATCATAGGGACAAGTGAAAGTAGTTTTCCCTTGGTCCTGTGCTTTCACAGCAATTTGAGAAAACCCAGAATACCATCAAGAAAGCAAAAGTGAGTCTTTTTGGACAACCTCTCAAGCATTTGATCAATAAAGGGCAAAGGATAATGATCTTTCTTAGTAACTTTATTGATCTTTCTAAAATCAATGCATATTCTATACCCAACTACTACTCTTTGGGGTATAAGCTCATTATCCTCATTAGGCACAACAGTTATTCCCCCTTTCTTGGGAACACAATGAACAGGGCTAACCCATTTACTATCAGCAATAGGATAATTAATACCAGCATCAAGGAGTTTTAATACCTCATTTCTTACCACATCCTTCATCTTAGGATTTAGACGACGTTGGTGCTCAACAACTGGTTTTGCATCAGGTTCTATATTAATAGCATGCTGACATATAGTAGGAGAAATCCCCTTTAAATCATCCAGAGTATAGCCTGTAGCACCTCGGTGTTTCTTAAATATCTCCAATAACATTTCTTCTTCCTTCCTGAAAGTTTAGAACTGATAATAACAGGATATATTTTCTTGTCATCAAGATAAGCATATTTAAGATCATCAGGTAAAGGTTTTAATTCGAAAACAGGGTCCCCTTTAGGTGGTAGTGTGGTACCCAAATCTTCCACAGGTAAATTATGTTTAAGTAACTTAGGCTGACGAAGGAAAACCTCATCAATCTAATTTCTTTCCTTCACGATCTTCCATGAACTGCTGCAAGGCATTGTTAGGAGCAAGAGAAATAACAGAAAGTTGTTCAACCCTGAAATCCTCATCAGGCAATTCATTTTCATAAGGAGTGTTGGCAAATTTGGAAAAATTAAACTCATAAGACTCTTCAGCAAACTTAGTCAAAACTTTTCCCTTCCTACAATCTTTGATAGCCCCACAAGTATTCAAAAAGGGTCTAACAAAGATAATATGATAGGATTTACTAGCTTCTTTACCAAGTACTAGAAAATCAGCAGGATATTTAATCTTACCACAAAGGACTTCCACATATCTTACAATGCCAATGGGGCAAACTTGCTCTCTATTAGCAAGGTGAATAACCACATCAATGTCCTCAAGCTCACAAGGACCAATCTCATGCATAATTTCCCTGTAAAGCTCATAAGGAATAGCACTAGAACTAGCACCAATATCACATAAACCATAATAGCTATGACAACCAATTTTAACAGAAAGCACAGGGACACTAGCTTTTCTAACTTTCTTAGGATGAGAAACAATATTAGTAGCGTCTTTAGAGAAGACAATATGCTCATCCTCTATATTTCTAGTGAGAAGATCTTTCACAATATGTAACATCCCAACATTTAGGAACCAGCGAAGGGTAGATTTAGGAATCTGTGATATTGCATGCATTCATCTGTAAAAATATGGGTAAATTTTTCGCCAAATAAAAACCTAATGTGATCAAATTTTCTTTCATGCTTTGAGATTAAGTATAGTCTTAGAGGATGATTGTTATAGACTTTGATATGATCTTTGTGGATTAGTGTGTTTTGGGAAATGAAATTTGAATTTAATTTGAGTGTTGGATTTATTATGTAGAAGGATTTAGAATTAGGTTTGAGTGATTTGATTTAATCAAGAGTTAACAATTAATAACTCAAACTTTAAATAAAATAAATTAATCAATAAAATGAATATTTATTCCATAATTTTATTCAATAAATAAGTTACAAAATGTAACTTATGGAATTGATCAAGAATCTTTACAATAGTAATGAAATAAAAGAAGAATCTTTATATATTGAGTAATAGTACAATCTTTATTATAAAAGAAAAAAGAAAAATTACAAAAAAATAAAAGAATATTACAAGTGACTATTCTATAAAGAAAAGGAAAACCTAAAATAAAGTCTTGATCTTCAAGTCTGGTTCCTACAAAACAAACACAAACTAAATAAAGAAAATTAAGGATTAGAATTGGTACTCTCGGAATTGACAGTGAGTTGCACTGTTCACTTTTTCATCATTGAGTAATTTAAGGGGCAAGTTTCACCAATATGAAAGAATTATATCTTTCATAGTTTTAAGCCATAAGTCAAATAAATAGCAAGGAGGGGCAAGTTTCACCAGACAAGTAAGTGTAACCAGATAAAAGTAACTTCATATCCAGAGCATATCCACAAGGTGTGTAGCAGGCACAGAGGCAACACACGCACCAAACTGCATGGTGTGTGATGTCACCACAGCATCAACAGGCCACACACACAAAACTACACAGCACAGCCGTGGCTAGCCAACCCCACACCATTTCCTTGTTCTTTCACACCAAGCACAGCAGCCAAACCAGAGTACATCAACCACAACCTTGATCATCTCACCAAGATGGTGACATAAGGAGGGGGTAGATCAGGTGGATAGCAAGGACAAGATCAAGCCACCAGGACCAGGAGGTGGAGAGCTAGATCTAGGACATGTCTAGGAGCTGTAAGTATCCGTAAGAGCACCAGATCAAGCTAGCCACAAGATCAACAACTTGCAACCCCAACAACAACCAAGTGAGGTGAGTAGAAAATACCATCACATGACTTATCTGTCTAAGTTAGACAAGCAGCCATGAGTTGTCTCATACCCAAATTCTCAGAAAATCACCCAAGTGGGGTGAATCCATCATTGAAGTTTCAAACACTAAAAGCAACCAGAAAACTATATAGATCCAACTAGGATCTTAGGACAACATCATTGATCTTAGATGTCAAGCTATATTTTAATTCTAGGAATGAATATAGCCAAGATCTGAACTTCTAGGCACACCTCTTAACAGGAGTAGCGCCTTAGAATTTCATCCTATGGATCCATATAATTTATCAAGCTTACAAATAATTTTCCAACTTTGACTCAAGAATCAGTAGCTGGTATCACTACCAGAACCAAACCATGAGGAACAACAAGATAAGGGCCTAGTCCCTAAACCTCAGACCAACATCATAGGTTTCAGGGATTCAAGGAAAGAAGTTTCCATTTATTTTTGATGCCAATCTAATTTTAAGCTTGAACAAAACCAGGCCAAGTAATAGAACCTAATCTTGTGTGCCATACTGGGATGGTGTCACAAGATCAGCTTCTAAACTAAGCAGGTTAAGAATCCAACTTTTACATATACACTCACTGCCAAATATAAATCATTTTCCTGATACTAATCATAGGAATCATTTCTAAGAATATCCATATATATATCATCACTGTAAGAGACCAATTGATCTCAGCTATATATATGAATTCTTAAGCCAGCAGTACAAATACCGTGACTTCATCACAAAAAAATCACTGTCATTTACCAAGCAATGACAGTGGTGAGCTCTTAAACCACTAGAATCCCCAAGTAATGATTCTAGAGCAACCTTATCATCTAGTAAGCCACTAGCATCACCAAAGCTAACCATAAGCAGTAATCCACATCAGACAACCACTTAGTATGCTTAGGGATCATCAATACATGATCCAAATCATCAGATATTCAAACAACAGAGGGATATGAACCCTAAGAAGAACAAAAACCCTAATCGGGACATAACCACTAGCCAGGAGTAGCTACTACCAACACATAGCATAGGGTGGCCTAGCATAGAGGACACAAGGGGAAGAAGAACAACTTACTGATGGATGTTGATGTGGGGAGAAGAAGAAGCAGAGGTCGACAACGAGCACGGCGGCATGGGGAGCACCCCCAAGGGGGATCTGTGACCCACACCACGCCGACGCGGCGACCCTCACCATGCCTGAAGGCGAGGAACACCAGCATAGCACATGGCAGCCGTGGTGGCGACAGCACCAGTACCTCCCCAAACCCTAGGGTTCGGGATGGAGCTAGTCTGGCCACGGGGAAGCTCCAGATCCAAATCGAATTGGACAGGAGGGTAGAGTGTGGTCGACAACCTCGCCCTGCACCACGGCAGCGGCAAGGGAGGACCACGGCGGCGAGCAACGCACGGCGGCGCCATCAACCACAGGGTCGAGGAGGAGAAGAGAGAGATGAGATCGAGAGAGTGATAGAGAAAGTGGGCTGGGTGGGCCAGAACCCCTTCGGGGTGTCGTTTTGGTTCTGCCCTATTGGGCCACATGGGCCCAATAAACCAAAACAGGCAGCCCATCTACCTAAAGGCAGTTTTTAATAAATAAGAAAAGACCAAAATGCCCCTAAACTTAAATAAATTCTAGAAAATAAAATAAAAATCCAAAAATTATAAATAAAATATTTTTGATTCACAATAATCCAAACTATCCAAATAAACTAAGAATTATAATTTTAGACATATAAATTTTATTAAGAATCCTTATGGAATTTTACAAAATTATTGAAAGATGATAAAAATAAATAAAAATAACTTTCATTATATATTAATATTTTAGAAAAATACTAAACAAATATTTAATATCAATTTTTGGTATTTAAATGATAATTCTTAAAAGAATTATTAAATAAGTAAAATTCAAATAAAAGGAAATAAAATAAAAGAATACAATACTCAATAAATATTAAAAAAATTATAAATGCTTTATTATTAAAAAGAATTTTTATAATAATGGGGGTAATACACAAAAAGCTAAATGATGCATTACATTACTTTGCATAATTATTTTGCTTCTTAAAATATTGTCCTTACCGGGCAATAATGATGTTTTGTAGACATAGAAGCTCAAGGTCCAGTGCAAGCATCACACATCACTACCTTACAATCACCAGGCAAGTTCATCACTTGCTCATGTCCTTTGAAAAGTCTTTATCAAGTATTTACAAATTTTGTGTTATCATCTATATTCCAGAAAAAGAAAATATTATTTTCCCAAAATAAATAAATCTTAGATATCATCCTAAGTGATGATATGATGGGGCAATAGAACTTAGGTTTCTATTTGCAATAATGATGAACCATTAGGGATTAATAACCCATGACATCAGTGATTCTAGCGCCGTATATTACGCGTTAGCCATGAGATTTGGAATGGGACAGAGAAGTCAGTTGTATCCTTTTCCTCTTGTATGGAGGCAAGACGACCTTAACGTGACGTTGTGATTCCTTGTGCGGATCCAACATATGGGTGGGCACCCTTACGCCCCACACTTTTGGTGTCTAGATTATCTATGAATGGTGTTTAGGGATATAGTCCATTCAAATGGTACTCGTCCGGGCATCACTAGGTCATAGAGTCTTCGGGAACTCATCAGGGTTTTAGCCTACCCGAAAGGGGGCTTAACAGAGGTGAGCCGGCCCCGAAGGATTGTGCAGACATATGAGGTCGCGGGAGAGGGAAGTGATTGGCTTGGACCAACTACTAGGCCCCACATCATTGAGTTGTGGACGGGAAAGTACGCCCGGTTGTGCAACAAGGAGTTGATCTCTCATGGATAAAGTAACGCACCTCTGCAGAGTGTAAAAACTATAACTTGTTACTCACTGTTCCGGGAAGGAGATGCGAACGCGGCAGGAAAGGAACTCCATGAAAGTTTTGGTCAACCTGTGAAGGCTGATGGTCATAGATTTTTATAATAAAATCAATCTTTGAAGAAAGATTTACAAAAACTGCATAGTGCCAAGGACTTATAGTCCGAGGTGGTAGTTAGAGCATCAAACTTCCCACCTTGCATATAATAAACTTGTTGGGTAACATTGTTACTCATCCTTTCCTCTGAACCCTTGCTTAGACTCTGAGAATCCCGAAGATACTCCAATTTATGCAACTGAGAGCCAAGAGGAGGTCTTCTATGAAGAGCCCAACCTCTATGGAGCCGTAGAAGGGGAGGACTACGACATCGTCTATGGAGGAGAGTTCCAAGAGTCCGAATAATTACTATAGTTCTAATAGCCACTTGAGCCGAGCAACATGAACAATATATAGCAATAAGTTGTTGAGCTCAATTTGGAGTTTAAGTTTTAAATTTGAAACTTCCGCTGAAACACTTATATTTTGGTTTGTAAGTTGAATATTTTGGAAGTCTTGAACTTCCGGTATTGTAATAATAATGTGTGTAAGTTTGTAATATGTACCTGCAATGTTTCTGTTGTACCACTCTGAGGGATGTGATATTTACAGAACGGTGTTCTATGGATGTCATGTCAACGACTATAGTGTACTACACATGATGTGGTATGCTGGGTCACCGCAGTTGGTATCAGAGAAAATTGCTTTAACGTTAGATTGGAATCCTAGTAAAGGGTATTACTTGTAGGAGTATGTAGCAACGATAAAGAATTCTCTAAAAGAAATATAATGGGTATTCAAATGATAATATTGTGTTATATGTTTTAGTGTGATAATTCTTTATTATGATGCAATATATTATTGGTTAATAATAAAATATTTTTCTTATATACAGAGTTATGGCACCAAAGTTTCCAAAACAGACTTTGGTAAGGAAAGAGGAGACTCTTGATGATTACCAAGGATCATTTACAGACCAACTTCGTCAACTTTTAAAGATTTTTAGCTGTCCAACTAGAATTCTAGTGAACACCATAACCTATTATGATGGCCGGATGTTATCCAAGTATCGTGTGAGTATTCAACTCCCAGAGGAGCTTGGATTATATCATGATCTACCTATAGGTGAAGGTAGGAGTCACTTAGCAGCATATCATGTTGCTGTTGTGGAGACGATAGCTAATATCCGGGAGCATAAAGCCAAGGAGTTAGAAGGTAGCACAATTTCTATGATACCTCATGATTCTATAGACTCGGAGCCTGTACCGGATCATCTTACTTTGGTTAAGAAGTATCCTAAGTTAGCTTCCAAGTTTATGGATAGATACCGAACACTCGTTGCGTCTTTTTATAAGACACATCAAGTGATTGTTGAAGATAAGAATTACATGCTAGAGGATCTAACTGATCCGGAAAGGAGGAAGCAGTTAGTATTCCAATTGGAAAAGGAAGCAAGTAGTAGCGCAACACCTATCTTTAAGGATATACCTATAGATCCTGAATCTTTTACACCATATCCTTATTCACAAAGTCCTGAACCTATATATGATCCTACTATGGATACGAGGTATGCAGTACCACAGGGTTCAGAGGATGGTTCTGATTCAGAACTTCCTATTGAGAATTCTGATGGTTGGAGAAGGGGATCATATGAAGGATCTCATGAACACCAGATATCCATAGATGGTTCTGACAGAAATGTTGGACAACCTAGCTGGATGGGTGCAAGAATTAACCCTAGTAACAGTAGTAGAAATACCGTGTCCATAGATAATCAGGACGAAGAAGAAGATCCTGAGGAGAGAGTGTTTGAATCATCAACATATTCTCAAAACCTAGGGAATATACATTATCCGGTGTTTAACTATCTTGCCCAAAGGAGCACCTGGGGATCAGCAGGATCTGCGTATTCTGTTGACAACTCAAGGAATGAAGCTCAGGAGATGCAAGTGGGAGATAATGTGGAATATGTTTCTGAAGACTTTTCAGCTGAGCTGGAGGGAGTCAATGCGCTCAGGTTGAGTAATGACTCAAGTCCTGACACTTCAGATACTGAGTATGTTTCTTCTGGAAGGCCATTTGTTCCACAAACTATGCGACGAATGTCACTTCATCACGGTTGGACATCAGGCATGTATGATGAGCGTAGTTACTACTAGAACTAGGCAACTATTTAGAGGTATCGAGTACTGTGTATTGTAAACCGAGAAATAAGATAGTGTTGTAATTATACCTATATGGTATATGTTGTAATGACTTTGTGTCATTACGATATTGTAATGTATAATATGTGAAATGCATATTTGGATTTTATTTGGATTTTCATTGTGTGACTAGTGTTGTGCATAAAGTCGAGCTTAGAACACATGTGCATGATATAATTATGAGTATTCGCTTTATGTTGCAGGACTAGGGGGTCATGGATACGGGTGCAGAGACCGAATCTGAGCAGAAGCGGATGGAACGTGAGGCCAAGGAGAAGACCGATGCAGATGCAGCAAATCAGGGAACGTTACCACCACCACCACCAATGAGGTCGTTAATGTAGCAGAACTTTATGTAGAGTATGCAAATGATGCAAGAGACCCAGAACAAGTTCATGGAGGAGTTGCTGGGAAGAGAAAATCAGAGAGCACCTGAAGGTGGAGGAGTGAGTCTTTTTTATTTCCAGAATGCAAGGCCGTTACCTTTTGCATCAGCTCCTGAACTAATGGATGCAGAAGATTGGCTAGCAGATACAGAAAGAAAGTTGAAGACTGTAGGTTGCAATGATGAGGAGAAATTGAGGTATGCAACTCATCTTCTGACTTGACCTGCAGCATCATGGTGGGAGAATCAGTTGGCCATGCAACAGCCAGGAAGGGAGTACCACTTGGGAGGAGTTCAAGCAGATATTCTGTGAATATCATGTTCCAGAAAGTGTTATGGAATTGAAGCGGAGAGAATTTGAGGAGCTGCAACACAGATATACTAGTGTTATGAAGTATATCCGTGAGTTTAGTCAACTGTCTCAATATGCGGAGGAAGAAGTTAATACGGAGGAAAAGAGGAAGAAGCGTTTCCTGTGTGGATTAAATCCATTTGTGAGGATGAGCAGTTGAGGTTGGCTAATAAGCAAACTTATCAGCATTTGCTGGATGCAGCTATTACTTTCGAGGATGAATACAAGAATGTCCAAGAGTGAAAGGACTATATCTTCCCATGATGTTTTTGGTGTTAATGATAATCCCAACTGTGTTTTAATTGTGCGCTTGAGTTTTAGGGGAAACGCTGTTGTTTTCTCCTTCCATTGTGGTGGATGCTCTCTTGGGATCTCGTGAAGACGGTGGCCTTTTAGTCTTCTCCTAGTTTCTCTTCGGTTGCTGTTTTTTTGGGTCACCGTACTATTAAGAGGGGGTCCATTTTGGAAGGCTGTGGGAAATCACTTGTTCTTGCACAAACCTATATGCACCGCCACAGCCATCCCATTATCCTGTGGGAGAGCGTGTTCATGTTCTATTGGAGCCTTCTGTGTCTCACCGGAAGTTCCGGCCTAAGGCCGGAAGTTCCTCTCAGACTTTTTCTGTGGGCTGTTCTACACTTTGTTCGGACGCTAGTTCCGCTCCAAGTTCCGATGGTGAATAAGTAACCTTCTGTATGAAGTGTTCTATTTGCCGGAACTTGGGCCGGAACTTGCATCGGAACTTATCCTGCCAAAAGTTCCTGAGCGGAACTTCCACCCAGACGCCGGAACTTCCGGCCAAATTCGGTTCGCGACCCAGAAGTTCCGCCCCTTGTTCCGCTCCAAGTTCCGGTGGTGGCTCAGTAACCTTTTGTGTTGAAGCGTTCTATTTGCCGGAACTTGGTCAGAACTAGCATCGGAAGTTCACTGAAACTTCCGGTCTGTTTTGACCGGAACTTCCGGTTGCGCTTCTGGAGCGGGCGTCAACGGTCTGATGACCGTTGGAGCCAGGCTGGGAGGAACTTCCGGCCTCTCACTGGAACTTCCGATGAGGTCGCGGGGGCTATAACGGTTCAGCGCGAGGGGGCCTATTTAAGGCACACCTCTTCTTCCTTCCACCCTCCCTTGAATTTTTCTCTCTCCTCCATTAATGCTTGAGCTTCACCTCACTAGATCTCTCTCTCTAGCCACTCAAATGACTTGATCTTTTGAGAGGTGAGGGAGGTGACCTAGATCTACACTACCACCAAAGAAGATTTGATTTCCCCCACCCATCCTTTGTGGATCTTGTTACTCTTGGGTTTCTTGGAACCCTAGACGGTGTAGGGCATCCTCGGAGCTAAGGCGTGCGTTGTAAAGCTTCGAGGTGTCGTTGAGGTCCTCCAATTGAGTTGTGGAGCCTCCCCCTCAACCTTGGTGTAAAGGTTTCGGTTGGCGCCTTCAAGGTCACCGGTTAGTGGATTGTGAGGCCTCCTTTGTGGGGGAGCTCACCGGAGAAGAAGGTGAGGCCTTTGTGGCGCTCGGGTGACCTTGTGTGGCCCCGACACCTCTCCAACATAGACGTAGCTCCTTGGGAGTGAACTACGGGAATTATATCTCCGTGTCCCCTCTCCGGTTACTTCGTTACCCTCCTTTACTCCTTGCTATTTACTGTTTTTGTTGTTGGTGTTTGTTTTCTTGAATTTAGGTTGTTCACTTAGTTGCATCTCTAGATAACATCCTTTCTCGTTGAGCCTAAAAGTGAGAAACAAATTAAAATTGGGTAGACGCCTATTCACCCCCCCTCTAGTCGTATCAAGTCGGTACTTTCAATTGGTATCAGATCCAAGGCTCTTATTTCGGGCTTTACCTCCTAAGAGACTATGGCCGACGAAGGGGGTAGTGAAACCGAAAAATCCAAGAACTTGGCCACTATGGATGACCTCAAGCAATTGGAGTCATCCATGATGTCCAAGTTCGAGGAAATGATGACTCTCTTGCAGTCTCTCAAGCCAAACCACATGGTTGCTATTGACACACCCCAACCCAACGAGGTTCCTCCCACCGTTACGGTGTCCACCCCCGGGGTAACTCCCGCGGCTACCACCACTCACTTGGGACTTGGTTTTGTTGCTCAAACCTCTACCAAGGTTCCAAGTGAGAACACCGAGGAGCCCGAGAACCCAACTTCCAAAGAGGAAAACGGAGGAAAGGACTACTCGGCGGTACCCCCACCGCCGAAGTACACTCCGGATCCACCCATCCCCATGCCACACATTATACCTCAAGGAGCACCACCCATGCTAGATACTTCTAATTTCGCCAATTGGCAATATCTAATGCGCTCACATATTTCTAGCTCGTCTATTGAGTTAGTGAGGATTGTGGAGGATGGATTCTCTCCATATGACCCAAAGAAGTTGACACGAGGTGAAGTGGTGGACAAGCAACTCAATGCCACAGCTTTGGGAATGATTCAAAAGGCCTTGACTCCAAAGGATTTTGCTCACATTCGCCAATTTGACACCGCCAAGGAAGCTTGGGATCAACTCACCGAGCTCTTTGATGGGAATGCAAGCATACAAAGCTCGAAGTTTGATGAGATCAACAACGAGTGCGATGGTTTCGCAATGCAAGATGATGAGACCCCCGAAGACATGTATATGCGCCTTAAGGTCCTTTGTTCCACTATGAGGGACCTTGGGGCTCACTATGTTGATGACAAGTTTATGAAGAGGAAGTTCATTCAAGCTCTCCTCCCATTTGAAGAACAAAAGCTCAACTCTATCAAGGGAAGAACCAACTTTCACCTAATGACCTCTCAAGAAGTCTTGAGTGAAGTAATTGCCATGACTATTGCCAAGAATAATGCGGAGTCCACTCGTGCTAGAGCCATTGGGTCAACCAAAGTGAATCTTGCTTTGAAGGCCAAGGCTATTGAAGTTGATGATGATGATACATCAAGTGAGTGGTCTCAAGAGGACCTCCAATGTTCCTTCAATGAACATCTTGCTCTCGCTTCAAGGGCCTTTTGGAACAAGTCCAGATTCAAGTCAAGATCAAGAGACAACTCAAGATTCAACTCACCCAACAAGTCTCCCAAGGCAAGGTCGTGCTACAATTGCAACGACAAGAGTCACTTCGTGGCCAAGTGTCCCTTTTAGAACCGTGAAGACAATGGTGGTCGTCTCATTCGCAAGATCAAGTCAAGACCTCCTCATCCCTTGAACAAGGACTACGCCATCAAGAACGCCACTAACAAGGAACGAGCAATTGTGGTCCATGAAGAATATCTTTCAGGCACGGATGAAGATGATGATGAAGTTCATGGTGGAGAGATTGTGGGAGTTGCTTCTATTGCCACTACCTCAACTCCATGTCTATCCCTCTTCGACTCCCCAAATGAAAATGTCATCTTCTCCAACCAAAAGTGCTTCATGGCCAAGGCCACCGAGGTAACACCGAAACCCACTCCTCAACCTATCTCTAGTGAGCCTTCCTCTCTTGATCTTGTTGGTCTAGAGGTGAAGAAAGAGATGATTGACATGTGTGAATTTGTTGCTACCTTAGATGAAGAAACTAAAAACTGCTTTGAGTCTTTACTCGCACAACTTGACAATGCTAGAGATGCCTTAGATGAAAAGGAAGAACTTCTTGACTTGCTAAGTAAAAATGAAAGAGATGCCGCCGATGAAATTGCCTCTCTCACTCAAAGTCTTGAGGATGAACAAAATATGAGAATTAATCTTGAAGAAAATGTGTCTAAGCTTGTAGATGATCATAACAACACTTTGTGCTCTACAATTAAAGAACGTGACCATGCTCTTGCTTTGGTTAAGGTTCTCAAGAAAGAAAATGCTGAGTTTGTGGGTGGTCATGATAGGACTCAAAAGGATCTTGAGAAACTCAAAGAGGAACACAAAGCCTTGGAGAGTAAATTCTCAAATCTTTTTGAAGCCCATGAACAACTTCAAACTCAATTAACTTGTGATCTCTCTAAGTCTTTTGTTGTGCAAATTATAGACTTGTCTAGTTCTCCTAACCCTTGTTGCAAGCATGAGCATCTCATAGAGGAAGTCAAGGTGTTGAAGGATCAACTTGCCAAGACTAAGAAGAATAAGAAGAAGAAGAAGAATAATAATAAGAAGAACAAGAAGAAGAAAAAGAACAAGGGCATGGCCCAAGGGGTACCAAATGGCCTAACCCTCTTGCAAAGTGACAACTTTGCCGGAAAGAACAATCCCTCTTATATTCTTTGCAAATCTTATGATGGTCATGTATATGCTAGATACGTGGGAACGTCCTACACGCATGATTATCATTGGGCCATTTGGGTGCCAAAGGCTCTTGTCACTAACAAAAGGGGACCCATTGCAAAATGGGTACCTAAAACCAAGGCTTGATTTTCTTGTAGGACTATGCTTCCGGTGGATAAAAATAGTGGTGCCACGAGTCATATGACCGGAAGCAAGTTTATCATGACCGAATTGAGGCCCAATATTGCCAACACCATGGTCTCCTACGGTCACAAAATGAGCTCTCAGGTTTTGGGTTTTGGCAAAGTGGTGGTGACCCCGGATGTATCCTTGGTTGACGTCATGCTTGTCAAAACTCTTGGTTACAACTTACTCTCAGTTCGTGCTCTTGCTCTTATGGGTCTTTCTTCTTTATTTAATTCTCATACCGTGGTCCTCATGTGGAGCAAGTCTCTCAAGGTGGCTTTTTTAGGGTATGTAGAACATGACTTGTATGTGGTGGACTTTTCAGGGACCACTACTCCTCATGCTCTATGTCTCTATGCTAAAGCCGACAAGGACTGGTTGTGGCATCGCCGCCTAGCCCATGTTAACATGAGAACTTTGCAAAGACTTCACTCCGAGGTCCACATCCTTGGAATTAACGATGTTTCTTTTGCCAAAGATCGTGTTTGCAGGGCTTGTATTGAAGGGAAGATGCATGAAACTCCTCACAAAGCACTCAATCAGATCACTACCGGGAGGTGTTTGGAGCTCTTGCATATGGATCTCTTTGGTCCTCCCTCTCATGACAGCCTTGGAGGCAAGAAGTATTGCTTGGTTATTGTGGATGATTTCTCAAGATACACTTGGGTGTTCTTTTTCAAGTACAAGAGTGAGACTCAACAAACCGTCATCGACTTTGCTAATGAGGTTCAACGGAAGCACAATGCAACTATTCTCTCAATTCGAAGTGACAATGGCACCAAGTTCAAAAACTATACCTTGGATGAGTTTCTCAGTGATGAAGGAATCAAGCATCAATACTCCACTCCCTATACCCCTCAACAAAACAGAGTTGCTGAAAGGAAGAATCGCACATTGATGGATGCGGCTCGGTCTATGCTAGCTGAGTTCAAGTCTCCATACAACTTTTGGGCCGAGGCCATCTCCACCGCTTGCCATGTACCCAACCGGCTTTATCTCCGCAAGAAAAAGAACAAGACCCCCTATGAACTTCTCATCGGGAAAAAGCCTAATGTTAGCTACTTTCGGGTGTTTTGTTGCAAGTGCTACATTCTCAAGAAAGGAGTTCGTTTGTCCAAGTTTGAATCCAAGGCTCAAGAAGGGATTTTCGTTGGCTACTCAAATCAGTCCCATGCTTATAGAGTCTACAACAAAGCCAATGGAAGAGTTGAAGAAACGAGCAATGTGAAGTTTGATGAAAATCATGAGTCTCTTGTTAGGCAAGATGGTGTTTGTGATCCAAGTGATGAAATTCCTCCCAAGGCCATAGGAAGAATGGGTGTGGGTTTCCACCTCCCCATTGAGGATCCCCTTATGGACGAAGGAGAAGGACCAAGCTCTACTCAAGTGGAGCCCTCCCTCTCACAAGATCATCTTGCACCTCAAGGACCTACTTTCTTGGCACAAGATCCCTCAAGATCTTCCGAAGCTTCCCATGCTCATGACTCTCCAAGCTCCAAAGAACAAGCTCTTCATCAACAACATCAACCTCCCCACGATGGGGCTCCTCCTCAAGGCACCTCCACAGACAAGCTCTTCATCAACCTCATCAACCTCCCCAAGATGGGGGTCCTCCTCAAGGTCACGGCTTTCCCCAAGGTCAAGCTCGTTGGGATCAAGAGCAAGTCAATGATCCTCAAGGATCCTCTCCAAGTGATGACTCCCCCGAAGTGGAAATTGATGAAGATGACCCTCGTGTTCGTGCTTATAGTCAAGGTGGCGGCTCAATTGGTGGCAATGACCAAGTTGTAGCTCAAGAATCTCGAGTTGAAGCACAAGCCCGCCGTCAAGCCTATCATCTCGCCAAGCTTGTTTGAGATGGCCATATCCTTGATAATGTCTATGGAGATTTCAATAAAGGTTCCACTACTAGGAGGCAACTAGCTTCCTTTAGCTCTCACCATGCGTTTATCTCTCTTGTGGAACCACAGAAAGTCTTCGAAGCTCTTGAAGATGATGATTGGCTTGATGCTATGAACGAGGAACTTGACAACTTCAAGAGGAACAATGTTTGGACATTGGTTGAGCGGCCCAAAGACTGTCAAAACGTCATTGGAACCAAGTGGGTCTTCAAGAACAAGTGTGATGCAAATGGAATTGTCGTGCGCAACAAGGCAAGGTTAGTTGCCCAAGGATACTCACAAGTTGAGGTCATCGACTACGGTGAGACTTACGCCCCCGTTGCTCGCCTTGAATCCATTCGTATGCTTCTTGCCTTTGCTACCCATCATAACTTTAAGTTGCATCAAATGGATGTTAAGAGTGCTTTTCTTAATGGTCCTTTGAAAGAGTTGGTATACGTCAAGCAACCTCTGGGTATTGAGGATCCACTTTTTCCGAACCATGTCTACAAGCTCAATAAGGCACTCTATGGCCTCAAGCAAGCCCCACGTGTGTGGTATGATTGCCTTAGGGAGCTCTTGCTAGACCGTGGCTTCGAAGTGGGCCTCATTGATCCCACTCTTTTTACTAAGAAATTTGGAGGCCACTTGTTCGTATGCCAAATCTATGTTGATGACATTATCTTTGGGTCTATTAACAAAACTTTTAATGAGGATTTTGCCAAGATCATGACCGATCGCTTCGAGATGTCCATGATGGGGGAGTTGAAGTTTTTCCTTGGATTTGAAGTCAAGCAATTGAGGAAAGGGACTTTCATCAACCAAGCCAAGTACATCCAAGACATGCTCAAGAAGTTCAAGTTTGATCAAGCCAAAGGTGCCAAGACTCCCATGCCAACTAAGGTTAATCTTGATCTCGATCCGAAGGGTAAGGAGGTGGATCAAAAACTCTATCGATCTATGATTGGTTCTTTGCTCTATCTTTGTGCATCCCGACCGGATATTATGCTGAGTGTGGGTATGTGTGCAAGATTTCAAGCCGCACCAAAGGAAAGTCACATGGTGGCGGTCAAGAGAATCTTTCGATATTTAGTTCATACCCCAAACATTGGGTTGTGGTACCCCAAGGGAGCCAGCTTTGATCTCATTGGTTACACGGACTCGGACTGGGATGGTGACAAAGTGGGAAGAAAGTCAACCTCCGGAGCTTGTCGGTTTCTCGGAAGATCTTTGGTTTGTTGGTCCTCGAAGAAGCAGAACTATGTGTCTATGTCCACTGCCGAAGCTGAGTACATCTCTTCCGCAAGATGCTGTGCTCAATTGCTATGGATGAAGAAAACTTTGAAGGATCTTGGACTATCTTTTGACAAGGTGCCTCTTCTTTGCGACAATGAGAGTGCCATTGCTATTGCTCACAATCCCGTGCAACACAAACGGACCAAGCACATTGAGATTCGTCATCATTTCAACTGGGACCATGTTGCTAGAGGTGACATTTCTTTGGAGTATGTTCCCACCAAGGCAAATCTTGCGGATCTTTTCACGAAGCCTCTTGATGAAGCAAGGTTCCGGGAGTTAAGGCATGAGCTAAATATCATTGATTCGAGCAATGTTGCTTGAGTACCTTGCACACCTACCCGCGTCTCAATGTGTATCTTGTCTGGATGTAGGCATGGATTTAGGGGGAGTGTAGTTCCTCTTATGAACAAACGCTATCCCTATTATGCGCACATTAAAGTTTTCATACTCTATAGTCTCTAAAGGAAACCATTTGAGCTTCATGATGAGTGTTGGTAATGAACCCAAGATATATCTTCGCGGTGTCAAGCCATTTACTCTTATATAAGGTGGCCTCGGCCACCGACCCGTTTTTATTTGTGTCTTTGACCTTTTTGTTTTTCTTGGTTTTTGTTGGCTTTGGTTCTTCACAATTTGAGCCCTCTATCCTAAGCCTTTCCTTACCTCAAGCCCTCTCTATTCCCTGCACAAGTTCTTCCTTGTTATCTTCCTAACCTGAGATGGTCTTCCTGGCGTCAGCGGAACTTCCGGTCAGTCTGACCCGGAACTTCCGGTCCACCGGAACTTCCCTGACCGGAACTTCCGGTGGTGCTCCCCGTCCTATATAAGGTGGGCCCTGGGGAAAAACGGGATCTTCTTCCTTTTTCCCCCAAGACCCATCCTCTATTTGGAGCAGCCGCCGGCCAGGACCTCTCCACGAAGGTGCTCCGGCCCATTCGTCTCCAACCACTCCTCCGCAGATCTGCTCCGTGGGATCCTTCCCCACCTCGATCTCCCGCCATGGACTCCGGTATTTTCCCTCAACTCCCTCCATTAATGGAGATCTTGCTCTCACCATGGTTTGAGTTAGGGCACACCTTGTCTAGGCTAGTTCTTTGGCTAGAAATTGTTGGAAGATCTTGGTAGGCCTAGGGTATCATGCTAGAGTAGATTGGTCCAATACATTCTTGAAAATCTTTGCACTTGTGGCTTTTAGATCTAGATCTAGTGAACTTCTGTTTGGAACCGTCAGTTCGTGGTCTCACTGGAACTTCCGGTGAGCCACGACCGCAACTTCCGGTGTACTATTTTAACCGGAAGTTCCGGTGATTCAGCGGAAGTTCCGGCAACAATGCAATTTGTTTTCCTAATTGTATTTTTCCAATCTGTCTCTTTTGTTTCCTCTTCCGAACTTGTGCACTTACCCCACCTTTCCTCCCTATTCTTCTGCTTTCCTCTCAGGGCAAGGATATACCCGCCAAGGCAAGCGTGCCCGCCGACCATCCTCTGACATTCCTCCTGAGATTGATGAAGAAGATGTTGAGGTTGTGCGTCCGACCACTCAGACTACTCATCAGAAGGCTGCTGCTGCTCGCCGTGCTGCTGGGAAAAGGCCTGCTCTTGCTCAGAAGGCCACTGCGGCTGGGCCAGACATGACCAGTGCCAAGATTTCCAAGTAGTCTCAGAAAGCTTACTCTGCATTCAGGGCTTCAGATCCCTACCTCGTGCCTCGTGATCGTCTTTTCTTGGACCCTCACTTCCACACCTGTCGTCAGGAATAGATATATGAAGAAATTTATGTATCGAAGAAGAGGTTCGTGGTTGCTCCTCAAAAGTACATCAATGTGGCTCACATGGAAGAGAAGCAAGGTTACTTTGGCGAGGCTCTTGATATTTGCCAGAAGTTTGGGCTGGTTCCCCTCATGGAGCACCGTCAGAACTTTGATGTGACTGCTATTGCTCAGTTTTACTCAACTCTATTTATTCACATGCAGTCCTCTACTGAAGGTGTGTTGAAGTGGATGACCAGGGACGTGTTTCTTACCTCCACTTGGTCTGAGTTTGCTGAGCTTCTTATCTATCCCATTCAGCCTGGCCGCGGGGCAAATGGTTGGCGTGTTCATGGTCCTGAAGCTGCTGATCCTGAGGTCCTGGAGCCTCTCTACATTGAAGGATGGGGAACTGCAGGGTGTACTTGAACACCATCTCTCCCAAGGCTGGCAACTTTGATCAGTTTCATGGCTATCAGGTTGACCTCATGCATCAAACTTATCTTTGCCGTGACTCTGACAGGTCAATGGATATTATGCACTCCTACATCTATGCTCCCTACATACAGACTCTCATCAATCACAAGTGGCTTGAGATGACTGGCACCCGCTTTCCTCAAGACAACATCACCATTCATGAAGAGAAGAAGCTTCGTGTGAGTAAGCACCAAAAGCCTCGTTCTCAAGAAGAAAAGGAAGCTGCCCTCAAGAAGGCTCGAGATGTTGCTGGTGGTCCCTCTTCTGCTCCTGGTGGCTCGAGTGATGGTGGTCCTTTTCTCCAAAGGCAGCTGTCTTGGGCAAAGAAGCTGCTTGGGAAAGTGAAGAAAACTTTCTTCTTTCTGCAGGACCGCGAGTATCAGGCTTATGTTGATCAGCGTCACAATGTTCAGCGCCAGAAGGCCATCATGACCGCTCTCAACATTCCTGGCTCACCGGTCACTAGCTCTGTCACTATTCCCAAGGATGATTGGATTCGCGACAACTGCCCTTGGTCCGAGGAGGAGTTCACTAGTCCGTGTGAGTGGGGTCCTTGGGTCCCTAAGTCTGCTCCTTCTCCCTCTCGTGGCTGGGACGATTAGCTTGATCTTCTATTCCTTTTTGGTGTCTCGATGCCAAAGGGGGAGAAAGATGTCTATTAGGTTGTCTACGGGATTTGCATGGGTTGAGTCGCGATCCTGTTCTTTCCTTTGATCTTTTCTTGCTCGCGAACTCTCTAGTTTATTTGTGTGCGTGTGGTTTTATGTCCGTGAACTTATGGTATGTGCGCTTGCGGACCTTGTGGTATGTTATGTTTGAGATTATGTGCTATCTTTGTGGTATCTTATACATTGCCATGAGTGTGGTATCTTGTTGTCATCTTATGAGCTCGTGCTTATGGTGGTGGAGCCTCATTGCTCTTATTGTTATTATTATTCCTTTTGTCTCCACCACATTTGGTTGGTTCTGGTATGATCTCTATCCATTATTGTACCTTGCACTTGTGCTATCTTTGCAATTGGTAGGGGGAGCATCCGTGTATGTGTGTCAGTCGAGTCTCTTCTTTACCTTGCACACATACAGGGGAGCTTGTCCCGTCCATTGCAAAGATTGCTTTGATTCTATGCAAATCTTTGGGATTGTCATCTAACACCAAAAAGGGGGAGATTGAAAGGACTATATCTTGCCATGATGTTTTTGGTGTTAATGATAATCCCAACTGTGTTTTAATTGTGTGCTTGAGTTTCAGGGGAAACGCTGTTGTTGTCTCCTTCCATTGTGGTGGATTCTCTCTTGGGATCTCATGAAGACGGTGGCCTTTTAGTCTTCTCCTAGTTTCTCTTCGGTTGCTGTTTTTTTTTGGGTCACCGTACTATTAAGAGGGGGTCCATTTTGGACTGCTGTGGGAAATCACTTGTTCTTGCACAAACCTATATGCACCGCCACATCCATCCCATTATCCCATGAGAGAGCGTGTTCATGTTCTGTTGGAGCCTTCTGTGTCTCACCGGAAGTTCCGGCCTAAGGCCGGAAGTTCCGCTCAGACTTTTTCTATGGGCTGTTCTACACTTTGTTCCGACGCTAGTTCCGCCCCAAGTTCCGATGGTGAATCAGTAACCTTTTGTATGAAGTGTTCTATTTGCCGGAACTTGGGCCGGAACTAGCATCGGAACTTGTCCTGCCAAAAGTTCCTGAGCGGCACTTCTGCCCAGACGCTGGAACTTCCGGCCAGATTCGGTTCGTGACCCAGAAGTTCCGCCCCTTGTTCCGCTCCAAGTTCTGGTGGTGGCTCAGTAACCTTCTGTGTTGAAGCGTTCTATTTGCCGGAACTTGGTCGGAACTAGCATCGGTAGTTCACCGGAACTTCCGGTCTGTTTTGACCGGAACTTCCGGTTGCGCTTCTGGAGCGGGCGTCAACGGTCTGATGACCGTTGGAGCCAGGGTGGGAGGAACTTCCGGCCTCTCACCGGAACTTCCGGTGAGGTCGCGGGGGCTGTAACGGTTCAGCGCGAGGGGGCCTATTTAAGGCACCCCTCTTCTTCCTTCCACCCTCCCTTGAATTTTTCTCTCTCCTCCATTAATGCTTGAGCTTCACCTCACTAGATCTCTCTCTCTAGCCACTCAAATGACTTGATCTTTTGAGAGGTGAGGGAGGTGACCTAGATCTACACTACCACCAAAGAAGATTTGATTTCCCCCACCCATCCTTTGTGGATCTTGTTACTCTTGGGTTTCTTGGAACCCTAGACGGTGTAGGGCATCCTCGGAGCTAAGGCGTGCGTTATAAAGCTTCGAGGTGTCGTTGAGGGCCTCCAATTGAGTTGTGGAGCCTCCCCCTCAACCTTGGTGTAAAGGTTTCGGTTGGCGCCTTCAAGGTCATCGGTAAGTGGATTGTGAGGCCTCCTTTGTGGGGGAGCTCACCGGAGAAGAAGGTGAGGCCTTTGTGGCGCTCGGGTGACCTTGTGTGGCCCCGACACCTCTCCAACGTAGACGTAGCTCCTTGGGAGTGAACTACGGGAATTACATTTCCGTGTCCCCTCTCCGGTTACTTCGTTCCCCTCCTTTACTCCTTGCTATTTACTGTTTTTGTTGTTGGTGTTTGTTTTCTTGCATTTAGGTTGTTCACTTAGTTGCATCTCTAGATAACTTCCTTTCTCGTTGAGCCTAAAAGTGAGAAACAAATTAAAATTGGGTAGACGCCTATTCACCCCCCTTCTAGTCGTATCAAGTCGGTACTTTCAAAGAGGATAGAAGGAAGAGAGCTAAGAAGGAAACCAAGAGGGTACAAGCAAGTAAGCCCAATCCCAATCTGGAATTCAAACCCAGGAATAGACTTTATAATAGCAATAATTCCAATCGGAGTGCAAATCCAAACGCAAAGAATATTATATGCCACAATTGCAAACTTCCAGGGCATATAAGCAGGGATTGCGCGAAACCAGTAATTATGTGTCATGCTTGTGCTCAGAGAGGTCACATAAAGCCAAATTGTCCAAGCAAACCACAAGGATGTTGGCTGGTTAGAGATGGAAGGCAAGACAGTGGAGGAAATGGATAACCCAATAAAGGAGGGAATAATGTCAAGAACAACAATGGCAAGAGGAACACACCTACCGGGAAGCTGAATTATGCAACCCTAAAGGAGGTGGATAACTCGGAACATGCAGTGATAGGTACGCTCAATATCCTTACCAATACCGGAAAAGTTCTATTTGATACTGGTGCAACTACTTCATTCATTTCTGAAGAATTCTGTCATAAGTTCGGGATTAGAAGGGCAACGTTAGAAAACCCTATGACCGTAGTTACCGGAGGGGGAAATGTGATTGTACGCCACATTAAACAAGATCAGGTTATCTCGATCTGTGGTTGTACATACTTTGCAAACCTTTATGTGATTCCATTGAAGGGAATTGCAGTAATGCTGGGGATGGACTGGATGATGGAACATGGGGTTCAGATAAATTGTGAGGAGAAAACTGTCACAATCAAAACTCGAAGTGGAGCAAGGATAGTTTACCAAGAAGATAAGCATAGTCATATCATGGTGGATCTGTAGTTGAACTCGATGAAAGAGGTCAAATTGGAAGATATTCCTGTAATAAATGAATTTCAAGATGTTTTTCCAGCAGAGCTACCTGGAATGCCACCAGATCGGGAGATAGAATTCACTATTGATCTAATTCCCGGTACAACACCAATATCTCAAGCACCATATAAGATGGGACCAAAAGAATTAAAAGAGCTCAAAGAGAAAATTGATGAGTTAGCCAGAAAAGGGTTTATCCAGGAAAGTGTATCCCCATGGGGAACACCAGTAATATTTGTGGATAAAAGGGATGGTGGAAGAAGGATGTGTGGAGATTATAGAAATTTGAACAACGTTACCATCAAGAATAAGTATCCTTTACCAAGGATTCAAGATTTTTTTGATCAAGTGAAAGGAGCCGGAGTGTTTTCTAAGATCGATCTAAGATCTGGATAACATGAAATAAAAATCAAGCCCGATGATGTTCCAAAAACAGCATTTGTCTCAAGATATGGACACCATGAGTATCTGGTAGTACCATTTGGTTTGACCAATCCACCAGCAATATTCATGAATCTGATGAACAAAATCTTCATGCCATATTTGGATAAGTTCGTCATATTCTTCATTGATGATATTCTGATATATTCCAAGGATAAGGAAGATCATGCTGAACATTTGAGAATAGCATTACAGACTCTAAAGGAACATAAACTTTATCCTAAGTTCAGTAAATGTGAATTTTGGCTAGATGAGGTAGAATTCCTCGGTCATGTGATCAGTAAAGATGAAATTGCTGTAAATCCATCAAAAGTTCAATCAGTACTGGAGTGGACTGCACCAACCAATGTGAAACAAATTCGAGGTTTCTTGGGGATGGCTGGTTATTATCGGATATTCATTGAAGGTTTCTCCAAAA
Organism: Avena sativa; assembly: GCA_916181665.1. NCBI lineage: Eukaryota > Viridiplantae > Streptophyta > Magnoliopsida > Poales > Poaceae > Avena > Avena sativa. The sequence continues at coordinate 23,553,825 of OV702296.1, forward strand.
TAGCTGGACCAATGACCAAATTGCTAAGAAAGAATACACCACTCAATTGGGATGATAAGTGTGAAGCAAGTTTTCAGGAGTTGAAGACCAGGTTAACCATAGCTCCAATCTTAGCAGTTCCAAAAACAGGGAAAGACTTTATAGTATACTGTGATGCATCTAAAGAAGGTTTGGTTTGTGTGTTAATGCAAGATCAGAAAGTGATTGCTTATGGTTCAAGACAAATGAAACCACATGAAGTCAACTATCCAACTCATGATTTAGAGTTAGCAGCAGTAGTCTTTGCGCTGAAAGGATGGAGGCATTTTCTTTATGGAGCCAGATGTGAGTTATACACTGACCACAAAAGGAGTTGAATATGAGACAGAAGCATTGGTTGGAACTAATCAAAGATTATGATTTAAGAATCAACTATACTCCAGGAAAAGCAAATGTTGTAGCAGATGCTTTAAGTCAAAAGAGTGCAAATATTCAACCTAGCAATCGGGAGCTACCAAAAGAGTTACAAATGGACTTGGAAAGATTAGAGCTTCAATTCATTAGAACAGAGGTTCTTGGAGGATTTGCTACTGACATGCTTATACCCTACGGGTACCCGATGTTAGCCTACCTGGTCCAGCCCAAGGGAGGACCACGGCAAATATATGCCAGCCCATGAAGATTTTCGGGTGGCCAAGGCCCATGACGCCTTTGGATCCTTGGAGAGCAAGACTAGAGTAGATAGGAAACTCAAAGGGGTAAACCCTAGAATCTGTAACCGACTAGGTCTACGCCCGGGACCTGCCTTAGTCTATATAAAGGCTAGGAGGGCACGACCTAGATCTCTCGCCTCGTACTTTTCGCATACACACCTCCACGCCAGATTGCATCTGCGCACCCTTGTAATCACCGGTTCCGCCGTAATCAAGAGCAGACAAGCAGGAGTAGGGTTTTCCCTCCGGGGGCCTGAACCTGGGTAAATCTCGTGTCCCCTGGTTGCTTGTCTGTTAACCGTTTCGCGATCTCCAGCATCCCCATCTTCTCCAAAACCCAAGTCCATAACAATGGGCATTGACGAGTCGAAACCTCGTCAATTGGCGCCGTGTGTGGGAACTGGGGATGCTGATTGTGCGATCGTGACAGTCCCAACCCGAGCGATCTACAACTCTGCGGCGACGGAGAGTCACCTCCTCTTCGGCGCTTTCGACTTCACCGCCCACTCACCGGCCACCTTGAAGGACTTCGAGCCCGTAGGCGACGGACTCGAGATCCTGTTCGGGAGCTTCTGCTTCCAGGTGGGACAAACCGGCACCCTCCGCCTCCCAGAGCGGGTGCCCTTGACCTCGACCAGGCCCGCTTCATGGGCCCCACACCCTGTGCTGCGCACATCATCATCAACAGATGAGTTCTACGACAGCAGCAGCTGCAACTCCGATCTGTGCGATCCGCCATCGGATGAAGGGACCTACGGTTCCGGATCCAAAAGCTGCAGCATCAGCGGACCAATCTACGAGCGCTACCAATGCGCCGTAGTCATCCAGAGCGACGCGGAGCAGCAAACACCCAACCCGCCGCCCAACCCGATACCTAACCCGCAAGATCGAAACGGTGGGAACAGAAGAAGCCAGTCCCCTCCACCCGAAGGGGACAACAACGGCCATGTCATCCACCTTAGCAAAGAAGGATGGGCCCAGGCACGCACCGCCGTGGCAGGCAGCACGGTCCTGCCCGTAGACGCCTCACGGGACCTGCTAATGGCATACCATCTACTCCTGATCGAGGAGCACAAGAAGCAGTTCAAGATGCAAGAAGTCCTCGACAAACGCAAGCAAGCAGCCTCGGAGTCCAGCGCGTGACGAGCTGCGCTCTCCGCCATGGGCATCGGCTCCAGCTCGAACGGCAACCACGGCAACAATCACCGCTCCCGAACGGAGCATAGGGACCCCAAAGAACGTCGTGAGGTGACCCGAACCCTCAACGCATCCTTCATGGAGATGGATGCCGACGGCAACATGATCCAGAAGACACCGCAAGCTGAGATCATAGCAGCCACTGCATATCTCGCGGCCCTCCCACCTCTGGAGGGGGACCCGAAGAGAGCCATGCACAAGTCCGCACTCACAGGTCTTGGACTCGTCGGAGCTGCGCTCCATCGAGAAGCTCCTACGGAGCCGAAAAAGAAAGCTACGGTCAGGTTCAACCGTAGCCCAACTCCTTCATCCGAAGAAGACCATGACCTTCCTTGAAGGGACAAGAGCTCGCGTCATCGCAGCCGCGATTACGACGCCAGAGACGCGCTAACACAGCGCAAAATCGACAAAGCGCGAGCCAAGCACGCATGCTCGTCTGAATCCGAGATGGACGAAGACGAAGGAGAACTCTGTGGAGCCCAGTGCTTCAGCCGATCTGTCTGACGGACACGGATGCCGAGAAATTTCAAGCTTCCTTCGGATACTCTGAAGTTCGACGGCACACAAGACCCCAAGGCATGGCTCAACGACCATCTGTCATCCGTCAAGATGCACGGCGGAAACAAATAAACCGCCATGCAATGCCTTCAGTTGCAGCTGACAGGCGCAGATCGGATCTGTCTCAGCAGCCCATCCTCAGGATCCATCCGAAGCTGGGAGGAGCTGGCTTACAGTTTCATACGAAACTTCAAAGGCACCAGTAAGAGGCCCGCCTCGATCGAAGAGTTGCGAGCCTGCACTCAACGAACGGGCGAATCCATTCGCTCGTACATACTACGCTAGTCCAACACCAAGAACTCCGCAGCACACATCTCCGAAGAAAGGGCCATTGCCGCCTTTAGGGACGGGGTCAAGCGCCAGGACTTCAAGGAGGAACTTGGGCGCGTCAAGCCCAAGACACTGGATCACCTCATGGACATCGCCAACAGGTGGGCTGACGGCGAAGATTCCATCCACCGGGCGCACTCGGAGGAAGAGGATGACTACGGCCGACGATGATCGCGATGGACCCGACATGGTCACGGCCGGCTACGCCGATCGCCGCAACGATGCCAACCGCAACAACGGAGGATACCGCGGAGGCAACTTCCGCGACGGAGGACGCCTAGCACAGTCGTGGCAACGCTGCGACCGCGACAACGAGCCATCAACATATGAAAAACTTTCGGGTCCATGCACCATCCACTTCTACATCGACAAGCAGGACGGTAAGAAGAATGCAAGCCACATGCTCAAGGACTGTCGCGAGTTCCAGAAGCTCAGCAAAAGCATGGCTCATATGAGGCATCAAGCTCCACCCCTGGGTTCGGAAACGCACCCGCACTAGATGAAATAGCGCACGGAGCTCCTCCACCGCCACCTGCAGGAGGCCCGAACCAACCAGTCGCACCAGCACAGAACAACACTGGGCACGGGTATCCCCCACCGAAAGGAGCACTGATGATCCAGAAGGGGCGCCGCACGAATAGGGTGCAAAAGAACATCACCTGTCAGATCAACCTGGCCGTGACAACTCCACACGCCATCCCTGAGTACTTCAGCGGATCGGAGTCTTGCATCACGTTCAGTCGTTCGGATCACCCTCGCCAGGTCCCTCTCCCAGGTCATGCTGCCCTGGTGCTGGAGGCATAGATAGGAGGCTTCGAGACGAGCCGCGTCTTCATGGACGGCGGAAGCGGCATCAACCTGATGTTCGCAAGCACTCTAGCAGCAATGCGGATCCCGCTGTGCAGCCTGGAGCAGTCAGACACAACGTTCCACGGCATCGTCCCAGGAAAGGGCATATTCCCCCTGGGCAAAATATGGCTCGACGTCATCTTCGGCAAGCCGGACAACTTCCGATGCGAGCGGCTCGAATTCGAAGTGGTAGACTGGCCATCACAATACCATGCCATCCTCGGGCGTGTGGCATTCGCAAGGTTCTTGGCTGTCCCACATTACGCATACCTACTACTCAAGATGCCGGGACCTAGGGGCGTCATCACGATCCACGGGAGCTTCACCCGATCGGACCACTGTGACAGGGACTTCAACAGAATCTCCCAGTCATTCGGCATGCAGGATGAGCTCATAAGGCTTCGCGAGGTTACGGACAATGGGGCACCCCCAGTCGCACGACAAAACGCACCTGACATGTGTTTCGACTCCACCGTCAACACAAAGAAGGTATAGGTCCACCCGACGGACGCCTCCAAGACGGCGCTGATAGCCAACGACCTCATCCCCGCATAGGAAAGCGCGCTCGTCGAATTCCTCCGTGAGCGCTGGGAAATCTTCGCCTGGTATCCTGCGGACATGCCAGGAGTTCCCAGGGAATTCGCCGAGCACGCACTCAACATCTTTCTAGACACCAAGCCCGTCAAGCAGTCCATCCGGAGACTGTCCGAGCCACGGGCTGAAGCCATCGGGAAGGAAATCAATAGACTACTCGCTGCAGACTTCATCAGGGAGATCAAAGAAAGCGAGTGGCTTGCAAATACAGTGATGGTTCCCAAGAAGGACACGGATATCCTGCGGATGTACGTGGACTTCACGTCGCTGAACAAGCACTGCCCAAAGGACCACTTCCCTCTCCCTCGGATCGATCAGATCATCGATTCGACTGCAGGATGCGAGAAACTCTCCTTCCTAGCCGCCTACTCAGGCTACAACCAGATTCGACTCAAGGTCGAAGATCAAGAGAAAATGACGTTTATCACACTGTTCGGAGTGTTCTGCTACAACACAATGCCCTTCGGGCTAAAGAATACAGGCGCCACATACCAGCGATTCATGCAGGCATGCCTGAAGGACCAGATCGGTCACAACGTACAATTTTATGTCGACGACATAGTCATCAAAACCAGAGAGGCAAGAACGCTAATCGACGATCTCCGCGAAACGTTCGATAATCTCGACCACAATAGGATCAAGCTCAATCCCGAAAAGTGCGCCTTCGCCGTCCCATTGGGTCAGCTGCTTGGGTACTTCATCTCCTAGCGAGGAATCGAGGCGAACCCGAAGAAAATCCGGGTTATCATGTCCATGGAGAAGCCGAAGAACCTCAAGGGTGTCCAGCAGCTCGCATGACGAATAGCAGCATTAAGCAGATTCATCAGCCGCATGGGTGAGAAATCTCTGCCATTTTACCAACCGCTACGCAACACAGATAAATTCGAGTGGACACCCGAAGCGGACGACGCGTTCAAAGATCTGAAGCGACCGCTCTCCACCTCGCACATTTTGTTCACGCCAAAGGAGCGCGAGCCCTTGCTGCTGTACATAGCAGCCACACACCAGGTAGTCAGCACCGTGCTAGTGGTCGAGCGACCCGAAGAAGGCAAGACCCACGGGGTACAACGCCCAATTTACTACCTCAGCGAGGTACTGACGCCAACAAAACAGAGGTACCCTCAGTACCAAAAACTCGCCTACGACGTGTTCATGACGGCTCGTCGGTTGAGCCATTACTTCCAGGAGCACCAGGTGATGGTCGTCAACGAGGCACCCCTAAACAGCATCCTGAATAACCCAGAGGCCACAGGACGCGTGGCCCTGTGGGGCATCGAGCTGTCACCCCTCAATATCATCTACGAGAAGCGACTCGCAATCAAGTCTCAGGTCCTCCCGGACTTCCTTGTACACTGGATGGAGCTGCAGCTGCCAGACATCCCAGACATGTCGCAGTCATGGACGATGCACTTTGACGGCTCCAAGCGTGAAGCTGGAGCAGGAACCGGGGTCATACTGACCTCCCCACAGGGTGACAAGATGAAGTACGTCCTTCGGATGAAATTCTATGCCTCCAATAACGAGGGCGAATACGAATCCCTCATCCACGGCATGAGGATGGCAAATATCTGCGGCGCAACGCGCCTGGTCATCTACGGTGACTCCAACCTTGTCGTCCAACAGACGATGAATGAGTGTGAGGCACACGCCGAAAACATGATCGCGTACCGTGCACTTTACAACACACTCGATGGAGAATTCGACGGTTGCAAACTTCGGCACGTTGGAAGAAAAAGCAACGAGGAGGCCGACAGACTCGCCAACATCGGCTCCACCTGCACAAAGGTTCCACCTGGCGTGTTCCTCGAACAGATCTGCGTACCATCCATCAAGCGAAAATTTCCCAAGGGATCACCCGAAGAAGCAGAACACTCGGGGGCTACGCTACCCGAAGGCCATGAAGGACCCGACAAACTGGACACAGAAGTCGCTATGGTCAACCTGGTGCAGGTCATGGAAATCGAAGATACCTGGACGCGACCGTACCTCCAGTTCTTGATAGACGGAGAACTGCCTGACAGCCCGATGGATGCCCGGCGCATATATCGTCGGTCAAAAGCTTTCACCATCATCAATGGTGAGCTATACAAGCGCAGCATTTCGGGTGTACTGCAAAGGTGCGTCACCATCGGTGTCGGGAAAACCATCCTCCAAGACATCCACGAGGGCATCTGCGGCCACCACGCAGGCAGCCGCTCCCTGGTAGCCAAAGCTCTACGAGCAGGATTCTACTGGCCAGCGGCCATGAGCGACGCAAAGGACATCGTCCGAATATGCAAGGGGTGCCAAAGGTTCGCCGACAAACCACATGCACACGGGTCAGAGCTCAGGCCCATACCTTTAGCCTAGCCCTTCGCTCAATGGGGTCTCGACATGATCGGCAAACTGCCAAAATCCTCGAAAGGAGGGCACGTCTACCTCCTGGTCGCAGTCGACAAATTCACCAAGTGGATTGAAGCCATGTCGGTCACTAACCAAAAGGGCACGACTGCCGTTAAGTTCTTCGAATCCATTGTCTACAGGTTCGGCGTACCGCATAGCATCATCACCGACAACGGATCGAACTTCATCTCCAAAGAATTCCAAGACTTCTGTGAAGGCCTCGGAATCAACATCACATACGCCTCTGTGGCGCACCCGCAAACAAACGGGCAGGTGGAAAAGGCCAACGGCCTAATCGGCGCTGGCATCAAGAAGCGCCTCACGAGCCCACTCGAACGACTCGCCGGCGCCTGGACGGAAGAGCTACCCTCCGTCCTATGGAGCTTGCGTACCACGCCAAACATCTCCACTGGCTACACGCCGTTCTTCATGGTGCACGGAGCCGAAGCCGTGTTACCAGCCGAAGTACGCCATCAGGCCCCCGGGGTCGTTGCTTATAGCGAAGCCGAATCCACGTCTGCACTCGAAGACGCCGTCGACACACTCGACGAAACACGAGACATAGCAGCAGCTCAATCAGCGGTGTACAAGCAGAGTCTCCACAACTACCACGGCCGACGGCTGCGTCCAAGGTCCTTCGTCAAAGGAGACCTCGTCTTGCGACTCAAACAAGAACGACCGAAGAAATTCGATTCACCATGGGAAGGACCCTACATCATCACCGAAGTCATCCCAGGTGGCGCCTATCGCCTCAAGCACGTGGAGTCTGGAGTCGCATACTCCAACCCATGGAACATCGCACACTTGCGACGATTCTACCCCTAGCTACCTATCCCTTTACTTTCAATAAGGCTTCTCAGCCAAGGCTACTCAGCCGAACAATGTACTTCCTCCATTACAATATAAATAAAGCTAAGTGTCTCGCCCCAAAATTTAGTTTCACCTTTACTTCATGCTACAAACGCACTCGGGGGCTCCCCCACCTCACGATTTCATCGACTGAGGACAACACGTGTACACCTGAGTAGCTGACCACGTCAGGCTAACGAAAAGCACACGTATGCAAACAAAGCACTGCGTGCTCAAACAAATAAACAAATCTTTATAACAGAAGGCATAACATGCCAAATCAAAAAATATACAAATTTTACATCTATCTCTTTTACAGGTACTACTTATTCCGAAGAATAACTTGAGCACGCTGCTCAAACAAATCCACGACCTGTTCGGCATACTGCCTTACAGCCGCATAATGCGGACGCATATCCCACTCGCTACCATCCGGCCGAAGAGGTGGCCCAGCCGATACAGCAAATAAATCTACATCAGGGCGGTGCAGCCTCACAAGGGACAAAGCAGCCTTCACTCCTGCGACGAGCTGGTGCCTCACCAACTCTTTGACATTATTCACGTTCCGAAACTTCGACAGAAGACCAGCAAGGTTTGTTGGCACGGCATCCAATGGAAACATAACATGCAGCACCGACGCAAGCGACGTCTGCACCTGACAAAGCACCCGTGAAACTTGGTGCACACGATCTTGCACCATCACAATGACCATAGCACGGTCACGATCCATCCAGAAGAACCCGCCGGCTTCCATGTCTTGTTGAGTCAAGCAATTGACCCGAACAGCGACACGCTCTTTCTCCTCCCTTGGAGCAAGGCTAGCACCTGTGATACTCGCACAAAAATAAGACGTAAGGCCAGTAGGTGCATCCGAAGAACTGAGCTGCATCTCAAAACAAAAAACAACTTACATTGAAGTTGCTCAGACAGTCGAAGCAATTCCGCCATCAAGTACTCCTCCCTGGCTGCACCACGATCTGCCTTGGATTTCCAAACATCGGCATGGCCACGCACCCCAAGCAACTCCTTCTTGAGACTACGAACACGGTCTCGAAGAAAAGCAAGCTGCGATGAATCATCCAAAAATGGCCGCAGTCGCGCTGCATGCGAGATGTCAACGGGATCAGCACCCGAAGGACCTGTCGGGGGGTTAACCTCGGGTAGGTCAGAGACGGGGAAAGACAGAGATACTGTCCCCGTCTGGTTTCCGAGCTACGGCCTGAGTCGGCTGAATCATGGATATGTCGGCCGATGAACGGAGGCAAGAAGCCCATGTATAGGTATCAAGTGGTTACCCGGCCGAGCTAGTGAGAGAATCGGCCGGGTTATCCAAATGATATTCATGCAGGTGAGGAACGAGCCGAGTAGCACAAGGTAAGGCCGAGTAATACGAAGCTTGCAGGAGAAGGAGAAGCCCAGGGTCAAACTATAGCTACAGGCTAGAAGGAATCAGAACAGGGCCAAGCACAAGAGACAAGGATGCACAGCGTCAGAGGGGCAGAAGGAGGTCACGGAGGTGACAGTCCTGGAGCCCGAGGCACGCAGGAGGGGGCCACTGGAGCCTTGCCGTCATTAGAAGGGCGACAGGGAAAGGAGGCCGCCGAACTACCATTTTGGGACAAGCATATTCCACGAATATGCTTGCCTCGTCAGCCCTAAGGGCACCCATGGCACCCCTTTATAAGGGGAGGTTTTGGACCCTGAGGAGGGGATCGATTCTTTGAGCACCGTTAGGCTGGGGAGATTCACATTGTCCCCCCTGTATACAGCTCAAGGAGCACTTGTAACCCATCAAGAGAGAAATAAAGTTCATCACTTTGGCAGCTTGAGTGTAAAGACAGTTGCATCTTCCCTCCCCAGATCCCACTAGCATCCATTGGCCCCGTACTTTAGCCTACCCATGGCATCTGCCGTGCAACCACCACGACAGTTGGCGCCCACCTTGGGGCTAGCAGCGGTGCTAGCTGGAGTTGTGATCCGGACGGGAAACTTCATCAACACCGGCGAGCGCGTTGTTTCTGGCTTGGTCCAGAGATTTGGTCTCTACGACTATGTCAGAGACAATGCAGGGAGCTTCAGGGGGAAAACCCCCCCGCGCAACGGGATCTTCATCGGCCTGGGCGAGCACAGGGTCTACGTCGGCGTCGACATCACCGACATTTATCCTCACCAGGTTGTTGTTGCAGGGGAACCACCTCGAAGCGCGGCGAGCTGTCCTTCAGGAGAGCATCCGACAGGCAGCGTCGAGGTGATGGTCGCAGCAGGGACTCAAGCGGGAGCAGCATTAGCCGGGTCAAGCAGAGAACCCGCTGCAGGCGCACAGGGTCCGCCCAAGCAGGTCACACTGCAAACCGCCGAGGTAATTCCGCCAGTGACAAACCCGGCCGAGTTGCATGACACCACCCCAAAGGCACCAAGAGTGAGAGGACCACCTCTGGAGAGACCAGAGAACATTCTTCAGGCAACTATAGAGAACTTAACCACACCTGTAGCGCAGATACTTGATCCGGCAAATGCTCAGGCAGAGTTACAGGAAACCAGGCAAAAGGTGCTGGTAGAGGCCAAAAAAGTATCAGCCCTGCGGGAATCCTTGAACAGGACCCTGAGAGAATATGCAAAAGCTAATAAGCTTGATATCGCACCCGAGCGGGTGGACGAACTAAGATTAAGAGGTAAGAACCTCATGAATGATATTAACAAAGAGCATGAAGCTCACAGAGCCGAATCAGGCGATTTGGGTTTGCCGAGGTACAGTACCCCGGCGAAAAACCTGAGAGCGGCAAATGCCGCAGCATTGGAATTAGAGGGGTTAACAGGGGAAGCTCGGTAGAAACAACAAGAAAGAGTGAATGAGCTGGTGCGCATCGTGAACCAGCAAAATGAGGAAATGCTCAGAGCTAACCCGGCAAGACCAGGGGCTTCACGGATGGTTCATTCGGCAGGGGCAGCACCTGCTTTATCTGCGGCAGCGGCATCTTCACCCGGAAACAACGCTAGAAAAGAAAAAGCAGTAACCTCAGGGAAGAGGAACAAACAAATTGTTCCATATGACCCGGCAATAGCTGGAAAGGCAAATGAGAACAGAGGCAATGTAAGCCGAGGTAATAGTGGGGAGAGAAACCACGGCCGTATGGAAAAGGACGGCGGCGGCCGAGGTAATGGGGAGCACGGCAGGAAAGAACCTGCAAGAGACAATCATGAAAACCAAACCCCGGCCGAGGTAAGGAGAGAAGTGCCGCTCAACCCGCAACCAAGACATGAGCCTCGGCAGGAAAGAGAAGTGAGGCCAGCTCGCTACGATCAGATGAATGAAAGGTATAATGATGGATATTCCGAGGTAGAATACGCAAACCAGGGAGGAAACAATCACTATGGGATGCAGGATAGAATCCTGTACAGAGATTTGCCAGCAAATGATGCACGAGTAAAGTTGGATCGGTTATACCGGTCCGAGCTATTGGAAGAGCAAGGTCCACCAGGTCCGACATGTTTTGGACCACGGATCATGGGCGAACCACCAGTGCCGAATTTTCAGTTGGCAAGAGGCACGAAAACGTACAATGGAAGTACCAAGCCACAAGACTGGTTGATTGATTATGCCACCGCTGTGAAGATAGCGGGTGGCAATCTAAGATGGGCTGTGCGGTATGTCCCACAGATGTTGGAAGGACCAGCCAGGGTATGGTTGAATAATCAACCAGCTGGCAGTATCAACTGCTGGTTAGATTTCAAAGAAATGTTCGTTAGCAACTTTACCAGCACATACAAGAGACCAAATAGACCACAGCAACTAGCCATGTGCAAGCAGAGGCCGAATGAAACAGATAGAGAGTTTTTAACTCGATGGTGTAACCTGAGAAACTCATGTGAGGGAGTTATCGAATCGCAAGCAATCGCTTGGTTCGCGCAAGGCTGCCGTTATGCCAGCGTGTTGTGGCAATGCCTGCAGAGAGATATGCCAACCACATTGGCAGAAACTATCAGAATAGCGGACTCCTATGCATTGGGTGACCCAACCCAACCGGAGTTAATGTCGGCAGATCATCGTGAGCAACAGGACCAGTACACGAGAGAATTGGCCGGGTCATCCAGGCGTGATTTCAGAGGAAGAAGAAGAGAAGAGAGGCCGGATTATAGATATAATTCAGCCCAGGTGGCGGCTGTAGCACAAGATCAGCCGAGTCACGGAGCAACTCAACGACAGAAAAACGGACCTCAACAGTGGACATCAAGAAATGAGGGAAAGAGGCAATGGACCCCAGAGCAAAAGAAGCAATGGCAAGAGAGGCCGAAGTATACGTTCGAATCCATGTTAGATCAGCCGTGTAAATTTCACACATCAAACCCATCTAGACCGGCCAATCATACAACCCGGCAATGCGCCTGGATGAAAAATGTGATGGGGAACCCGGCAGGAGTTCAGGCTCCCCATCAGGTGCAACAGCAGCATCAGCCGCAATTAACTGGAGCAAATACACAGCAACTGATGCTACCGCCCCCTCCCCCGAGGTACGACAACTCGGATCAGAGGGATGCAGTGCATCAAGTAATGAACCAGGGGCAGGACGGAAGGATAAATCCGGCAAATGCTGGACGTAATGATTACAGGGAACATCACCAGTCTTATTGTGTGTTCACGACAGAACAGCAGGACAAGCAGAGTGTGCAGCGCCGGCATATGGAAGTGAACGCAGTTGTACCGGCAGTGCCAAGATACCAGCCGTGGTCTGATCAGGAGGTGACCTGGAGCATGAAAGACCACCCCAGAATAATGCCGAGTCCAGGATCATATGCACTTGTGTTGGATCCGACGTTTGTGGGACCAAGCATCAATGTGAAATTCTCAAAAGTACTCATCGACAATGGAAGCAGTATCAACATCATGTACAAAGATACCATGCATAAGCTCGGAATATCACAGAATATGCTGCAGTCCACGAGGACAACTTTCCATGGAATAGTGCCAGGGCTTTCATGTGAGCCCATCGGTAAAGTCCGAGTGGACGTGTTGTTCGGTACAAGAGATAACTGCAGAGCAGAAAATTTAGAATTCGAGGTGGTCGATCTGGAAAGTTGTTATCATGCTCTACTCGGACGGCCCGCACTGGCCAAATTCATGAGCAGCTGTCATATAGGTTATCTAAAGATGAAGTTACCCGGACCGCAAGGGGTGATAACAGTTGCAGGGGATTACAAGAAGTCAATGGAGTGCGCTTCGGTCGGGTCAAATTTGGCCGAGTCATTGGTTATAGCAAGAGAAAAGAAAAGGATTCAGGAGGTAGCAGCCCTCGCTCAGTCAGCACAGTTAAGCATGCCGGCACTGGCCAACCCTCATGGCAGTGTTTCTTTTCAGCCGACCAAAGAGACGAAGAAATTTCAGATTGATGAGCAATTCCCAGAGCGCACTGTTACTATTGGTGCAGGCCTTGACGCTAAATAGGAAGGCGAGCTCACCAACTTCCTCCGTGAGAATCGGGACATATTTGCATGGTCAACTCAAGATCTGCAAGGTGTGCCGAGGGAGTTGGCTGAGCACTCTTTAAACGTCAGGCCAGGAGCAAGGACGGTGAAGCAACCTCTCCGCCGCTTCGCCGAAGACAGGAGAAAAGTAATAGGGGATGAAATAGCTCGGCTTCTCGCAGCCGGGTTCATCATGGAAGTGCTATATCCGGATTGGTTATCAAATCCGGTGCTAGTAGAAAAGAAAAAAGATGACCCCAATGTAGCCATTGTGTGGCGAATGTGTATCGACTACACTAACCTGAACAAGGCGTGTCCGAAAGATCCCTTTCCATTGCCTAGAATAGACCAAGTCATTGACTCGACCGCTGGCTATGAGCTGTTATCATTTGTAGACGCGTATTCTGGTTTCCACCAGATACCGTTAAATCCGGCCGATCAAATAAAGACTGCATTTATTACCCCGTACGGGGCTTATTGTTATCGCACAATGCCATTCGGCCTGCGAAATGCAGGAGCAACGTATCAAAGGTGCATGCAAAAATGCCTACATGATCAGATAGGAAAAAATGTACAAGTATATGTGGATGACGTAGTCATCAAAACTAAGGAGAGCAAAACCTTGCTAGAAGATATACGGCAAACTTTCGCAAACCTGAGAAGGTTCCGAATGAAACTTAATCCAGAGAAATGCACATTTGGCGTGCCGGCAGGAAAACTACTCGGTTTCCTTGTGTCCAGCCGAGGTATCGAGGCTAATCCAACGAAGATAAGAGCAATAGAAAGAATGGAATTGCCGAGATGTTTGAACGATGTACAAAAATTCACGGGCTGCCTGGCCTCGCTTAGTCGATTTGTATGTCGGCTAGGAGAAAAGGCACTGTCGCTTTATCAGCTGATGAGAAAGTCGGACAAATTCAGCTGGACTCCCCAGGCGGACCTTGCATTTCATGAGTTGAAAAAGATGCTAGTTACGGCACCCATTTTAGCTTCTCCATTATCGAAAGAACCTATGCTACTCTATGTAGCGGCTACCAATCGAGTAGTTAGTACTGCCGTTGTAGTGGAACGACTTGAAGAGGGTAAGTCAGTTCAGAGGCCAGTATATTACCTAAGTGAAGTATTATCCACTTCAAAGCAGAATTATCCGCACTATCAGAAGATGGCTTATGGAGTATATATGTCGGCAAAAAAGCTTAAGCATTACTTTGAAGAGCACCCAATCAAAGTGATCTGTGAGGCACCCATAGCCGACATATTGAACAACAAAGATGCAAGTGGCCGAATAGCAAAATGGGCGATCGAGTTATCACCGTATGCTCCACAATTTGATAGAAGAGATGCAATCAAATCTCAGGCTGTCGCCGACTTTCTCGTAGACTGGGCCGAGGTGCAATATGAGCCACCATTGCCGGATCCAAATTACTGGACAATGCATTTTGATGGTTCCAAACTAAGGAACGGTTTGGGAGCAGGAATAGTGCTAACCTCGCCTAAAAAAGATCAATTGAAATATGTACTGCAAATACATTTTGCCGCGTCCAACAATGTAGCTGAATATGAAGCACTAGTCCATGGATTAAAAGTGGCAAAAGAAATTGGTATACGCCGAATCCTATGCTACGGTGACTCGGATCTAGTAGTACAGCAAGTATCGGGCAGTTGGGACGCATTAGATGCTAATATGGCTTTATACAGATTCCATGTGCAAAAGATCAGTGGATATTTTGAGGGATGTGAATTCCACCACATACCACGAGCAGAAAATGACGCTGCTGACACATTGTCAAAATTAGGATCAACCCGGCAGTCGATTCCGCCAGGTATTGCCCTGGAGCACCTCAGGAAACCATCAATAAATCCATCAACAGAATCCGAGTCAATCTTCATCCCAGCAGATTCTGCAGAAAATCACACGCCAATGGAGGTAGATCCGCAGAAGGATCCGGAACCCCTAAAGAGGGGGACAGCCGAGGTAATAACAATCATGGAGAGAGCCGAGGTATGTACGTCGGTAGAAAACATGGAGATAGACAGTGAGATCACTGCAGAAAGAGTAACACCGGTATGGGCGCAACCCATATTTTCTTACCTAAAAGATGCGACATTGCCGAGTAATGAGGTATTGGCTAGACAAACCATAAGAAGAGCAAAAGCTTATACAATCATAAACAATGAGTTATATAAGAGAAGCGTAACAAACATATTGCAGAAGTGCGTGAGTTCCACAGAAGGTCAGGAAATCCTTCTAGACATACACCAAGGAGAATGTGGGCACCATGCCTCATCTCGCGCCTTAGTAGCCAAGGCATTTAGGCATGGATTTTACTGGCCAACGGCGTTAAAAGAGGCAGAAGAATTAGTTAAGAAGTGCAATGGGTGTCAGAGATACGCAACCAGAATACATATGCCGTCACTCGAGTTAAAAACAATACCCATCACTTGGCCATTTTCTGTATGGGGTTTAGACATGGTGGGACCATTCAAGCCGGCGAGAGGAGGAATGACCCACATGTTGGTTATGGTAGACAAGTTCACCAAGTGGATTTAAGTAAGGCCAATCAAGAAGTGTGATGGGCACACAGCAGTGAAATTTCTCAAGGATATCATCTTGAGATACGGGTACCCACACAGCATTATTACGGATAATGGCACAAACTTTGCAGAAGGAGCCTTCGCTAGATTTTGCCAAGAGAAGCACATAAGACTAGATATTGCCTCAGTAGCTCACCCAGCATCCAATGGACAAGTGGAAAGGTCTAATGGACTGGTGCTATCAGGAATAAAACCACGACTTGTTGAACCTTTGCAAAGGTCGGCAGGATGTTGGATCGAAGAAATCCCAGCCGTGTTATGGAGCCTTCGGACTACCCCGAATAGATCAACAGGTTATACTCCATTCTTTCTGGTGTACGGGGCAGAGGCTGTACTCCCAGCCGACATAATATATGACTCGCCAAGAGTTGCTCAGTACACAACCTCAGAGACAAACGAAATAGCTCGGCAGGATGCCGTAGACTTGTTGGAAGAAGCCAGAGAGTTGACATTGTCACGATCGGCTATTTATCAACAGAACTTACGGCGGTATCGCAGCAAGAAAGTGAATCCAAGAGTATTCAAAGAAGGAGATTTGGTCCTCCGACTAGTGCAACGCACGGCCGGTATGCACAAATTGTCACTTCCATGGGAAGGACCATTTATTGTAAGCAAAGCATTGCACAACGATGCATATTATCTGATCGATGCTCAGTCCCCTGAAGAGAACAAGGCAGACAAAGCTGGTGAAGAAACGAAGCGTCCTTGGAATGTGGCTTTACTTCGGCCATTTTACTCGTAGCATTACATCTCAAGGTCGAAATCCAATGATGTATCTGAATCTCGGCACCCAGAGCAGTAACTCGGGGACTGCCGTAGGATATATATTTATTTCATATCATGTATTCAAACCTCGGCACCCAGAGCAGTTACTCGGGGACTGCCATATGTTATGTTAATTCATGTTAGATGTTTGAACCTCGGCACGCAGAGCAGTTACTAGGAGACTGCCATATGTAATGATTATTTCGTATTATATGTTTGAACCTCGGCACCCAGAGCAATGACTCGGGGACTGCCATATGGTATATTTATTTCCTTCGCGTTACATACTTGAACATTGGCGACCAGAGCAGTGACTCGTGGACTGCCGTATGTTGTATTCCTTTCATGTTACGAATGTGACCCTCGGTGCCAAGAGCAATAACTCGGGGACTATCATATGATATGTCAATTTCGTATTGGCACCTAAACTTCGGCGTATAAAGCAGCGACTCAGGGACTACCGTCTGATACCTCAAACTTATGCTGAGTGCAATCATATCAGTTTTATACTACCTCCGAAACTTGATTTATATAAGGGAATTTCGGACAATAGACAACGATCCAGCGATTGTTGTTTGCTTCCACAACGGAATATTTAACTTATGTTCAAAACAGGGCAATAACGTAGATATTCAGCGCTAATGCCTGGATAAGATCATCAAAATAACGGCAAAGTTAAGCCCTAAAGGATCAAGAAGTTACAGGCCAGCGAGGCAAGAATTCGGATGAGCATCCACTTAACCAAGAGTCTCAACAATACATAGCAAAAGAAATTCGAATCATACAACGAGCTGACAAATTTTTCGTCTACATTATACGCCCGGCATACCAGGGATCGCAAATAACTTAGGCGTTGTTCGTTGGAGGGGCAGCTACTTGCTCAGGTGCGGGGCACTCCGAAGTAGGAGGAACTTCGACTGAGGTCGCCTCGCCCTCCGCCGACCCAGGTGCAACTTCGGCGGTATCCCGGGGTTGCTCAGGAGCGTCAGTACGTGCGGTAGAATGCCCGGTGCCTTTGGAGGAGGACCGCGCATCACCGTTGCTATCCGAGCTTGAGCTGGAGCTATCGGATGTGGCCGAATCATCTTCACCTACCCCATGCTCAGCTGAATCATCACCCGAAGCACCCTCAGCCGCGACCTCTTGATCCGGATCTGGGAGAAAACTCGGCCCTTCATTCCAAGTGTGCACGTCGGCGTACTCGACGAGCTGGAAAGCCCGAGCTTGCCGAAGAGCAACAAAGGTGGGATCTTCAACCCAGCGGGAGCCAGTGCGCAAATTCCTCAGAATGTCAAGAGAGATGTCTTCATACCATGACATGATTACAGTAAGGGCCATGTCGGCACCAGCACGCCCGGCAGATTCTCTCCAAAGACTCAGCTGCCTCTCAGATGCCATCAGCCTTGTCACCAATAACTTAATTTCATTGATATCAGGAGTCCCCGAGGTATTCGGCCAGAGTACATGGTAAGCTCGGATAGCGGCCTGCACCAAGTCCCGGCCCATAATTTTCATCGGACCAACTGCAGCACCAACAGCAACCAAGAAATCCTCCATCGAATATTCGAAGTCAACAGCAACCGGTTCACCTCGGCGTGCGCGAGCTGCAAGAACAGCTTTAGAACTCACGGGTTTGGCCTCGGGGAAGTGATCTGCGCAAAACATGGACATGTCAAAGAGTAGCAGGAACGACAAAGAAAAATAATAGTTCGGCCATGCCAAATAACTTACGATGAATGTAGCTCATCATTATCTGAAGGTCTTTGGCCCAAGCAGCTTTACTCTTCTTGAAACGAGCAATTTCCTCGCTCAAACCAAGGGTTTTAAGTTCGGCAGCTTCGAGGAGTTCTTTGTTCTTCTGCAGATCCAGAGTCAGCCGATTCTTTTCCTCGGAAAATTCTTGGTCGACCTTTTCTAGCTCGGACTTCTGAGAGAGCTTGATGGTATCCACCTCGGATCGCAGGCGAGCTATCTCCTCATCTTTTTCTCGTAATTGCGCCGAATGAGCTGCGTTTTGTTCTAAAAAATGCAGCATCACGTCAGGCATGGGCACGCAGTCTTGTTGCGACACTGCAAAGTCTTGCAACTCGGCTTTACCACAGCCAAACGCAATAAGGAAACTTAGCATAGATATTAAAAGGAGAAGGAGTAACATAGAAAGGAAACTAACCTTCCAGGTCCTTGATTTTCTTTTGAAGGCGAATATTGAGGTTATTAATATTACCTGTTCAACAAGAAGTAAGTCGGCAGTCCATGGACGAGCACATGAGAAAGTTCGGAATAAGGAAAAGGAACTATCAACATACCAGTCTTCTTCGCCACAGGCAGAACCTTCTCGTACTTCTCTTCCAGTTTGCGATGCGAAAAAAGCAACCTCTGGAACTCGGCAATTCGCCGGTCATGTGCAACCTGAGTAATGAGGCACAATGATAAATCAACAAGTAAAAGTTAAACCAGATCCGAGTTAAGCAGAACTTAACTCAGATCTAGGTGGCTGGATATTCAAAACTAAACCAGATCCGAGTTAAGCAGAACTTAACTTAGATCTAGGTGGCTGAATATTCAAAACTGAACCAGATCCGAGTTAAGCAGAACTTAACTCAGATCTGGGTGGCTGGATATTCAAAACTAAACCAGATCCGAGTTAAGCAGAACTTAACTCAGATCTGGGTGGCTGGATATTCAAAACTAAATTAGAGCCAAATTAAGCAAAGTTTAATTCGGCTCTAGGTGGCTGGGTATTTAAAGCTAAACCAGATCCGAGTCAAGCAGGACTTGGCTCAGATCTAGGTGGCTGGGTATTCAAAGCTAAATCAGAACCAAATCAAGCAAAGCTTAATTCGGCTCTAGGTGGCTGGATATTCAAAGCTAAACCAGATCCGAGTCAAGCAGGAGTTAGCTCAGACCTAGGTGGCTGGATATTCAAAGCTAAATCAGATCCAAATCAAGCAAAGCTTAATTCGGCTACAGGTGGCGGGATATTCAAAGTTAAACCAGATCCGAGTCAAGCAGAACTAAACTCGGATCTAGATAGCTGGACATTCAAGGCTAGGCTAGGTCCGAATAAAACACAATTAAACTCGGATCTAAACGGCCGGATTAACAAACCTTAGAAATAAAATTAAATCAAACTTCCAAGTATAGAACAAGTTATTTCCTTGCATGTTTCGGGGACTAGAGCATATGGTAACATCGGAAGAATAACTCAAGACTCAGAGAAAAAAAAATTACCTCATTCATTTTGTTGGTATCAATGATGAACTGGGCAGCGTGGTCAAAACGGCCGCTGATATCAGAAAGCTGAAAGGACTGCTTGGCCGGGTTACCCTCAAACTGATCAGCAGCATTCCAGTTGTTGGCATATTCAACCAGCGCTCCAAGGCTGTTCCCACTAGCTGTCCAAGTTAAAACTTTACCCCGGGTAGGCTGTCCGATCACGGCGGTCGCAGGGCTCTTATGAAGAGCAAGCTGGCTGCCGGAGGCCGAGGTAACGAGGACTTTAGGTGCAGCTCCCTTACGCAGCACGTCAGCGATACTCGGTTGAGAAGAGCCGGCAAGACCTTTCTGAGAAGAAGAGGTCTTGACGGCAACAGCTTTGTCTGCCTTAGAGGGGGCATCAGCAGGAAGTGGCGCCTCGGAAGTAGGGACGGAGTCCGTGGGAACGGCCGAGGATAAGGTCGTAGAGGGCGCCGGGATAACAACCTGTTCGGCCGAGGTCGGGATGGCCGTGGAAACTGCCGAAGTAGATAGAGGCTCAGTAGCAGCGCTGGGGCCCATAGAAGGGGCGGCGGGCTCGACGAAAACCTCGGAGGGCCGGGTCGAATCCAAGGCAATGGAAGGGGTCACAGGGACTTCGTGACGGACAGGCGAAGTATTCGGAGCTAGAGGAGAAGCAGGACGAATAGGACTAGGAACTCTCGTATCATCAGCGGGAGGAGGAGATGGCGGCCGAGTCGGACGGTCAGTCATACTAGGACCGCCGGGTTTAACAGAAAGAGGAGCACTGCGAAAGTAAAAAAGAGGATTCATCAGTATGAGAAACGGAAAGAGAAAAACAAGAAATATAAGCAAAAGAACTTACCCGGCGACCCCAGGCATAGTTTTGCGCCTAGGAGGGTTCGGAGCAGATCTCTTTATTCGCTTCTTAGGAACCGCCTCCGAGGCACCAGCAGGAGCCCCGCGTTTCCCCGAGGTAACGGGAGGCCGGGAAGCAATAGGCTCGGCGTCGTGGACCTGACCGGCCGGATTAGCTGGGAAAGTAGAAGCCGGAAATGCATAAGAAATAGGCGTGGCGGCAACTACCTCAAGAACTTGGACCTCGTCCGAATCACCTTCCTCGTCATGCGCAGAAGTTCTGCCGCGAGCTCGAGTCGGAGCAGGATCTTATTTAGGGACGAACTCCTCAGAGTCCGGCTCGCCAGTATCCGGGGTACTCCTGTCCGCAGGCCAAGGGAGCTACAGAACTTCGGCGTCCTCGTTTTTCTGCTCTGCGAACCTCTGCAAAACGAGGAAAAAGAGAATTAGATAAACCAGTTTCTAGAGACAGGAGAGTAACAGAGCAATACGGATTAAGCTTACCTCGGGAGGCGGATGATCACGAGTGAATGGTTTTAATCCCCAAGACCAATCCTCAGGCATTTCAGTCTTGAAGATAGCTCGGACGCGCTTATGAATAAGGTAGTTATCCAGCTCCACGGTCGAGACTCGGTTAGGGTCAAGGGGACCACTCATGTAGCACAGCTTGTGGGTCCGCTGCTGGAAGGGGCAGATCCGGCTACTAATGAAGGTTGCCATCAGGTCTTCGCCGCATAACCCGGCCCGGATCAACTCTTTAAGCCGAATCTCAAAGGCCTCGGCCAAGGCGTGAGTTTTCCTCGGATTATAGAGCCAGTTCACTTTAGAAGGTGGGCCAATTGAGAATGGAGGGAGCCGAATCCTGTCTTCTGCCCCTCTGTTCTTGACGTAGAAAAATGACTTGTGCCACTTCTTGCACGACTCCAACCCAGTGACGCGAGGGAACACGGATTTCCTCCGAGGTGTTATGGACGCCGCCCCACATTGGGTGAGTAACTTCTCGGAAGGGTGCAGAGATTTGTCAGGGACGACGTTAGAGCGGATCTGGAAGAACTTCGACCAGACATGTACTGACGGCCATAGGCCGAAGTAACCCTCCGAAGCGGAAATGAAAGCAGAAAGAGAAGCTATGGCGTTCGCGGGAAGATGATGCGGCTGAAGGCCGAAGTAATCGAGGAATTCTCTAGCGAAATCGCTAAGAGGAAGACCGAAGCCGCGGGCGAAGTGAGACATAAAAACCACATACTCGCCCTCTCTGATAACTGGAGAGGATTCGCTGCCGGGTAAACGACAGGAAACCTCGGCAGGAATCCGCCGAGTTCGGATGAGCCATTCAATCTCACGGCGCGTGACTGAAGAGCCCTGCCATGAGCCACGCTCAGGCCCGGAGCCAGCGTCATCGTCCTCAACAAGAGTGCCGCTAAACGAACTAGACATGGGCGCGCCGGAGAGATCGCCGGAGGAAAAACTTACGGTGGAAGGGAGCTTAGAGCTACAAGGCCCCGTCAGAACTTGGCGCGAAAACAATGGCGAAGAACGGAGGAACCGTCGCCTGAGCACGAAAGCGGAGCAGATCGATCTAGGGCAAAATCAGGGCAAGACGGTCAGAGAGGACTCACCGACGGCGGAGCCACAGCCGCAGAGCGCGGGCGAGAAAGGCCGAACAACGCAGCGGAATCCTCGCCGGCGGAGGCTCTGGCTGACGAGCGGCGGCGGAGCGGCAAGAGAACACTCAGGCGAAAGGAAGAAGGAGAGTGGAGGCGAGCGATAAGGGGAAAGATGAATCCTGCGGGCGCGTCTCCCCTCTTTATAGTCAAGCCATGAACAGGGGAGTGGGATCGTGGGTGTGGCAGTTACCCGTGTAGATCGTGGGAACAGCACGAACACACGACGGTGAGCGGAGCCACACCAACGGCCACAGACGAAGAGAAGTTATTACAATCCCAAGGGGAGCGGCACACGAGGCGTCGCGGCGGCGGCGCAGCAGGTACAGGGTTCACTGTAGCTTGTCAGTAAGCACTGTAGAAGGACCTAAAAACTAGAAGAGCAATGATGGGGTGACACGTAGGACGTGGCGTACGAGGGAAGGAACGAGGAAACCTCGGATGAGGCCATAGCTCGGAAACAAGACTGAAGAAAGTGATAAAGCTGATATAACCCGGCCAAAGCTATTGACAGGGCCACACCAGCTTCGGGGACTAATGTCGGGGGGTTAACCTCGGGTAGGTCAGAGATGGGGAAAGACAGAGATACTGTCCCCGTCTGGTTTCCGAGCTACGGCCTGAGTCGGCCGAATCATGGATATGTCGGCCGATGAACGGAGGCAAGAAGCCCATGTATAGGTATCAAGTGGTTACCCGGCCGAGCTAGTGAGAGAATCGGCCGGGTTATCCAAATGATATTCATGCAGGTGAGCAACGAGCCGAGTAGCACAAGGTAAGGCTGAGTAATACGAAGCTTGCAGGAGAAGGAGAAGCCCAGGGTCAAACTATAGCTACAGGCTAGAAGGAATCAGAACAGGGCCAAGCACAAGAGACAAGGATGCACAACGTCAGAGGGGCAGAAGGAGGTCACGGAGGTGACAGTCCTGGAGCCCGAGGCACGCAGGAGGGGGCCACTGGAGCCTTGCCGTCATTAGAAGGGCGACAGGGAAAGGAGGCCGCCGAACTACCATTTTGGGACAAGCATATTCCACGAATATGCTTGCCTCGTCAGCCCTAAGGGCACCCATGGCACCCCTTTATAAGGGGAGGTTTTGGACCCTGAGGAGGGGATCGATTCTTTGAGCACCGTTAGGCTGGGGAGATTCACATTGTCCCCCCTGTATACAGCTCAAGGAGCACTTGTAACCCATCAAGAGAGAAATAAAGTTCATCACTTTGGCAGCTTGAGTGTAAAGACAGTTGCATCTTCCCTCCCCAGATCCCACTAGCATCCATTGGCCCCGTACTTTAGCCTACCCATGGCATCTGCCGTGCAACCACCATGACAGGACCCTAGAGCAGCAGAAAGTCAAAGACACAAACACTCAGACAGAGAAGAACGCAACTCAACAGATTCATTCATTGAATAAGAAAAGCCACTACGTGGCACAGGGATTTTTTTTTTCATCAACATAATTACACCAAAAAGAAGACTACAACTATCCTATAGCTACAACGCCTAAGATGCGGCACCCTGAGTAGCCTTGGAGCCGGATTGCCTCGCCTTGGCTCCCCCTGCTGCCGTAGCGCGTACTCGGCCAGTAGATCAATCAGCTTTGGCCCATATCGCTTACAGCGAGCGGAATAGGTAGCGAAGGCTACCTTGGATCCATCCGCAGTCGTCTGCATCCAGGAGGTGATCTGGGGAAGGTCCGGCTCCGCTCCAGCCGCTAACGCCATCGCCAGCCCGACAGATGCACCGATGCCCCTCTGCTTGCGCTTGTACGCCGCAGGTGCTTCGGCTGACAGTGCCTCCGCCAGGGCGTCGACATCATCAAGGGCCGCGCCCTTGGGGACAAGCTCCTTGTAGAAGCGGCCAAGGGCCTCCTTAGCCTTGGCAAGTGAGCTGACGACGGTGCTGCAGCGATCTTTGACCACTGCAGTAGCATCATCTAGAGCACTCCCGTGCTCCAGAGCGCCGCGGTCATACTCGATGCCTGCGGCATCTGAGACAATAAAGAAAAGAAATAAAGCACCGCAGAAGACAAACAAGAAAACGAAAAACAAAGATGCAAGTGAAGATACTCACCCGAAACAGCCTTGGCAGAAGCCATGAGCTTGCCTGCCACCTCTCTTTCACGCGCAGTCGCAGCAGTGGCAAGCAGCTCCTCACGGTCCGTGGCCTCCCGGTGCAGGCGCTCCTTCGCCTCGGCCGCAGTGGCTAGCTTCAGCTCGAGCCGCTCCTTCGCACCAATAGCAACCTTGGCCTTCTTCTCCGCTTGACCGAGGCCCTTTTTGAGAGCATCAATCTCACGAAGAGAGGCGTTATGCTCCTCTACATTCAAAAAACACAAGCATCGGATAATAGGAAAAGAATACACGAAGATGCAAGCATCAAAGGCATAACAATACCTTGAAGTTGTTTGAGGCTGGCCTCCGGCACCAGGTGCTCTTGCAACAGTCGGTTGGCATCCTGCACAAAAGGCTGCAAGAAGAAGACCTACTAGTCAAGAAAAGGACTCGGGGGCTACGCCCAATAGAAAAGAACATAAGCAAAATACACACACGAAAACGCTCGGGGGCTCCCCCCGAGACTCGAAGGAAGAACAAATCAAGAAAAAAAACTTTTACAACGCTCAGGGGCTTCCCCCGTGGCAGGAGACGGAACTACTTACATGATCCGATGGCGATGCCGAAGGTCCACTCGCGAAATTCTGAGGTGCAACCACCTGAACCTCCTGCGGAGGTGGGTTCGGAGCAGCGCCCTCAGAGGTAGCAACCGTCTGAGGAGGAGGAGACGCGACTTTCGACTCCCCCATCATCTCCCGTGCGCCATCGCTAGAGGAGTCGTTGGAAGAGTGCCTGCACATGGGGCAAATTAGTACAAGAACAAAGTAAACAGTAAAGAAAACGAGGTACAGAGTAAACTTACGAGTCAAGATCACTCAGGTTGAAGACAGGAGGGGTCCTTCGGACCCTCTTCTCCTCTTTCTTCTCTTCCTTCTTCTCTTCCTTCTTTTCTTCCTTCTTCCGCTTTGCTGGCGGATGCGGCACTACAACCCGCACGGGAAGAGCAGGAATGGGAGATGAAGAGCCTCCATGCACATCACTGTGACGCTCAAGACCTAGAGGATTCCTAGGAGTCGGAGGAGTCAACGCATCCGAAGACTCGCTGGAGCTCTGCGATCGTTTGCGAGTGTGGTCCTCGCTCGACTCGTTAGCATCTTCAGCAGGAGAACGCGCCGAGGGCAGCTTGGACATGGAATCCACCACATCATTATACGGAGCATCCGGATATACTTCGGGTAGTGGAGGCGACATACCCGGCACTTTGAAGCTCTGCACAAGAAAAGAACAATTTGTTGGCACAACAAACACAAGTACAATGCAGTCGAAAAATAAGCGCTACACGCATAGATCTACACCTGTGGAACAGGAAGCGTAGAAGAAAACAGAGGAGTCAGCGGCTTCCCCGAGATATCCTCTCCAGCCATGTACTTTAGTAGCATACGAAGGGCCTTGTCGAGATCTCCCTGGGAGAACTTCTCAGCTGAAACCCTCGTCGGATCACGGCGCCCAGCATAAAGGAACATCGTGTGCGCCCTAGCCTGGAGTGGCTGCACCCGACGCTCGAGAAAAGTGCGGATGATATCCACACCATTCACTTCCATGTCCGGAATCAACTAGAGATCCTCCACCCGACGATAGAGAGCCTCTATCTCTGCCACCTCGCCATCCAATATCTTGTTTTTCCAAGACCTTTTCGGCTCGATCTTTTGGGAGGGGTCGAAAGGAACGAGACCAAAATCCTGCCCAGGCACTACGGAGTCGCGGATATAAAACCATCGCCTCCGCCAGTACTGAACAGATTCGGACATGGAAAAAGAAGAAAAGAAAAGCAGATTGGGTTTGAGGGAGATGATGCAACCCCCAATGGGATACAGACCATCCGAGCCAGACAGCCTCTTCACGGAATAGAGCTTCTGAAAGAGGCCAAAGTGTGGCTCGATACCGAGCCAACACTCGCAGAAAGTGATGAAACAAGCAATGTGAAGAAGAGAATTGGGGGAAAGATGATGCAATTGGATGTCGTAAAGAAAGAGCAGTCCACGAAGGAAGTCATGGACTGGGTAGGAAAATCCGTGAATAACAAAGGCAAGGAACATAACCCGATAACCAACGGGGGGACGGGGGATTGCCTCATTGCCTGGGAGTTTGACGGCCTCCCTATCCTACGGGATCAGGCCCCGCTCGCGAAGCTTGCGGAGATCGCTCTCCCGCGTCTCCGGTCGCCGCCAGCCACCGTCGGTGACACGGGTGGCGGTGGCGCTTTTCTTCCCTCCAGCGGCGCTGGTACCAACCACCGATGAGGACTTCTTCAGTTTCCCCATCGCAGTAAGACGGCGTCGGCGGTGAGAGCGCCGAAGGGAAGAAGGAAATGTGAAGGGATATTCTAGTGCGCATCAAGAACACTCAGAGCGCAAGGAAGCAGTGAAAACAAGAAAAAATGCGGTGAAAACAAACTGAAATTTTCCCCAGTGATTATAAAGACGAAGACGATGCACAACAACCGTCCATCAGGAAGACCTAACGCCAGCGACAAGATCTGGCCATACACGTGTCGGCATCGCAATGAACCGTCGCTAACACGCCGTCCACTACGCACGGAAATCGAGGCGACGCCGTAATTATCTCCACGCCGCGCGTGACCGTCAATTCAAGGTCAGGAAGTGGGACCCATGTTCGTCCAATCAAGTCATCTCTGGTGCAGCAGACGCTTGAGGTCATCGATCGTTAGCACCGACGTCATCAAAAGCTACACTAGCAACAACTACAATTTTTTCGGCTTCAGAGCCAAGAGTACTCACTCGAATCTGCGATTCGACTAATTACTCGGGAGCTACTCCTATCAGGAGCGCTGGTCGCGCACCCGAAAGATGAACAATATATTACAACATCTAAACTATTTCTTCGAGTCCTACGTCGAGTCTCCGACTCCACTACAGACTCGGGGGCTACTCCCATAGGGAGGATGGATTTAAGCATCCAAAAATTTGTGTGCTACAG
Organism: Avena sativa; assembly: GCA_916181665.1. Classification (NCBI taxonomy): domain Eukaryota; kingdom Viridiplantae; phylum Streptophyta; class Magnoliopsida; order Poales; family Poaceae; genus Avena; species Avena sativa. The sequence continues at coordinate 23,580,880 of OV702296.1, forward strand.
ACCTAACATTGAACAACGACTGAATTAAAGTCTCTGCTCGAGTCTACGACTCGAACAGACACTCGGGGGCTACTCCCATAGGGAGAGCTGATCGCGCACCCTATGAATGATTCGACTGCGATCCTTCGGATCAGTATGCAAAAAAATTTCGGCAACTCTGCCCCAATTAATGCTAAGTGAGCAACAATCTCCTTGGCCACCTGAAACACCTCCGCGGTGATAAACATTCGGATGCTGCGTCTGCGACGCAAAGATAAGACCTACAGATACCATCTGATGGCCTGGCAACGCACACGACTGCGCTTTGCTAGTATGAATCCATGCCAATAGGCGCGATGAAAAATACCGACGGACGCATTGGGTACATTATTTAAATTCACTGGAATTCCACTCATGTAAGTCCTCCGCGGCCTGAGTCGAATTACGCTAGCATATGTTCCGGGTTCGAGTCGAGGGACTCGAACCTGAAGAAGATGTGTTGTTTTGTCCTAAGACAGTTAACTGACCCTGATCCGTCGGGAGAGTCAGACACACGCATCAACAATCCCTACGCATTCTCTTGAAAGACAAAAACAACTACACTCGAAAGACTGAAGAGTCCTTAGCCGAATCTACGATTCGACTGAACACTCGGGGGCTACTGACATGGTTATACCCTACGGGTACCCGATGTTAGCCTACCTGGTCCAGCCCAAGGGAGGCCCACGGCAAATATATGTCGGCCCATGAAGATTTTTGGGTGGCCAAGGCCCATGACGCCTTCGGATCCTTGGAGAGCAAGACTAGAGTAGATAGGAAACTCAAAGGGGTAAACCCTAGAATCTGTAACCGACTAGGTCTACGCCCGGGACCTGTCTGAGTCTATATAAAGGCAAGGAGGGCACGACCTAGATCTCTCGCCTCGTACTTTTCGCATACACACCTCCACGCCAGATTGCATCTGCGCACCCTTGTAATCACCGGTTCCGCCGTAATCAAGAGAAGACAAGCAGGAGTAGGGTTTTCCCTCTGGGGGCCTGAACCTGGGTAAATCTCGTGTCCCCTGGTTGCTTGTATGTTAACCGTTCCACGAATTCCAGCATCCCCATCTTCTCCAAAACCCAAGTCTATAACAATGGGCATTGACGAGTCGAAACCTCGTCAGCTACTATGCAGGTAGTTGCAGAGCAGGACATTGATCTTAAGAACGGAATTTTTAGACATCAAGCAGAAGATCCTTTCATTGCTGAGGAAATTCGGAGGATATCTCAAGGGCAAAAATCAGTTTTTCACCTTGGAGATTATGAGTCTTTGTGGTTCCAAGATCGTCTTTGTGTTCTAGATGTGACTGAGATTCGAGATGTCATACTCAGAGAAGCACATGAAACACCATATTCTATACATGAGGAAGTAGTAAGATGTATATGGACTTGAAAGAACTATTCTGGTGGAATAACATGAAAAGGGACATTGCTAAATATGTATCAGAATGCCATACTTGCCAAAGGGTGAAGGCTGAACATCAAATTCTAGCAGGACCATTGCAACCTTTGGAAATTCCTGAATGGAAGTGGGAGGAAATAGGTATGGACTTCATCACTAGATTTCCCATGACACCTAAACGGAAGGATATGATATGGGTAATTGTGGATAGACTCAGTAAAAGTGGACATTTTATTCCGGTAATCAGAAAGATAATGCCGAGAAGTTAGTAGAAGTTTAAATCAAAGAGATAGTAAGTAAGCATGGAGTGACCAAAAATATCGTAACTGATAGGGGATCCGTGTTTACTTCAGCATTTTGGAAGCAATTACATGAAGCACTTGGTTCCAAATTAGATTTCAGCATAGCTTATCATCTAGAGACAAGGGGGTCAAACAGAAAGAACAAATCAGATACTAGAAGACATGTTAAGGGATTGTGCATTAGATTTTGGAGGTACATGGGAAGATCATCTACCATTGGCAGAATTTTCCTACAATAACAACTATCAGAGTAATCTGAAGGCAGCTCCATATCAGGTTATGTATGGAAGGAAGTGTAGATCCCCAATATGTTGGTATGAGCCTGGAAGCAGCAAAGAATTTGCGCGAGACTATATCCAGGAAAAACAAGATATCATTGATAAGATCAAGGATAGACTAAAAATAGCTCAGAGTAGGCAGAAAATTTATGCTGATCAAAGTCGAAGATCATGGCATCCAGAAGTGGGAGACATGGTATATTTTAAAAGTAAGTCCAATGAAAGGGGTTAAAAGGTTCAGAGTTAAAGGAAAAATGAGTCCAAGATATATCGGTCAATTCAAGATACTGAGTCAGAACAGAACTATAGATTATGCTTTAGAGTTACCATCCAGATTGGCTCAAGTGCATAATGTTTTCCATGTGTCACAACTTCGTAAACGTTTGAAAGTTCCGGATGATGCAATCACACATCAAGAGATAAATTACAAGCAGACTTGACCTATGTTGAAAAACCATGTAAAATTTTGGAAGAAAACTGGAAAAGGTTGAGGAATAGGGCAATCAAGTATTGCAAGGTACAGTGGGAACATCACCCTAAGAGAGAAGCCAATTGGGAGAAAGAAGAGGATTTAAGAAAAACCTATCCAGAACTGTTCAGGTACACTTCAACAAACTTCGGGAAGAAGTTTAATTTAAGGGGGGAAGTCTGTAACATCCTAGCATTTAGGAACCAACGAAGGGTAGATTTAGGAATATGTGATATTGCATGCATTCATCAATAAAAATATGGGTAAATTTATCGCCAAATAAAAACCTAAAGTGATCAAAGTTTCTTTCATGCTTTGAGATTAGGTATAGTCTTGGAGGATGATTGTTATATACTTTGATATGATCTTTGTGGATTAGTGTGTTTTGGGAAATGAAATTTGAAATTAATTTGAGTGTTGGATTTATAATGTAGAAGGATTTAGAATTATGCTTGAGTGATTTGATTTAATCAAGAGCTAACAATTAAGAACTCAAACTTTAAATAAAATAAATTAATCAATAAAATGAATATTTATTCCATAATTTTATTCAATAAATAAGTTACAAAATGTAACTTATGGAATTGATCAAGAATCTTTACAATAGTAATGAAATAAAAGAAGAATCTTTATATATTGAGTAATAGTACAATCTTTATTACAAAAGAAAAAATAAAAATTACAAAAAAAATAAAAGAATATTACAAGTGACTATTCTATAAAGAACAAGAAAACCTAAACTAAAGTCTTGATCTTCAAGTCTGGTACCTGCGAAACAAACACAAACTAAAGAAACAAAATTAAGGATTAGAATTTGTACTCTCAGAATTGACAGTGAGTTGCACTGTTCACTTTTTCATCATTGAGTAATTTAAGGGTCAAGTTTCACCAATATGAAAGAATTATATCTTTCATAATCTTAAGCCATAAGTCAAATAAACAGCAAGGAGGGGCAAGTTTTACCAGACAAGTAAGTGTAACCAGATAAAAGTAACTTCATATCCAGAGCATATCCACAAGGTGTGCAGCAGGCACACATGCAGCACACACACCAAACTGCATGGTGTGTGTTGTCAGCACAGCATTAACAAGCCACACACACAAAACTACACAGCACAGCCGTGGGAAAGCCAACCCCACACCATTTCCTTGTTCTTTCACACCAAGCAAAGCAGCCAAACCAAACCAGAGTACATCAAACACAACCTTGATTATCTCACCAAGATGGTGACATAAGGAGGGGGTAGATCAGGTGGATAGCAAGAACAAGATCAAGCCACCAGTACCAGGAGGTGGAGATCTAGATCAAGGACAAGTCCAGGAGCTGGAAGTATCAGGAGGAGCACCAGATCAAGCTAGCCACAAGATCAACAACTTGCAACCCCAACAACAACCAAGTGTGGTGAGTAGAAAATACCATCACATGATTTATCTGTCTAAGTTAGAGAAGCATCCATGAGTTGTCTCATAGCCAAATTCTCAGAAAAGCACCCAAGTGGAGTGAATCCATCATTGAAGTTTCAAACACTAAAAGCAACCAAAAAACTATATAGATCCAACTAGGATCTCAGGACAACATCATTGATCCTAGATGTCAAGCTATATTTAAATTCTAGGAATGAATATAGCCAAGATCTGAATTTCTAGGCACACCTCTTAAACAGGAGTAGCACCTTAGAATTTCATCCAATGGATCCATATAATTTATCAATCTTACAAATCATTTTCCAACTTTGACTCAAGAATCAGTAGATGGTATCACTACCAGAACCAAACCATGAGGTACAACAAGATAAGGGCCTAGTCCCTAAACCTCAAACCAACATCATAGGTTTCAGGGATTCAAGGAAAGAAGTTTCCATTTATTTATGATGCCAATCTAATTTTAAGCTTGAACAAAACCAAGCCAAGTAATAGAACCTAATCTTGTGTGCCATAATGGGATAGTGTCACAAGATCAGCTTCTAAACTAAGCAGGTTAAGCATTCAACTTTTACAGATACACTCACAGCCAAATATAAATCATTTTCCTGATACTAATCACAGGAATCATTTCTAAGAATATCCATATATATATCATCACTGTAAGAGACCAATTGATCTCAGCTATATATATGAATTCTTAAGCCAACAGTACAAATACAGTGACTTCATCACACAAAATTCACTGTCATTTACCAAGAAATGACAGTGGTGAGCTCTTAAACCACTAGAATCCCCAAGTAATGATTCTAGAGCAACCTTATCATCTGAACCATATCAAGTTAACCAATGGAATCAATCTGGTAAGCCACTAGCATCACCAAAGCCAACCAAAGAAGTAATCCACAGCAGACAACCACTTAGTATGCTTAGGGATCATCAATACATGATCCAAATCATCAGATATTTAAACGACAGAGGGATATGAACCCTAAGAAGAACAAAACCCCTAATAAGGACATAACCACTAGCCAGGAGTAGCTACTACGAACACATAGCATAGGGTGGCCTAGCACAGAGGACACAAGGGGCAGAAGAACAACTTACTGATGGATGTTGCTGTGGGTGAGAAGAAGAAGTAGAGGTCGACGACGAGCATGGAGGCACGGGGAGCACCCCCAAGGAGGGAACTGCGGCCCACACCACGCCGAGGCGGCAACCCTCACACATGCCTGAAGGCGAGTAACACCAACACAGCACACGGCAGCAGTGGCGGCGACAGCACCAGCACCACCCCAAACCCTAGGGTTCGGGATGGAGCTAGTCTAGCCACGGGTAAGCTCCAGATCCAAATAGAATTGGACAGGAGGGTAGAGTGTGGTCGACAACCTCGCCCTGCACCATGGCAACGGCCAGGGAGGACCACGGCGGCGAGCAGCGCACGGCGGCGGCGCCATCGACCATGGGGTCGAGGAGGAGAAGAGAGAGATGAGATCGAGAGAGTGACAGAGAAAGTGTGCTGGGTTGGGCCAGAACCCCTTCGGGGTATCGTTTTGGTTATGCCCTATTGGGCCACAAGGGCCCAATAAACCAACACAGGCAGCCCATCTACCTAAAGGAAGTTTTTAATAAATAAGAGAAGACCAAAATGCCCCTGAACCTAAATAAATTCTAGAAAACAAAATAAAAATCCAAAAATTATAAATAAAATATGATTCGATTCACAATAATCCAAATAAATTAAGAAATAAAATTTTAGACATATAAATTTTATTAAGAATTTTGTACTATATATATTCCTTATGGAATTTTACAAAATTATTGAAAGACGATAATAATAAATAAAAATCACTTTCATTATATATTAATATTCTAGTATTTTAGAAAAATACAAAACAAATATTTCATATCAATTTTTGGTATTTAAATGATAATTCTTATAAGAATTATTAAATAAATAAAATTCAAATAAAAAGGAAATAAAATAAAAGAATACAATACTCAATAAATATTAAAAAATTAATATTTATAAATCCTTTATTATTACAAAGAATTTTTATAATAATGGGGGGTAATACACACAAAGCTAAATGATGCATTACATTACTATGCATAATCATTTTGCTTCTTTAAATATTGTCCTTACTGGGCAATAATGATGTTTTGTAGACATCGAAGCTCAAGGTCCAGTGCAAGCATCAGACTTCACTACCTTGCAATCACCATGCAAGTTCATCACTTGCTCATGTCCTTTGAAGAGTCTTTATCAAGTATTTACAAATTGTGTGTTATCATCTATATTCTAGAAAAAGAAAATATTATTTTCCCAAAATAAATAAATCTTAGATATCATCCTAAGTGATGATATGATGGGGCAATAGAACTTAGGTTTCTATTTGAAATAATGATGAACCATTAGGGATTAATAACCCATGACATCAGTGCTTCTAGCACCGTATATTACGCGTTAGCCATGAGATTTGAAATGGGACAGAGAAGTCAGCTGTATCCTTTTCCTCTTGTATGGAGGCAAGACGACCTAAATGTGACGTTGTGATTCCTTGTACGGATCCAACATATGGGTGGGCACCCTTACGCTCCACACTTTTGGTGTCTAGATTATCTACGAATGGTGTTTAGGGATATAGTCCATTCAAATGGTACTCGTCCGGGCATCACCAGGTCATAGAGTCTTCGGGGACTCATCAGAGTTTTAGCCTGCCCGAAAGGGGGCTTAACGGAGGTGAGCCGGCCCCGAAGGATCAGACATATGAGGTCGCGGAGAGGGCAGTGATTGGCTTGGACCAACTACTGGGCCCCACATCATGGAATTGTGGACGGGAAAGTACGCCCGGTTGTGCAACAAGGAGTTGATCTCTCATGGGTAAAGTAACGCACCTCTGCAGAGTGTAAAAACTGTAACTTGTTACTCACTGTTCCAGGAAGGAGCTGCGAACGCGGCAGGAATGGAACTCCATGAAAGTTCTGGTCAACCTGTGAAGGCTGATGGTCATAGATTTTTATAATAAAATCAATCTTTGAAGAAAGATTTACAAAAACTGCATAATGCTAAGGACTTATAGTCTGAGGTGGTAGTTAGAGCATCAAACTTCCCATGTTGCATATAATGAACTTGTTGGGTAACGTTGTTACTCATCCTTTCCTTTGAACCCTTGCTTAGACTCTAAGAATCCCGAAGATACTCCAATGTATGCAACTGAGATCCAAGAGGAGGTCTTCTATGAAGAGCCCAACCTGTATGGAGCCGTAGAAGGGGAGGACTACGATATCGTCTACGGAGGAGAGTTCCAAGAGTCCGAATAATTACTGTAGTTCTAATAGACACTTGAGCCGAGCAACATGGACAATATATAGCAATAAGTTGTTGAGCTCAATTTGGAGTTTAAGTTTTAAATTTGAAACTTCCGCTGAAACACTTATATTTTGGTTTGTAAGTTGAATGTTTTGAAAGTCTTGAACTTCCGGTATTGTAATAATAATAATGTGTGTATGTTTGTAATATGGACCCGTAATGTTTCTATTGTACCACTCTGAGGGATGTGATATTTATGGAACGGTGTTCTGTGGATGTCATGGCAACGACTATAGTGTACTACACATGCAGTGGTATGCTGGGTCAACGCACAATAGCTACCATAGGCTCAATATCAATAAGCTCGTTGGACCCTACAGTTTTCTTTGCGCTTTTTCTAATCACATTAGCCATAATAGAGTGTTCCCTTACCTTGGAGGGAAAAGGGATCTTATCCACATAAGGTTCAGGAAAAATAGGATCAACAGTATAAACCTCTATACTGGAAGGAACGTGGGTAACAATGTCTTTATAAGGAGCATGGTACTTGTCCCACTCTTTCTTGGGAATCTCAATATAAGAGGCAAAAGCATTAAAACATTTCGCAAGAACTTGAGGATCAAGACCAAACTTATTGCTAGTATCACGAAAACCATCAGTTCCCATAAAAGATTTAATGCATTCATAATCATAGTTTATACCTGACTTTCTTCCTTTGTCATTCTCCCAAGCTTCAGTGTTCTCTTGAATACGGTCTAGAATATCCCATTTAGCTTCTTCCTTCATACGTGTGAATGATCCAGCACAAGAAGCATCTAGTAAATCTTTATCATGAAGAGAAAGCCTAGCATAAAAGTTATTGAGAATAATATTGTTAGGGAGTTCATGAATAGGACATTTAAGCATTAGTAACTTCAATCTCCCCCGAGGTTGAGCTGTACTCTCTCCATAAAGAAGCCAAAAGTTATATATAAGGTTTCTATCCTTATGAATCTCACTGGGAGGATAAAATTTAGAGTAAAAGTGAGATGACATCTCCTCCCATTCCATGGATTGTCCATTCTTCAGCAGCTTATACCATTTTTCAGCTCTCCCTTTCAAGTATATGGAGAGCAACTTCTTCTTCACCTGTTCAGTTGTGATACCTGCACACTTAAACAACCCGCATAATTCATGGATAAAAAGAAAGTGATCACCAAGATGGACAGTTCCATCCCCTAAATAATAATTATCCATAACACAATTAACAATACTTGTAGGTATCTTAAAAGGATCTATCTCAACAGGAGGTGGTTCATCTACTACCCTAGCAATGGTAGTAGTATTCCCAAACAGAAAGCCAAGTGGGTTATGCATAATGGAAACAAAGTAACAAGAAGTAACAAGAGCAATACTCACAGTGAAAGTTTCCCATACCAGTTCCACTCATCAATAGCGCTTCACTCCTCGGCAACGGCGCCAGAAAATAGTCTTGATGACCCACAAGTATAGGTGGTGTATCGTTGTACTTTTGATAGATAGGAGTGTCGATCCCAACGAGGAGCAGAAGGTGCTAAACAGTGGTATGGAGCACGAAATCCCTGTGAATACATAGCAAACGGATTTTTAGTGGTTTTCTGACAAGGCAACAAAAGAAAGAGCAAGTAACAAAAGTAACAAACAAACGGAGCAAGTGGCCCAATACTTTCTTAGCAACGGACAAGCCGGTGGAAATACTTATAAGGACCAAACACTCTCGAGGATACATGGGAATTCTGTCAAGTGCTTTCGCTTCAAATAGCTGAGTACTCTTCTTTGGTGTTCGTAAGTGTTGTGTGGGTGAACATGTGCTAACATACCGCCCTTCCTAGGACTAATACATACTTTTGATTAAACCCCCTGCAAACATCCGTAACTATAATAAAGTAATTAAGATATAAATCTAACCACAGCCTTAAACTCTGAGATCCTACACTCCCTTGTGCAAAGGTGTCCTAACGGGGGTTCATGTTTCTGTCACTCCGGTAACACCACGATTAGTAGCCAAATACACAATGCATCCCCTAGGCTCACAAATGGTGAAGTGTCATGTAGTCGATGTTCACATGACACCACTAGAAGAATAGCACCACAACTTAAATACTAAACCATTGAATAATAACTCATCACAGATTCACTACTAACAACATGACTTCTCCCATGTCCTCAAGAACTAAACGAACTACTCACAAGACATCATATGGATCAAGATCAAAGATGATATGATAATGGATAACAATCTGAACATAAACAATAATCCAATGGTTCCACTCGCAAGCATCAACTACAATAGTAATCAACACCAAGAAAGTTTCCCCTAAGAACTAAAGAAATATCCAACACAATTTTTACAGCGGTACGGAGTGGTGATGATGGTGCTGGTGGAGATGATGGTGTGGATGATGATGACGATGATCCCGATGAATCCTAGCTTGATGATGGTGTTGATGGCGACGGTCTCCCCTCTCTGGGAAGGAATTCCCCCGGCAGAAATCTATCTGTCGGAGAGATCTTTCTCTCTCGGTGTCCCCCCAGAGGCGGCGGAAATCTATCTGTGGCCGTTCCCTGAGGCTTAGGGTTCCGTAGGGAAGATATAGGCGAAGGGGAAGAGTCGGAGGCCGGGCACGTGGGCCACACCTGCCCTAGGCGAGGCCTCAGGTGGGCCTGCGCCTAGGGGGTTGTTGGCCCCCTGTGGACCCCCTTCGCTCCTCCTTCTGGCTTCCTTCGTCCTCAGGTAAAATAATATGTTTACATATTTTTCTGGTATTTTTCTGATCTTCGTGAAATTGCACCGAAACGCCTTCTTTTCCATCAGAATCCAGACTCTGGTAATCCATCCTCCAAGAATCATCCAATATGCATAAACAGATGAAAACCCATAAGTAATATCTCATAAGAAGACAAATATCAATGAATAGAGGTAAATTATGATATAGGATGGTGATGCAAATAGGGCGTATCAGTCCTCCACCTTCATTCGAATCTGGTTGTAGCCTAAGTATGCATCAAGGAAGGAGAGGCGCTCACATCCTGTGGTGGAATCGATGATTTGATCGATCCGCGGTAATGTGAAGTGGTCCTTTGGACAATGCTTGTTGAGAGTGTTGAGAGCTATGAAATCCACACAGATCCGCAGGATGTCCATGTCCTTCTTTGATACTAGCATGGGGTTGGATACCGAGGTGCTTTCCTTGATTTCTCGTATGAAGTCAGCATCGAGGATTTTGTTGACTTCCCTGCCAACCGCTTTAGATCGTCCTTCAGAGAGTCGACGCATCGATTGCTTGACTGGCCGCGCATCAGGATACACATTGAGTGCGTTCTCGGCGAATTCTCTAAGAACTCCTGGCATGTCCACAGAATGCCAGGCCAAGATCTTCCAGCGCTCATGAAGGAATTCAACAAGCGCGTTTCCTATGCGGAACTCAAGTTGTTGGCGATGAGGGCCATCTTGGTGGGATCCGTAGGATGGACCTAAATCGCCTTGGTGTTGACCGTGGAGTCGAAAGACTGACCAGGGGCGTTTTTCCTTGTCACTGGGGGAGGCTGGTGTCTATCGAGTCCTTTAGCTTTGCAATCTCCTCCTACATGCCGGAAGACTGGGAGATTCTGTTGAAGTCCATGTCGCAGCTGTCAGAACTGGTGAAGCTCCCTGGAACAGTGATGACATCGTTGGGCCCTGGCATTTTTAGTAAGAGATACGCGTAGTGTGGCACCGCCAGGAACTGCGCGAATGCTATACATCCAATGATGGCATGGTATTGTGATGTCCAGTCGACCACCTCGAACTTGAGTCGATCGCCTAAAGTTCTTGGGTGTGCCAAAGATGACGTCAAGCCATATCTTGCCTAGAGTGTAAACTCCCTTTCCTAGGACAATGCCATGGAAGGTTGTATCGGATGCCTCCAGGCTGGATTGTGGGATCCGCATGGAATCTAAGGTGTTGGAGAACAGAAGGTATATGTCGTCGCCATCCATGAATACTCGACTCATCTCGAAACTGCCTATATGAGCCTCGAGCACTAGGGAAGAGTGACCTGGGCGAGGGATTTGGCACGAGTGATCGGATGATCAAAGGTGATGCATGACTCGAAGCCGCTGAGGTACTCAGGTACGACCTGTGGGGAGGTGACAGCCAGGTTTATCTGGCAGGTGATTGTCTTTTGATCCTGTTGGATGGACGCCCCATCTATATCATCATGGTACCCAATGCGCGTGGATACTGTTCTCCTCCGTTGTTTTGTACTGGCACAGCCGCAAGCTACGCGGGTTCTCCAGGTGGTGGTGGGGCGCCATATGCGATGGGCCCGGGGGTGGAACCGAACCCCTGGTTTACCGTGTCACGCCGTAGCTGGGCGTAACACTCGTGGAGCTTTTGGAATTCCTGACAATCTTTGAGCAGGTGGCTGGACTTCTTCTTGCCATCCTGCTTGTCAATGTAGAACTGTATGCTGCAGGGACTCAACAACTTTCCATTGTGGAGGTTTCGTCATCACGGGTGTGACACTACCATGATTGCGTGGTTTTTCCGCTATCGCGGTAGATGCTTCTGCAGTAGCCGCTGTTGCGGGTGGTCGTCGCGGCGATCGGCGTAGCCAGCCACGACCATATCGACTTCCTCGTGGTCGTCATAGATGCAAGTCCTCCATTTCCCTCGGCGTTCGCATCTCGGCCGAGGTCATCCTCGTCATCCGAGCGTGCTCGGATGTTGTGCACGGTGTTGTTCTCCATCGGGCCAACAATTGGCGATGTCCATCAAGTGGTCGATGGTTTTGGGCTTGACATGGCCTAACTCCTCCCTGAGCTCGCGACGCCTCATGCCGCTGTTGAATGCGTCGATTTCCCTTTCCTCAGAGATGTCCTCCGCTGCATTTTTTATGATGGACCATCGATGGACGTATAAGTGGATTGACTCATTAGACCTTTGGCAGAAGGCGTGCAACTCCTCGATTGAGGCTGGCCACTTGTAGTTGCACTTGAAGTTGCGGAAAAAACTATAGACCACCTCCTCCCAGCTGCGTATGGATCCGGTTGGGAGATTGTTGAGCCAGGCTTGCGACGCGCCCTTTAGCTGCTGCTGAAGGCATTGCATGGATGTGTTCTTGCTTCCGCCATGACACTTGACTGACGAGATATGGTCGTTCAGCCATATCTTCGGCTCCTGTAGGCTGTCGAACTTCGGGTTATCCGAAGGAAGTTTGAAGCCCTTGAGCATTTTCCTTGCATGGTGGGGCGGCCGAGGGTTCGAACAACATTTCCTCGAAGACTCCCAGCCGCTGGGGCTCTTGCCTTGACACGCACTTTGCAATTTCGTCCGCCTCGTGGTTTCCCCCCGGGGGATGTGGAGCAAGTCCATGCCCAAGAAATACTTCTTGATCCTCCACACCTCCTCGAGGTACGCTGCCATGTGCTCATACTTGGTGCTATAGCTTTTGTTGGAAAATTTAACCAGGAGCAGGGAGTCTCTTTGAACGGTGATGCGCTTGATGCCGAGGGCGATGGCTTCCTTGAGGCCAGCGATTAGACCCTCGTACTTGGCAATGTTGTTGGAGTGCTTAACTTCGTCCCTGAAGCATAGCTGAATAGTGTAGGAGAGATTGTCTCCCGTTGGGGATGTGAGCACGGCAGCCGCTCCCACTTCGTCGTCGTTGAATGCCCTATCGAAGTTCACGATCCAGATCCTCGGAGCCGGCTTTCTGGGGAGCTGGGTCATATCCTCCCGAGGATCATTTCCCCTGGGCCGGTCCATTCCACTGCGAACTCCTCTAGGGCCATCCCGTGGACGGTGGGCATGGTGTCGAACGTGACCTCAAACGGATGCAGCTTGATGGCCAACTCGGCCACACGACCCGTGGCATTGGGGCTATGCTGGATCGCCTCTAGAGGGTATTTGGTGACGACTCTAATGGGGCGGCCTTGGAAGTAGTGGAGCAGCTTGTGCGATGCTACAAGGAGCATGTAGAGGAACTTCTTCTGCATGGGGTACCTCTCACGAGCGTCCCTGAGCACCATGCCGACGAAGTAGACTGGCCATTTCACAAGCTTAGTGGTTTTGGTCGGGGTCGTGCCGGCGGCCTCACCACCAGCTCCCTCATGTGCACCACCGCCTTCTGCACAGCCCCAAGCCTTCTAGAGGGCTCATAGTCCTTGGATGCCTTTTCATTTCCACCACCTCTTCGCGCTTAGCGACACGGACGGTGCTCGCCGTCTATGGCATGGCTACCATGTACAACAGAAGTGGATCATGGAACTTGGGCGCCACCATGACAAGAAGGCTAGTGAGGTACCTCTTGAGGGCCTCAAACGCCTTGTCGGCCTCCGGAGTCCACTGGAACTTTCCGGTGCGCTTCATGATCTTGAAGAAGGACATGGCCTTCTCGCCCAGCTTGCAGATGAACCTTCCTAATGCCGCCATGCACCCCGCCAAGCGCTGCACCTCCTTGAGCCGCATAGGAGGGCGCATTTCCTTGATGGCCCAGACCTTGTCGGGTTAGCCTAGATTCCCCGATGTGATGATACCAGGAAACTAAGGAGCTTGCCTGACGGAACTCCGAACATGCACTTGGCAGGGTTGAGCTTGATATTTACCTAGCGTAAATTGGCAAAAGTTACCGTCAAGTCCGCGACCAGGGTGTCTTGACCACGATGTCGTCGAGGTAGGCCTCTGTGTTCCTACCCATATGCTCACGCAACGCAATGCGCATGAGCCTATGGAAGGTAGCACCAGTGTTCTTGAGGCCAACATGAAGGTGTAGCAGTACACCCTACACGGATTGATGAAGTCGCATCTCTCCATGGAGTCCATGATCTGGTCAATGCTCAGAAGCGGGAAGGGGTCTTTGGGGCGGGACTTGTTGAGGTCGGTGAAGTCGACACAGAGCCACCCACCGTCGGTGGCCTTGGGGACCACGACGGGGTTAGAAGACCACTCTGTGTGCATGACCTCCTTGACGAGGTCCGCCTTGACTAGATTCTCCATCTCGGCTATGATGAACCATTCCTTTTTCGCGGATTGCTTCCGCGCCTTCTGCTTCACCGGACGTGCCGTGGGATAGACCGACGGGTGACGCTCGATCACCTCCCGTGTCACCACCCGTCATGTCCGATGGAGTCCAGGAGAACATGTTCGTGTTGGCCTGGAGGAAGGTGACGAGGGCCTCCTCCCTCTTTGCCGAGAGGTAAGCGATGATGGTGATGCTAGCCCCCAAGACTGTCGGGTCGAGGGGGACCTTCTTAGTTTCGACTCGCTTCTGGGAGAAGGCCGGTTTCTTCCTGCCAACTGTACCCACGACATGCCCATCGGGGGACACCGTCAGCTCCTTACCGCTAGCCCTCAGGGCCTTGCCGACAGAGAGTGGACCGCTGCCACCGGGGGCGTCCACGACCCCTTGGAGCACGGTCGCCACCTCCTTGTAGGACTGCTCGAGGGAGCGCACGGCTCCGACCTCATCGCAGTGCACCGTGATGGTGGTCCCTGCGTTGCCGGTCATCTTGACCAGGTTGTAGGAGTTGTGAAGGACCGCCATGAACTTCACCAATGCCGGGTAGCCCAGGATATGGCGTTGTAGGGTAGGCTGATACGGGCGATGTCAAAGTCGATGAGTTTCGTGCGGTAGTTGTCGCTCGTACCGAAGGTGACAGGGAGTTGGATCCGGCCGAGGTGCCTATCGTGGCACCGATGAATGACAAGAGGGGAGAAGGAGCGAGGTGGTCACCCGCAACTGCCTGAACGCTCCTTCTGAAAGCACGATCAACCCCACCACGCCATCAATTCTTGGATACGGCGACCCCACCGATGGTGGGGGTGTAGACCATGGGCACGTCTCCCACCAGGTGGGTGGAGTCACGGTGATCTGAGGCGCCAAAGGAGACCGTCTGTTTGGACCACCCAAAGAGGAGAGGCGGTAGCACTAGGCCTTGCCACCACCAGTTCGCGGGCGGACTTCTTGAATTGTCACCCAGAAGCGGGAGCCTGGGAGCCACCCCAGATGCACGCGATGATCCCGGTCGTGCCCCGGAACGGGGTGCTTCCCGGGCCAGGCTCAGCGCGAGGGCTCGCCACTGTGGTATCGACCGTCAAGAGGGTCTCGAAAGCGCGCCTCAGCCCCCTACCTGGCGCGCCAAATGTTGGAGATTTGTCCTGTGAAGGAAACTAGGGTCCAATGATCCCTTGGTTCGATAGGGGGTTGAACACGAGGTTCCAAGGAGCCTTGGCGAAGGCAGTGGTGGATCATGCACACGAAAGAGAGATGCACATGTTTGTCACCACTGATTCCCGGTCCATGGCTCGCCTTTCTTTGCCCTGATGCACCGAAGCGGGGGTAAGCATCGTCCTCCCAGCCGGGACCCTGATAGCTCTGCTTTTGACCGGGATCCTGCCTTGGGACTGCGTCTGGGTGGCATCCAATGCCACCGTTGTTCTTGTCGTATTCCCGTGGTTGGTGCGGCCGTGTTCCCCAGCGAGATATTTTAGGCCGGGACCATCTGAAAGGAGGTACCCTATTCCGGTTCGCCCATCTGCAGGCCTATCAGGGTAGCCTGACGCGAGGACCCTCGGGAGGGGGCCTCGCGCCCCTCTCGCGAGGCCTGACGAGATACGTGAGGGCAAGCCAGTCGCAGACGGACCAGCGTAGCCCCAGTGCCAGGTATCCGACACTCTCCGATGCATAGCCACATGAGGTGAGAGGATGCTTTGATAAACTTGAGCATGTCGAACATGTTGTGGAGCTCACTAACACGAGCCTCTCCATATATACATGTAAACCTAAGGAGGGGATACACAACTGCATCCATATGATACCGAGAGTAAGGTAAAAGGTCTAATTTTAATTCATTATTCTAGAAATGGCCAGATCATATGCGAAATATTTTTGGAGCAACCAGCAGGAGCACTATCTTTTATATTAGAAGAAGAGAATTGACCGGTTTAGAAGAGAAACCGGCTAAAACCCGATATGCGGATTATATAGCCTAGTATATCTAGCGGCAAGTTCAGCGCCCAGCGAACAGCTCGGTTGGCGGCACAATTAACGAGGAGTTGTAGGTATGGATTGATGATGAGGACGAGAGCGCCATGGAGACAGCTCGGGCGTGGTTGGTATCAAGGAAGGCAACACATATGGGCAGTTTGAGATTTTCGTTGCAAATTAGCGGCAAGTCTTGTTTTTTTTTCCTTCATTAAAAGTCCGATAGGCTTTGGGCTTCCCTATATATCGCACCTTGCAGCCAATGAGACCCATAAAACCCCAGCCGGCCAACCCTAACTTTCCCTCTTCCAACCCCAACCGACAACTCGTCGACTTCAAGTTCAAGCTATGTATCGTTCATATTCATGGTATCGGTCATCTCTGGAAACCTTCTGTCATTGCTCATCTCATATGATTGGTTGCATCTTGGGATTGGCTAGATGGAGAGCGTTGCAATTGTTTTCTTGGGATAAAATTGTTCTTGATCTCTAGATCTAGTACGTACTTTGAATGAAATAAAAGCTGGACAATTGCATCTACTATGAATTTTTATTTGTAGTGCAGTTTGTGGCTAGCTCATCTCATATGATTTGCAGATAAATTAAATTGCTCATCTATAGATCAACTCCTTTGAAATAAAAGCTGGACAGATGCATCTGCTGTGAATTTTTATGAAAAATGTTGATCTTTCAGATCAATTACTTCCTCCGTCTCAAAATAGATGTCTCAAATTTGTTAAAAATTGAATAAATCTAGGCACTACTTAGAATATAGATTTATTTAAAATTTAAAAAACCTAAGACATCTATTTTCAGATGGAAGAAGTATTTGCAAATAAAATCTAGACAGATGCATCGGCTGTGGACAGATGCCGCTGCACACATTCCGTTTCTTTCACTTCTATCGATAGAGAAACTCTAAAAAAAGATGCTAGCTTTATCTCTTATCATCGTATAGAAGTGTGTGTGAACCATGTAATCAAAGTTCTTTTTTTTTTAAAAAGAGCATGTATTAATATCAGAGGATACCAATTATATCCAGCCTCTGCAACAACGCATTTCCCTAGGGGCCATGCGGATGCACACAGCCAACAAAAGAAAGAACAATTATAAAAAAGAAAAATCCTCTACAGTGACTCGTCATTCATTAAAACAGCAGCACCACCACCACCAATACAGCATCAGAAGTACAGCTTCTCCAAAAACGACGCCTTCAAGAAGAAAACGGTACACAAACACCATCATCGTCCGATCAAAGATCTAGGTCTTCACCCTGAAGAAAGTCCACGCTCTCAAAATAATACCTTCAACAAGACCATTGCCAGGCACTACCAATTAAGGCCGGACCCTGAATTTTCACCTTGATAGGTAGGACCATGAACCTCTCATTGGCCGTCGCCCCCACTTGCATGCCACTGCTCCAATTCACAAGTCACCTAGTCAATTCCTCATCACCACCCAGACTCGAACCACTACTGTCTGTTCTCAGATCTCGGTCTCCTTGACTTTCTCCGTCAGCGCCATGGAATGAGAACATGCCCCATGATAATAACAGGCAACAAAGCTTCGAAGCACACCCTCTGAAACCAAACGGTCAGGATAAAACATGGGTACGTATGACCGAATTCAATCCTTCCAGCAAACTCACGGCATGATAGCACTTATGAAGTTCGCTGGCGGAGCCTCCCGAAACACGACACAGAAACCAGATCAATGGAGACCAACATCCAGCAGATCATCGTCTTGGCTTGAGAGGGATCCAGGACCACATACTTTATTGAAACCGAGCCAGCAGCCCCGACGCCACCCACCGGAAACTAGTAGGATCCGCCGCAAGACGGCAAGACCACCCGGCCGACCATTCCGATGGAGAAGGAGGCCACCACCACCATACCGGGGGCAGATGCCCCAAGCGCCCTAGTGTCACGGACAAGGCCCGGGTCGCCTGGACGCCAGCGTCGAGGCCAACGGACGGGATAGATCGCGGCTAGGCCCAGATCTCCACCGCTGCCTGCCGCCATCTGGGCCAAGCATCACCGGCCGCCGCTACCAAAGTTCAATTATTCTATGCAGTCTATTTATGTTACGCGGCTTCTATGATATCCAGATGGCTAGTTCTGGCTTCTACTGTATCTAGCGTTTGTGCGTTTGTGCGTTGTTCTACTAAATAAAGCTATATTTTGCTGGTTCAGACAGAATTAATGAAGCTCTTTGTGAAGACCCCCACCGGCCGGACAATCAGCCTCATCAGGGTAACAGCTGACCGTCGGTGAGGGATAGTGTTGCCAGGAACACCGTTACAATCGCGACAAGAAGATAACGAAGAACGAAAACGAAAAACACAGCAAGGAGACACAGATTTAACGTGGAAAACCTCTCCAACAAAGAGAGGAAAAAACCACGGGCGCCAGCCAGCGAAACTTCACTATATCGAGGAGTGTTTACAAATGCCGGGGATTTCACAGATGCAACTCTCCCAACCGGCGGCTTACAAGGGGTTTATATATCGGTGGAAACCTAGGTCTTCGACGATCCATACCGCTTACAAGGGGTTTACACTCGGCCCAAGCCTCCCGGCGACGGACCTCGCTCCACTCGTCAGAAGTTGGCCTATACTTTGTAGAATTTGGATCAACATATAACAAGCACTAAGCGGAGGAACGCGGCGTAGTCGTCCAAGCCTCACGGAGGCAGTCCCTAGGCGCGCGCCCACAACTGTGCCGACGGGTGACTGGGGTCTTCCATGGTCGTGTGCACTTTCCTCACCAGGGCTCACTCCTTCATTCTTGGGTTGTTGTTTCACATCTTTAGGTCGGCGACCCCTTCGACTTCCCCCTTCCCGGATGACTGCCTTTCACGTTCTCGCGTTCATCGCCATGCTTGCACCTCTGCTAATTGTCATACTCTTTTCTAACCATCTTGATTTTGAAGCATATTGGTCGGTGTCATGCCCGCGCTTCTGGTTAGCCATGGGAACCAGTTAGCCATGACGCAGTCATCACTGCCTGCGACCTCGATGCCGATGGTGTAGAGTAGTTGCAAGAACTCCGTGGGGCTAGACGTGTCATCGTATCACCGGGGCATCTCCGTCTTGAAATTGGGTGGCCACACCACGCAGCAGACGTGTTCGGCGAGCGCAGGGCAGATGCTGCTGCGGGTCTCGGTTCTGCCAGCGAGGGCCACGCAGTTCTAGTGGCTCTATGGTATTGTGTTGTCCGCTTTTTAGTACCGAACCATCCTTATTGTGGTTTTAGTTTGGCCTTATGACGTGGACATGCCGTTGTTTTGTTATTTGTGAGAGGCAGGTTGACTATATATAGTGTCTTCACGTTGTCCTACGTAGCCTGTGCTAGCAGTATATAAGTAGCTAGCTTTTTTCGATAAAGGGCGTTTTATTACTTAAAAAGTTTAAGTATTACACTCGGCCCAAGCCTCCCGGCGACGGGCCTCGCTCCACTCGTCAGAAGTTGGCCTATACTTTGTAGAATTTGGATCAACATATAACAAACTCCACCTTGAGACAAATTCCTCCTTGTAGCATCAACAGCAACCATCTCCCTGAACAAACAAAGCAAATACTTTCGGCGCCAATAGCCACTTGGGCTAATCAGTTAAACCAACTAAGTTCGAGCAAAGCTCAAACTTAGCAACAGGAACAGGTTTAGTCATCATATCAGCAGGATTATCATGAGTACTGATCTTGCATACCTTTAATTTACCTTGAGCAACAATGTCTCTAACAAAATGGTACTTGACATCAATGTGCTTAGTTCTCTCATGAAACATCTGATCTTTTGTAAGGTATATGGCACTTTGACTGTCACAAAACAAATTAATGCAAGAATCATCTCCACAAAGCTTAGCAAACAAACCTTTCAACCAAACAGATTCTTTGCAAGCTTCAGCAATAGCCATGTATTCAGCTTCAGTAGTAGATTGTGCAACAACAGCCTGCAATGTAGCCTTCCAGCTAACAGCACAACCTCCAACATTAAACACATAACATGTGAGGGATCTTCTCTTATCCAAATCGGCAGCAAAATCTGAATCCACATAGCCAACGAGTCCCTCACCGGTCCTGCCAAACTTCAAACAAGCATTGGAAGTGCCAAGAAGGTACCTGAAAACCCACTGAACAGCCTTCCAATGTTCTTTACCAGGATTAGCCATGTATCTACTTATCAAACTCATAGCATATGATAAATCAGGACGAGAACAAACCATGGCATACATCAAAGAACCAACAGCACTAGAATACGGCACCTTTGACATGTACTCAAACTTTTCATCAGTAGTAGGACATTGAGAAACTGACAATTTAAAGTGAGGAGCAATAGGAGTACTAACTGAGTTGGCACCATCCATATTAAAACGATGAAGAACTTTCTTAATGTAACTTTGCTGACTAAGAAATAACAAACCAGATTTTCTATCTCGGGTAATTTCCATACCTAAGATCTTCTTAGCAGCACCAAGATCCTTCATCTCAAACTCACTACTTAGGTGAGCCTTCAAAGTAGTGATTTCTTTCATACCCTTGGCAGCAATTAACATATCATCAACATATAGCAGCAAGTATATAGGTGACCCATCAACAAACTTGATATAAACACAACTATCATATTTAGACCTCTCAAAACCATGTGAGATCATAAATGAATCAAACCTTTTATACCACTGTCTTGGAGATTGCTTTAAGCCATAAAGAGACTTCTTTAATTTGCACACAAAATCCTCTTTACCAGGCACTATGAACCCTTCTGGTTGGTCCATGTATATTTCCTCATCAAGCTCTCCATGCAGAAAAGCAGTCTTGACATCTAACTGCTCAAGCTCAAGATCACGCATACCCACAATACTAAAGAAAGTACGAATGGAACTATGCTTCACAACTGGAGAGAACACATCATTGTAATCAATACCTGGAATCTGGCTGAACCCTTTTGCTACTAACCTTGCCTTATACCTTGAAGGCTCTTTGGGAGATAGACCTTCCTTTTTCTTGAAGATCCACTTGCAGCGGACCGCCTTCTTTTGTTTAGGCAAGCGCACAACATCCCATGTGCCATTTTTCTCAAGCGATTGCATCTCTTCTTGCATAGCAGATACCCACTTCTCGCGGTCAACGGATGCAATGGCTTCATTATATGTAGCAGGTTCAGAATCGTTCTCCACCTGTTCAGCACAACTCAAAGCATAATGTACAAGATTACACTCTTCAATTAAAGAACGAGGTGGAACTATGTTACGTCTCGGTCTATCAGCAGCAATAGATTCCTGTGGCTGCTGCAAAACAGTAGGTGAGTGCTGAGCAACATCATCATCAATATTTTCCTCATGAGTATCATCAACAACAGCATTATTATCAACAGTTTTCTGCAGGTGCTCCACCTGCACACGAACTCCCTCCTCTCCAATAGCAACAGGAGAGGGATCTGATGGCAAGCTGTCATGATACATAACGGCTTCATTGAAAACAACGTTCCTACTCAACAAAATCCTTTTTGTTTCAGGGTTCCATAGTTTATATGCCTTAAATCCTGAACCATAACCAAGGAATATGCACTTGACAGCTCTAGGCTCTAACTTTCCATTATCAACATGAGCATAAGCAGTGCAACCAAAAACTCTCAACTGTGAATAATCAGCAGGTGAACTTGACCATACCTCAATAGGAGTTTTCTTCTCAAGTGGAATAGAAGGTGACCTGTTGATGAGGTAACACGCTGTGTTGGCTGCTTCAGCCCAGAAACGCCTATGCATACCTGCATTAGACAACATACAACGAGCCCTCGAGATGATGGTTCTGTTCATGCGTTCTGCCACGCCATTCTGCTGAGGAGTATATGGGATGGTGTGATGCCTGATCATGCCATCGTTACTGCAAAACTCCTCAAACTCATTAGAACAGAATTCCATACCATTGTCAGTACGTAGTACCTTTACCTTCTTCTCAGTCTGTTTTTCAACCATAACTTTCCACTTCTTAAAAGCATCAAAAACATCAGATTTATGCTTTAGAAAATAAGGCCACACCTTTCTTGAGTAATCATCAATAATAGTAAGCATATAATTAGCACCACGAATAGAAGTCTTACGGGACGGACCCCATACATCAGCATGCACATAATCTAATATGCCTTTGGTGGTATGAACGGAAGCATTGAATTTAACTCTTTTATGCTTACC
This sequence comes from Avena sativa, assembly GCA_916181665.1. Taxonomy (NCBI): domain Eukaryota; kingdom Viridiplantae; phylum Streptophyta; class Magnoliopsida; order Poales; family Poaceae; genus Avena; species Avena sativa. The sequence continues at coordinate 23,603,258 of OV702296.1, forward strand.
AAAGATGCAGTGCTCACAGAACTCAAACTTACTCAAGTTGCAACCATCAATCAGCTCTCTCTTGACCAACTCTGCCATGCCTTGTTCGCTCATATGCCCAAGACGCATATGCCATAGATGTGTTTTACCACAATCATCAGAATCATTAGAAGTAACAGCAGCAGCAATACCAGGCAAAGTGCTACCTCTAAGAACATATAATTTAGCAGAATTCATATCACCTATCATGTGAATAAGAGAACCTTTTGATACCTTCAGAACTCGATGCCCACCGGCATACTTGTATCCATCAACGTCCATGGTACTCAGGGAGATCAAATTTCTGGCCATGCTTGGTATGTGCTTCACCTCACTCAACGTGCGTGTCACGCCATCATGTGTCCTAATCTTAACAGATCCAACACCAACGATATGGCATGGGTTGTCATTCCCCACACGCACAAAATCTCCAGTCTGCACAGACTCATATGAACTGAACCAATCTTTGTTACAGCAAATATGAAACGAACATGCAGTATCAAGTATCCATTCATCATCACGAGAAGCACAAGCAGCAAAAACAGCTAAGCATTCACCATCAGAACTATCAGAAACAACAGCAGCCTTACCATTGCCTTGATCCTTATCTTTCGGTTGGTAAGTACCGTTCCTTTTCTCCTTATTCTGCAGCTTCCAGCAATCATCAATAACATGATTAGATTTCTTACAATACCTGCAGAACTTGTCCTTTCCCTTGGACTTCGAACGACCTCTGCCGTCTTTGCTCTTATCTCGGTTGCCATGGTTGTTAAATCTCTGCTCGGTCCTGCCACGAACCTGCAGAGCTTCAGCCTTGGAGGACGCCCCATCTGCCTGCACCATAGATTTCATCTTTTCCCTCTGTTTGACGGCATCTTGCACTTCATCAAGGGTTATCTTCTCACGGCTCAACAACATTGTATCACGAAAGTGTGTATAAGAACTAGGCAGCGAGCATAAGAGTAATAGGGCTAGATCCTCATCATCATATTTTACTTCCATAGATTGCAAATCAGAAATAATCTCTCTAAAAAGAGATAAGTGATTCATTACCGATCCACCTTCCTGCAATCTATGCGAGAACAACTTCATCTTCACATGCATCTTACTGGTTAGATCCTTTGACATGCAGATCGTTTCCAGTTTTTCCCATAGGGCAGCAGCAGATTTCATCTCCAGTACTTCCTGCAAAATATTATTGGACAGATGAAGTTGAATCAAAGACAAAGCCTTACGGTCCTTCCGCTTCTCTTCAGCGGACCAGGTCTTAGCATCCTTTTCACCGAATCCATCCAGCGCTTCATCCAGATCAGAAGTTTGGGCGAGAATCGCCCGCATCTTCACCTGCCACAAGGAGAATCTTGTGGTGTAGTCCAGCTGTGGTAGATCGAACTTCAATGACAACATGTCGCAAACCCTAGATTAGAACCTGGGGCTCTGATACCACTTGTTACAATCGCGACAAGAAGATAACGAAGAACGAAAACGAAAAACACAGCAAGGAGACACAGATTTAACGTGGAAAACCTCTCCAACAAAGAGAGGAAAAAACCACGGGCGCCAGCCAGCGAAACTTCACTATATCGAGGAGTGTTTACAAATGCCGGGGATTTCACAGATGCAACTCTCCCAACCGGCGGCTTACAAGGGGTTTATATATCGGTGGAAACCTAGGTCTTCGACGATCCATACCGTACCAAGCCTCCCGGCGACGGGCCTCGCTCCACTCGTCAGAAGTTGGCCTATACTTTGTAGAATTTGGATCAACATATAACAAGCACTAAGCGGAGGAACGCGGCGTAGTCGTCCAAGCCTCGCGGAGGCAGTCCCTAGGCGCGCGCCCACAACTGTGCCGACGGGTGACTGGGGTCTTCCATGGTCGTGTGCACTTTCCTCACCAGGGCTCACTCCTTCATTCTTGGGTTGTTGTTTCACATCTTTAGGTCGGCGACCCCTTCGACTTCCCCCTTCCCGGATGACTGCCTTTCACGTTCTCGCGTTCATCGCCATGCTTGCACCTCTGCTAATTGTCATACTCTTTTCTAACCATCTTGATTTTGAAGCATATTGGTCGGTGTCATGCCCGCGCTTCTGGTTAGCCATGGGAACCAGTTAGCCATGACGCAGTCATCACTGCCTGCGACCTCGATGCCGATGGTGTAGAGTAGTTGCAAGAACTCCGTGGGGCTAGACGTGTCATCGTATCACCGGGGCATCTCCGTCTTGAAATTGGGTGGCCACACCACGCAGCAGACGTGTTCGGCGAGCGCAGGGCAGATGCTGCTGCGGGTCTCGGTTCTGCCAGCGAGGGCCACGCAGTTCTAGTGGCTCTATGGTATTGTGTTGTCCGCTTTTTAGTACCGAACCATCCTTATTGTGGTTTTAGTTTGGCCTTATGACGTGGACATGCCGTTGTTTTGTTATTTGTGAGAGGCAGGTTGACTATATATAGTGTCTTCACGTTGTCCTACGTAGCCTGTGCTAGCAGTATATAAGTAGCTAGCTTTTTTCGATAAAGGGCGCTTTATTACTTAAAAAGTTTAAGTATTATATCCGGTCTCTGTCTAATAGGACGTACACAGCTGAAAAAGTCCACATATCCAAACAAAGAAAGTAAAAAAAGGCGAATTATATATCATGATGATAAAATGTAAAAACGCCTAAGACGCTGATAGAGGACCGATCCAGAGATTATGTTGCTATCCCCCCGCGTCATATCCTCTAGCCTTCGTACACACCTCCATAAAAAGATCGTGATACTCCGCACGATGTATGACCGATTAAGAACGTAGGGTGTTGATACACCGTGACCTGCAAAAGAGAATATTTTTTATCGTTAAATATTTTATTATTTCTACATAGCCATAACGATCATATAATAGAAAAACCCTGTGTAGTAACGCATACTTGCGATCTATACCACGTAACCAATTTCCAAATATGTATCTTGTAACACACACAAGAGTTCAATGCAACATTGCGCCCCTACCCTAGTAAAGAGACCATGCATGAGTGTGTCGATATGGCTCCCGTCCACCACGGTGGACTTTAATTTTTTTTTTGAAAAGTTCAAATTTAAAGATTCCAAAAAATATGACAAAAAATATAGGGATGTAGATAATGATTTATAATACGCGTGCACAAAATTATGTGAAAATACTTTGTATTTTGGACACAGGAAAAAAGAGAAAAGTTCGGATCTGGACATGAACAGTGTAATTTTTGAATGGCCTCCATTTTCCCAAAATTTATCATATTTGTCTTTTTTTCAGTGCCGGAAATACAAAATATTTTAATTTCAAATTTTGCAGATTTGTATTTTGGATTGTTGTCTACACGAATATTTTTTTTGAATTTGTTTGATGCTTTTTGAATTTTTTTTAAAAGTCCTCCAGTGAGGACGGGAGCTATAACGATTTTCCGAACGATGCATGCTCTCTCTTACTCCTCAGATTCAACAACTTCTACTATTGATCCTCAGATTCAATAACTTATGTTGTTGATCTTTAGATGCAACAAGAGGGACTTTTTAAGTTTGAGCTTGATGACAGTCCAACAATGACTATAACTCGTTTCTCCTCAAACTAGAGTGCACACGCCAGGTAGACCCTTAGGAAGCCACATGGGGCATCAATATGGAGCAAGGATGCCCTTGGAGATTGCATCTGCAACATATTTGTGTCCATGTTTTTGGCGGATAAACCATCGTTTGTCTCCATTGGTGATCCTCGATATCTTTTTACTGTTTTATGCATGTGGGCACTTATGTTTTCTGCTCACCTCTATAAGTCTTTGTAACATTTACTCTCCCTCTAATGTTAAAACAATCTCGCTTCTAAATAAAGTACATTAAGGTCGAACCATATATAGGCTAGACTCAGGTCTAACACATAGATTCAAGGTAAAGTACTCGGCCCGGTCCAACATAAGGGTCGTTGAAGCCCATGTTAAACCTATATTTTAGTGAAAATCTTTGTTTGAACAATTACAACTTTTTTTAAAAAAATCGATGGACTGCACTTCTTTGTAGTTGGTCTTATGGAATGGGAGTGTGCAGCTATATCTACTAATTAATGTTCATGAGATGAAAATAATTTGACACCATAATTTCTCTTTCCGTTGTTTGGTGGTGACACCACCACCGCCACTGGGTAGCATGACCATTTTGTTGTTTCAGTGTGATGAGCTCCGTGAACATAGTTACATAGTCTACTGCACCGGGCTAGACTGCATCCAATGAGAGTCCTCCGCATGTATCACCACAATCTACATATTTTGTACCCATACCTACATCACTACTGGAGAAAGGTTCTTTGCCGTGTGGGTGTATCCACACGGCAAAGGCCCCCCGGAACAAGGCAAACCCTTTGCCGCGTGTAAGCACACGGCAAAAGCAACACGGCAACGATCGGGACGGCAAAGAGCCTTTGTCGTGTGTCTTGATGCCCGGAACATGGCAAAGACTTTGCCGTGTGTTTTCTGATCACACACGGAACACTAAAGTAGTTGACGGTTCCGTTCGTCTGACGGAGCCAACAGATCAGTGCCGTGTTTTCTCTTTGCCGTGTGCAATTGGTTTTTGTCGTGTCTCCTGCCTTTGTCGTGTCTCCTGCCTTTGCCGTGTCTCCTGCCTTTACCAAAATTCGATAGACACACTACCAGATGCACCAACAAACATATGTCTAGGTTCACGATTGCAAGAAAAGGATGTAAATTGACATGGTACATATAAGAATAAACATACTTGACGGTAATATGAAATTGGTCTCCGTGGCATGATGACAAAATGGTGACCATGACCATGAGAGCCGCCAAGCACAAAAGTGAGCTCATGTTCCTCTCGAAGATTGTCATGATGTCTCCACATCTATTTGTTTGCCGGGTTAGCCACAATCTCCACCCATAATGATCATGTTTATATATAAATGTGTTGGTTTGCAAAATGTTTAGTCCCTATCTAATGTCCACAATAAGCTAATTAATAGAAAATTAATGTTTTAACTAGTGTGATGTAATGAAATAGGTATCTTGCACATGGATAACCGCCAATAACTAGTAAATACATTTATGTATGACCCTCCATGATCCATTTCAAAGTATTATATGTTGCTAAAATCAAAAGTGTTGTAAATTTTTGCTATTTTCAGGTCTGCCTCCAAAGGCATAGTATGCATTTAGGGTGTGGCACTCTCAAACTCTGAATCGTGTGTAGCACTCTGAAGCTCCAAAATTTATGCACTTGTTCAATTTGGAATGCTTATTTATTATGTGCAGCATTCGAATGTTTTGCCTTGTGATTTAGAATCTCCTTGTCAAATGTGCATTGGAATTTTCTATGTCAATTTGCAATGTTTATTTTTTTATAGTGGAATAAAATGACTAAAAAATGAACAAAGAATCATTTCCATGATAAAATACGGGTTGCACATGAAGACCATGATATTTTGTCTTGGGGATACATTCACCAAACGACAGATTTGGTAAATACTAAGGGAGAACATTTAGAGTAAGTCAAGCTAAGTAAAGGTTGACCAAACTTTTAGAAAAAACTATCAAGAACTATGATATTATATAAATATAATATGAAATATATTTCATTATGTATTAAAAGCGTTGATTATATATATTAATGACTTTTTCTAAAAACTTGGTCAACCTTTATACATTTTTTTAAAATGCCTTATTCATTGGAACAGAGTTAGCAGTCTATCCATTAATAGGTGAAGTAATATTCATAAACTCTTTATCAGCATTGGCGTGGCTGATGGCAAAAGTTACAATTACAAAAAAACAAAGAGAGTAACATTTAACCACAGAATAAAACTTAGACTATCTGTGGTGCATAGAAAAGGGAACATTAAATGGTTTGCATCAACCAAGATCTGAATATTATTTATTAGTAACAATATATATTTTATACAAAGTACTTAGCTTAGATTTACAACAACAAAGAGCTGAATATTATTTATTATAAAAATATATACCTTTTACACAAAGTATTAGCTTAGATTTTATTCTTGCAGCCACACGTGTGCTTTTGGAATTAGTAGTAGTTTCTCCTTCCGACGAACGGTTAGCCCAAACACCTCTGTCATATCAATGTCTTTTCTATCAACTCCTGGCTGCAGTTCCCAGTCAAAATGGTAAATGAGGTTTGCCAATATCAGCTCAATGTTGGTAATTGCGAGGTTCATGCCAGGGCACATCCTTCGTCCTGCCCCGAACGGCAGGAATTGGAAATCATTTCCCTTGAAATTGACATGCACAACATTTCCTCCTTCTACAAATCTTTCTGGTATGAACTCTTCGGGATATTCCCAGGAGGCAGAGTCCCTACCAATGGCCCATGCATTGACGACGATACGTGTCCCTGCAGGAACCATGTATCCGTCAATGTTGCCCTCAGCCATGGCAAGGTGCGGAGCAAGGAGAGGTGCAGGAGGATGCAACTGGAGTGATTCCTTTATGACTGCTCTTAGGTACGACATGTTGTCAATGTCGATTTCACTGACAATTTTCTGTCCTCTAGGTACAATACTCCTCACCTCGTCTTGTAGCTTCTTCATCTTGCGAGGTCTTCTCATGAGCTCAGCCAGGGTGAGTTCGAGGGTGTTAGATGATGAGCTTGTTGCACCGAAAAATACATCCTATGGATTTCAGTTAGTTAGGATTATATATAAATCTATAAATCAATATACACAATCTAGAAGGTGGTATTTCTACTTACTGTTAGGAGAGATTTCATCTGCCCTCTTGTGAGATTATACTCCTGCTGAATAGACAACAAAATATCGACAAAATCGGCATCCTTGTGGTTAAACGTTGACCTGTCTTTGCTTACACGATCATCGATCACCTTGTCCAACAGATGGGCCCATCTATTCCTCACTCTCTCAGCGTTGGCACAAACAACCCTCTTAAGAACTCCTACCCTAGCCAATGCCGGGAAGTACTGCTCAAGGTTGAACCCTCCTAACAACCGTGAGCTATCGTTGATGAGGTCCCGGAGCAACTTGCTTTGTCTTCCTTTTAGGAAGAACTTTCCTAACACGATGCGGCACGCCATGTTATTCGCAAATGAGTTGAGCACCTCGCTCATGTCGACCATACCACCTGCTCGGGCTGCCTCGTTAATCTTGTCCATCACCATTCTCACCTATGATGGCATGCATCTTAAAGTATGAGACTTGCTAACATTTATGGAACGATTATGAGAAGGAATAAAGTCATTTTTTTCATTTGTGATGTACTATAGTCTAAATTTTTTTAACAATAATAGTAGGTTTGTGAATAGAAAGGGGATATATATCATGGTAATATACCGGTTAGCAACCACGTACAAATATTAGACTCCCAACAAAATAAACTACTCCCTCTCTTAGTTTGCTAAAACGTCTTAATTAGTGAACAAATGGAGTATAGATAGTATTATGTATATCCTACTTAGTAGGTGGTCTATTCACCATTCTGAGAAATTTATTAACTGATTCTCATCTTGCCCTCCAAAAAATACGACCCTTGACTGAGGATCCCATCTAAGAGATGAAACTCTAAACCTCAGCCCTACTATAAGAAGTTACCAACTGGGCCTACGTTGGTTTTGTGATTTATTGATGCAGTACAACATGTATTATTTGTACCCATGCGGTATGATGTCAGTCTGTTTCAGATTAGCCTAAATATCAGTGGACTTACTATGACGGTCTTTTGTCTGCATAAAACCTGAGATGACAGTGGTAAAATAGGAGTATCAGCAAATCCCTCGATTCGATCGAACGGCCACTCCATCGATCCGATTTTTTAAACTCTACTATATATCAGTGTGGCAGGGTTTTTGTTAAACTGTACTTTTGAGCCGATGGTCGTTTCAGATGCTTAAAGGCTGTCGTCCATGGTGGTGACTATATAAAAAATATTCAACTTTGGTATACATTAGATTTGGACCAACAAATCTTCACAGGTTTGAGTTCTTTTTGTTTGTCAATGCATCGGAAACAAGAAAATCATTACTCCAATATTACCTCCTCCCTGGCGCCACTTCGGAAAAACTGCACCCTTTTAACGCTCAAGACGTGCGTGCTCAGGATCTTCCTTGCCTGCCGCCATTTCTCGCCGTATGGCGCGAAGGCGACGTCGGAGGAGCCGTACAGGACGATGTCGGAGACCACGGAGCGGGGCCGCGACGCGAAGACGTGGTCGTGCGTGCGCAGCACCGCCTCCGCGGCACGCGGCGACGACACGACGACCGTCGGCACGGCGCCCAGGCGGAGGAGCATCACGTCGGGACCATACTTCCTGGCGAGGCTGCAGAGGGCGACGTGCGGGAGGGAGCCGACGAGGTGCAGGTGCCCGATGATGGGCAGGGGCGCAGGGCCGGAGGCGAAGGCGGCAGACGGTGTTTTGAATGCTGACTTTTCCCTGTCTTTGCAGTAAACCAGTAATAATTCACAAACAAGAGGATGAGGAGGAAGAGGAACAAAAACCATGCTCGCGGAGGAGTCTCAAGCAGGAGAGTCTTCATGAGATCGGCCATGGTAAATAATGTCTAGCCCAGTACTTAATTTCTGGAACTCCGCCGGCGAATTGTTCTTGTAAAGCTTGGTCCGATGGTCACAAGCTCGGTCTGATGATGCTTATAAGATAGCCAGACAGAGTAAACACGACAAAATGTATGTATGCATCATCAGTACTGGTTCACTGAACTTGGAAGAATCAACGCTGCTCGTGGGTCACGATGAGCTCAATCAGTGCACCTATGCCAACGTTGTCAGTAAGGAGTCGTTCTCAATGCAACGGGATAGGCGACAGTGTAGCTTTCTGTCCTAAACCTGAAGAAACGTCTTCTGTAAAACATGGAAGGGGTGGTGCTATATATATGGATCTGTACTGGTGCATTGAACTTGAAACAAGTAATGCTCGTGTGTCACGATGAGCTCTCCGCAGTCCGTACTCAGTACTCAATCAGTATACGTTCTCAGTCACGAGCCATTCTCAGTGCATATATACACGTTAGTTAGGAAAAAATATCGAAAATAAACCTTGAACTTGGTAGGACTTAGCTAAATCGCACCTCAAACTTTTGAATACTCCCTCCCTCCCAGTTAAAAGGCACGTATCCAAACTCATGCAACCACAAAACCTCTATCACCTCCTAAACGCATAACCATTTAATTTTTTAATTAGGGTGTGATTCTCCTCTCGTTGCACTCCCGGTAACTGTCATACATTGCTTTGGTGTGATTTTTTTTTTCATTCTTATGTATGAATAAAGATTTTTTTCCATACGACTCTCATGAGTCGGGTTCCATTACCAAAAGATAACAGAACATTAAGTCTTTTTAGTGCCCAAGTAACAAAAATAAAATAACAGAAAAGACTCCAGGACCAGAAAAATAACAGTATAGACACCATAACTAGGGGGGGGGGGGGGGAGGAGGAAAGTATCCTGGCAACCACAATTCACAACTAAGATCTCCTAATCTTAGCAAGATCAGATCCCCCACAGACCAACAAATCTAGAACAACACTGGAGACATCAAAAACATCAACCTGACACAACCCCGAGACCTCCTAACAATCTCTGAGTCGATCTAATCATCATTTTCATTGCTCACCCCATCAGGTGCAACATCTTCCACATCAGCACCAGAGTTCTTGATTCTCACCGTGGACGCCCGACTCGCCATATTGTGCACCTCGGTAGCCAAATTCTGCAGACGGTTTGTAACTACCTCGGTGAATTACACTCCTAGTTACAAGCCTGGATGAGCGGAAATGGTTAAAATAGTACGGTGGGGCCCAAATGCCACTCACAGGTAGACCTTTCGGCCGTCCTAACTATTTCCAAACATCGGGACAAGAACGGGCGGCGTAATCGGCAGGCGAAGGGATCAACTACATACACAAATGAGTATGTATGCAAGCCACCATACAACAGTCCTCAGAGCCATTCCATCTAAAAGAAATAGAAATATTGCAACGCCATACGGCAAGATCCAAATGTCCTAGATAGATATAATAGTTTAGGATATCTCCTCATACATCAAACATCAGAGTATCAGGCGGAAGCGACAAACAAGATCCGAGTACGGATAAGAAGCAAATCGGCATAAGATGCCCCATAATAAACACATCCCGCCCACAGATCTCACGGATCCCCGTTCCCGGAATCTCTATATCGAATGATCGTTGTCCATATCGTCCGTCTCCTCCACCCAGTATCCATCTCGTGAGTGTACCTGTTCATCTGAATCAAATAATTTATCGTGTGAGACCCTAGGGGTACTTTGCAAGTCTTTATGCCTCTAAAGGGGACACAATCTGGGTGACGCAATTGCAGCAAAAGATAATACCTAACAATTCTAAAGATACTCGCTAACCATCCGCCTAACCAAAGATAGACGGACGCCCGTGAATTAATAACAACAGTTATAACAGTAATATTAACAGATCCATCCTCCTCCTCGCTTACCGACGAGGAAGCGGACGAACACCCCCCCCCCCATCCGTTGGCAGTTTTATTATCCATTCCATGAGTGTTGCACTATTTACTAGTCAGTTACTTAGTCAAATTAAAAGCGGTACTTTAGTTATACTTGTCTATGATCGAGAAACTGTGCTCCAAGTCGTCCATAACCGCGGACACGGCTTTCAGAAAGTTTTACCCTGCAGGGGTGCACAAATAGCAACACACACTCGATCAACCTCGGAAAAACCAAATCAAAACCCAACGAGGCTTTCACGACAAAGCGATCACAGGATTCAGAATTATTTCAGGGGGGCACCCCATTAAGCTACCCGCAACGAAACTGGCCGGCTCCGAGACGGACTCAAGGTTTGTGTGGACGGCTGTAAACGACTGGGAACCCGAAAGTGTGACTGGGCTTGTCGATAAAGCGAAAACGTGTCACGATCCTAAATAGTACAGGTGCTCCTCGCACAATCGTAAATAAAGCAGTAAAGCATGGCATAAGTACAGGATAGTAATAAAGCCCCAAACTAATTGTGTCCCCAAGAAATAAGAATGAATCAAGCTCTGGCTCAGGGGGGTCCCATAAGCCTCTCGGATGTGGATAGCGCGAATATTCAAGGAACAGGAATCAAGTACTCGGGGTCCTACGGGACACAAGTGAGCATGAAAAACCAAATAGCAGATATTGCTCACCGGTGCCACTTTCATTAGTTATCCCATTACTACTCAGGTTAAGTTGTATAGGTACCTCGTTATCCATCAGACACTCACATACCCTACACATGCTGTTCTACGACCCGCATGGCTCAAACAACTCCTGTAGTAATGGCTCACGGGATGGAGGAACAAGCTTCGATGGGGTTTAAAAGTAAAGGCTATGCAGTACTTGGGATTCAGTTTAATGCGATCGCGACTCAATGATGCAAGAATAAGATAGAGGTCATAGGTACTATATGTATGCAAGCATGTGGTAGTGCTTGCCTGGCAGCTCAGTTGAAGCGAGAGAAGGATCTGGGTAGTGCTCCTGGGTTTCTTGATATATCCCCTGCTCAGCGTCTATTCGAAGAAGAACCAAACAAACAAGGGCCAACATAAATAAAGTGCACAAGCATGAGAATAATATGCGACACGCAAACAATCATGCCATGATGAATGATGCACAATTTGCATGGCATTAAAGTAGCATGGCATGGGTGAGGTGTAGAATACCAGAAATAAACATTTTATTGAGTTTTGATCACATTTTATATTTCAGTAAGTTGCTATAATCTTTATATTTATATGATGCATGCTGCAAAACAGAACATGGAATGCATAAACAGAAAGGTCTCGTCGCGCTGATCATTTTAGACATATTATTTGTCAAATTTGGAGTGATGAAACTAAAGTTATTAATTAATTAAGGAAAAAGGGTATTTTAGTTGTAATTTTAATCAACTTGAAAATTAAAGTGTTCAAAATATATTGAAGGCCATATTTGAATTCCTCACATTTTTCTGATTTCAAAACATATATTATTTGTTTAGTTTGGATTTATATTTTTAAAGTTATTTGAAAACAGATTTGAAATTTGAATTTAAATCAATTTTTAAAAGTTTAATTAAAACAGATAAGCAGAAAAACTTTTCTCACTCGCGCAGATCTAGCCACAGCCACAGACGAGTGGGGCCAATGGCTGACTGGGACAAAACGCGCACAGAAAGTCTTTTCGCACCGCGAGCTAATCTAGCCTCTGCGAATGACAGGTGGGGCCGGCGATCTCGCGGGTCCACTGCGCGCGCAGCCAGCCAGCGGGCGACACGTCGCGGATCCAGAGGGATGCGGGTTGAGGGCTGAAGAGCTGGGGGGCTTTCTGCAAGATTGATCGGGTGGCTGACTGGTGGGCCACGAGTACCGCGGGTTGAGCAGAAAAACAAAAAGGGAGGGGCTATCTGCAAAACAGCGCCGCGGTACTGTGGATCTTCCTCGCGATCTGTCGAGAGATCGGTGTCTGCGAACGGCGCGTGGCGTGGGGGATCGAACCTAGGACCTGGCGTGCGCGCACGGAGGCGGCAGCCACTGCGGTGGAAGGGAGGTTGTTGCAGGGTTCGGCTACGCAGCGAGATAAGGGTTACGCGATGCATAGAAAACAGACGACGACGAACCCGCCGTGCACAGAGGGCGTTCGTCGCCGGGATCCGCTCGTCTAGGAAGCGAAAAACAGCGGGAGGGTCCCAGAGAGGTGCATCAAGTCACCGGGAGTGCGACAGAGGCGGTGGATCGGGCCGGGGTGCAGGGGATCGTTGACGGAGCTGGCGGACCGGAGTTAGGGTTTGGCGTCGGTGTTGCGGTACTGCAGCAGACGTGGCCTTCTCCTCCTCGCTGGCGCGTACAGGGCTGCTGCAGAGGACCTCCCCGACCTCGCCGACAGCCTCCTGCTCGCCTGCGCCTCTTGGATCGACGGGGCCGGTGGAGACCGACGGTGGCCGGCGATGGGGTAGCTGGTGGCGGAGAGGAAGGAGAGGAGAGGGCAAGGCCCTGGGGTAGATCTGGGAGAGGCAGGAAGACGTGGGAAGGAGATAAAGCAGAGAGGGAGAGGGAGGTGCCGTGGGGGGAGTGGTTAGGGATAGAGGTGGCTTCGGCCACCTTTTTCCTCCTCCCTTCATGTGCTCGAGCTGGGAGGCCAGGGCAGGCACGGTTAGGCTGCCAGGTGGGACCAGGGAGCGTCCAAGGAGGTAGGCTCGGGTGGGGCACGCCAGGCAGAGAGAAGAGCAAGAGAGAGGAGAGGGGAGGCTCGGGCCAGGTTGGGGTAGCCTCGGGTTAGGGTTTTAGGGTTGGGACAAGTTAGTCTAGGTGGGGCCAGCAAGGTGGAGAGAGGGGGTGAGAGAGGTGTGGTTAGCTAGGGTTAGCTTAGAGGGGGCTCGGGTTAGGTTAGAGAGGAAACTAGGGTTAGGAGGGAGGGTAAAGAGAGAGGGTGAGATGAGAGAGAGAGAAGAGAGATGATCCACTCAAAATGACCAAACAAAAACAAAGGAGGCAAAATATAGAGATGGTTGCATGGCCCATGCATAATATTAATGCTAGGTTTCATCTTTTGAAAACAAAATAAATATCCATAGCATTTATACATATGCATTCCAAAAATATGGAATAAGCCAAGATAAAAGAAGTGAAAGGATGCCCCATGTGGAGTAGTTGGAGATGACCATATTTGAATAAAAATGGGACATGCTAGTGTGTATGTGCCACTAGGTATTTAGTAAGCCCAAAAATATCCCAACATGATAATAACCCCAAAACAACACATATGGAAGCTAGGAAAAGGTTCCACTCACAAGGCATGCAAAGGTGGCCATGTGGCTCTCATAAACCAATAATGTGGAAACAATATGGTGCATATATGAGAGCATGTGGAGATAGAATTGGATCCATCCCAACCCACATGAGCTAGAGGTAAAACCAAATAAGTTGCAATGCTCATATATGGTGGAATGGTGGAATGATGGGGTGATGACAAGAAAGGTGGTGGAGTTAATAAAAGATATGCCCCCAACTCAACTTGGGCATTTAAAACAATATATCAAGAACCAAATATAATATCAAGAGGCAATTACAATTTACAATGCATATGAGAGAAGAACCAACACAACAAGGGTTTTATATGATGCTCAAATGCAAGGCGGCATGATGACATGAGCATGATATAATGATGATGCAACAATTATATATATGAAGTAGCCATTATATTACTAGACCAAGTAGCATTACAATTGTTAGACAATTGGGATGCTACAACTCTTCCCCACTAAACAGGAATCTCGCCCCGAGATTCTAGGATGAAGAAGAAGACTCAAGGAGGGTAGGATACTTGGCACGGAGCTCATCTTCACGTTCCCAAGTGGCTTCATCAACAGAATGGTGCGACCACTGCACCTTGCAGAACTTGATGGACTTGTTGCGAGTCCTTCTTTCTGCGACTTCAAGGATTTTTGTGGGGTGTTCTTGATAAGACAGGTCTTCTTGGAGATTGATAAGCTCATGATCCACGGTCCTGTCGGGATCCTTGAAGCACTTCTTGAGTTGAGAGATGTGGAAAACATCATGGACCTTGAGTTTTTCCGGGAGCTCAAGAGCATAAGCAACTTCTCCTCTTCTTCCACGAATTTTGAATGGACCGATGTATCTAGGAGCCAGCTTTCCTTTGATACCAAAATGGTGCGTGCCTCTCATGGGAGTGACACGAAGGTAAACGAGATCACCAGGGACATACTCCATGTCCGTGTGCTTTCTGTCATAATTGCTCTTCTGGCGACTTTGAGCAATCTTCAGATTTTCAAGAATGATGTGCACCTTATCCTCCGCTTAAGTTACAATGTCAGGGCCAAACAATATTCTTTCTCCCGCACCCGACCAACCAATAGGACTTCTGCATTTGCGGCCATAGAGAGCCTCAAATGGTGCCATCTTTAGGCTTTTCTGGAAGCTGTTGTTGTAAGAGAATTCAGCATAAGGAAGACATTCTTCCCACTTCATGCCAAAAGAGATGACGCAAGCACGAAGCATATCTTCCAGAATCTGATTGATCCTTTCAACTTGTCCTTGCGACTGAGGGTGGTAAGCTGTGCTAAAGTTCAACTTTGTTCCCAAAGCATTTTGGAAACTTTCCCAGAACTTGGAAGTGAAGATGCTTCCACGGTCTAAACTGATCTCAAGTGGAACCCCATACAGATAGAAAATTCTGTTGATATAGATCTCAGCCAACTGAATTGCAGAAATTGTTTCCTTGACGGGAAAGAAGTGAGCCACTTTAGAAAGCCTGTCAATGACAACAAAGATTGCATTGTTGCCCTTCTGCGACCTTGGAAAACCAGTGATGAAGTCCATCTCTACTTTCTCCCATTTCCATTCCGGGGGTTTCAATGGTTGTAGAAGACCGGAAGGTTTCTGAGGGACAGCTTTAACTCTGCGGCAGACATCACACTCCGAGACATACTTGGCACAATATCGTTTCAATCCCGGCCACCAATATTGTGTTTTCAAGTCCATGTACATCTTTGTGCTGCCGGGGTGGATAGAAAGAACAGAATCATGCGCCTCCTTGAGAACTTGCTCTCTCAAACCCGGGTAGTTCGGAACAAACATCCGGTGTTCAAAGAAAAGCGTGCCTTGGTTATCGACGTGGAAGGACTCATACTTCGGAAGCTGAAGTCTGGAGATGATCTTTTTGGTGTGCGGATCACCAAGCTGAAAGGAGCGAACCTTTTCTTCCAAGAGAGGGGGTGCTAGAAGGTTCAGAAGATACCCTTGTTCCACAATTTCAAGGTTGAGCTGACGGAATTCCTCGCACAAGAGAGGCTGTTGTTCTTCCATCATGAGGTTGTTGACATAAGCTTTGCGGCTGAGAGCATCGGCCATGACATTAGCTTTGCCCAGAGTGTAGTTGATGGTCAAATCGAAGTCATTGATTGCTTCAATCCACCTCCTCTGCCGAAGGTTGAGATCAGGCTGAGTGAAGATATACTTCAGACTCTTGTGATCAGAAAAGATTTCACAACGGTTGCCCAGCAAGTAATGCCTCCATAATTTCAAAGCAAAAACAACTGCTGCGAGTTGGAGGTCATGTGTAGGATAGTTGATCTCATGCGTCTTCAACTGTCGAGAGGCATAAGCAACAACTTGTTTTTCTTGCATAAGGACCGCACCCAATCCTTGCAAAGAGGCGTCACAGAATATCTGGAAAGGCTTAGATGTATCCGGAGGAACCAAGACTGGTGTGGAAGTGAGCTTCTCTTTGAGTGTCTCAAAGCTTGCTTGACATGCAGGAGTCCAAAGGTATTTCTTGCCTTTCTTGAGGAGATCGGTAAGAAGCTTCGCTATCTTCGAAAAGTTCTGAACGAAGCGACGGCAATAACTAGACAAACCAAGGAAACTCCTCACTTCTTTGACATTAACAGGAGGAAGCCATTCAACAATTGTCTTTATAGTTTCCGGGTTGACTGCAATGCCCTTGGCAGAGATGACGTGACCAAGATAGGTTACTTGAGGCAGCCAAAACTCACACTTGGAGAACTTTGCATACAGGCGGTTCTCACGAAGCTTGTTTAGGACACACCGAAGGTGTTCTTCATGTTCTTCCTTTGACTTAGAATAGACTAGGATGTCATCCAGATAGACCACAACGAACTTATCAAGATACTCCATGAAAACCGAGTTCATAAGCCTCGAGAAGGTGGCAGGTGCGTTGGTGAGACCGAAAGACATGACCGTGTACTCATACATGCCATATCGGGTGGTGAAAGCTGTTTTAGGAACATCTTCCTTGCGAATCTTGATTTGATGATAACCACTTCTCAAGTCAAGCTTAGAGAATACCACAGCTCCAGCTAGCTGATCGAAGAGATCATTAATCCGCGGAAGGGGATATTTATTCTTGATGGTTTTAGCATTGAGAGCCCGATAGTCAACACAAAGTCTATCAGTCATGTCTCGCTTCTTCACAAAGAGGGTTGGGCTACCCCACGAAGAAGTACTGTGTTGAATGAAACCCAACTTCTCTTGTTCATCAAGCTGTCGTTTGAGTTCAGCCAACTCAGGAGGACCCATTTTATAAGGCCGCTTGGAGATAGGAGCCGTTCCAGGTTCAAGCTCAATTACAAACTCAACCTCACGATCCGGAGGAATACCTGGCAACTCTTCAGGAAAGACATCTGGGAACTCACAAACCACCGGAACACTCTGAATAGCTTCCATAGCATCATCATTCAGAGCCGCCAAAGAGAAAAGTTGGATAGCAGGAGTCAGACTTGGAGAATAGACTATATGGCCTTCAGGAATCTTCAGAGAAACCGAGCGTTCAGCACAATCAATCACAGCTGCATTTGCTGTCAACCAATCCATGCCCAAGATGACATCAATGTCAGAATTGCCCAGAACAATTAAGGACGCCGAGAACGAAGAGCCACCAATCTCAATTTGATTGCCATGGCTGATATGAACAGCCCACATGTTTGAACCAGGAGATTGTACCACCAGACGATGTGATAAGGGAACCATATCCAGATCATGCTCATGCGCAAACTTATGCGAAACAAAAGAATGCGAAGCACCAGAATCAAACAAAACTCGTGCAGGGACTGAGTTAACGGGAAGCATACCCATCACAACTCCAGGTGCATGCTCAGCTTGAGCGGCGTTGACACAGTTGGCACGAGCAACAGTAGACCCGGGCTTGGTGTTGATGTTGAGAGCCCGAGGTGGTGGTGCACGAACCATAGGAGAGCTTGCCGCAGATCTTGGAGGTGGTGGAGGAAGAGCTTTGTTTTTCATCGGACAGTTCCAGTTTTGATGCCCAATGTCTCCACAAGTGTAACAAGCACTAGGTGGACGTGGAGCAACGTAGCCAGGGACTCCGCTAGGCGCTCCAGGGTAGTGGTGGTTGTAGCCCCTGGGAGCAGCAGTGAGGAAGTTTGGTGGCCTTGCCGCGTAGCTTGAAGGTCTTGGTGGAGCCGGGAGCGACGGTGGGGTGTTAGGAACCCAGACACGACGCTTAGAAGGAGTTGACATAGTTGAAGAGCTTGCTGCATCGCGGTTGTGTTTCTTTGACTCCTCAAACACTTGCCTACTTGCTTCTTCCTGCAGAGCTGTATGCTGAAGTTCCAGAAAAGTCACCGGCCTTGCATGTGTGATTGCATATTTAATCGATGCATTGAGCCCTTGCCGGAACCTCTTTTGCTTCTTCTTGTCATCAGAGATCTCATCGCCACCATAACAAGAAAGGTTCATGAAGTTCCTGATGTAGGTATTGACATTATCATTGCCCTGCTTGAGGTTGAGAAACACTTCCTTCATCCTCTCCATGAAAATTTCTGACAGATACTGCTCTTTGAAAGCTTCAGTGAACTGTCCCCAAGTAGGCTGAAAACCAGTGTAGTTTGCCTTAAGGTAATTCTCCCACCAGAGAGCTGCATCTCCCTTCAGAAGGTGAGTGGCACACTTTACCCATTCTTGCTCAGGAACATCAGCAGTCATCAGTAGCCTTGACATCTCACGCAACCAATCATCAGCATCAAGTGGTTGATCGGACACATCAAATTGGCGTGGGTTGAATTTCAGGAAGCTTTTGATGTCTCCTCGCTTGGGAGGTGGAGGTAGCGGAGCAAACTCATTCCTCCTGACACTTTCTTCAAAACGCTGCTGGTTCTGCTGCATTGCTGCCAAGGCATTAGCGATGCTCAACAACGCTGCCCCCAGTTCAGGTTGTATGTCCTCATCAGAACAGCGTGGTGGTGCCATCCTGTGATTGATATAAAACACAAGTCAGTACTATAATGGAGAATAATAATAATCCAAAATAGTACCAAGATGGAATTAACCAAGATTAAAGGATACAATTTACTAAGATGATATTAAAATATCAGCAAAGTTCAAAGCACCTAGAAGATATTAAGCATATCGCACACGACTGAAAAGGAGTGTGGTACACAAATATCAAAGAAATTTTTTTCGCAAATTTCGGCATTAAAATACCAATAGATGCGCAAAATCACTTAACGAATCGAGATTAGTGACTCTACCAATTCAATATACAAGAGCGAATGATAAAAGTAGTGGTATGGTCGCGACTCCATCCCGCACTCAAATCATTACTCCGCACATGAATAAGTAGAACACGTATCCCAACACCTTCTTCTCAAGATGAACCTAAAGATTAGTAACTACGAAAACGAACACCCCAAACAAGATAACGTCGGATAACAAAGAGTAAGACAGATCGCGGCGGTATACAACGAATCAGATAGATCGCGTCGGTTTGCAAAAGCCTGTCGGTATGGAATGTACCAACAGTTGATAACCAAAAGGCCGATTGTGATAACAACTTGGATGCAAAAGATAGACAAGGAATTACACACACACACACACACACACAACCTATGGTACTACGGAAACCCAGAACACGTGAATCCTAGTTTGAACTTTTAAGAAGAGGATTGAAAACGTTACACTTCCTTACCAGAAAAGGGTGGGTGGGTGGGTAAGAAGAAAAGTGGAAGCAGTCCTACTCTCGCGTTTTGTTTTTCCCTAGTATACATAGCTACCAAAATATTTGCTAGACTGACAACGACCATTTGGCTGAGACCCTGAAGGGCGGGATGGCTCTGATACCAATTGTAACTACCTCGGCGAATTACACTCCTAGTTACAAGCCTGGATGAGCGGAAATGGTTAAAATAGTACGGTCGGGCCCAAATGCCACTCACAGGTAGACCTTTCGGCCGTCCCAACCATTTCCAAACATTGGGACAAGAACGGGCGGCGTAATCGGCAGGCGAAGGGATCAACTACATACACAAATGAGTATGTATGCAAGCCACCATACAACAGTCCTCAGAGCCATTCCATTTAAAAGAAATAGAAATATTGCAACGCCATACGGCAAGATCCAAATGTCCTAGATAGATATAATAGTTTAGGATATCTCCTCATACATCAAACATCAGAGTATCAGGCGGAAGCGGCAAACAAGATCCGAGTACGGATGAGAAGCAAATCGGCATAAGATGCCCCATAATAAACACATCCCGCCCACAGATCTCATGGATCCCCGTTCCCGGAATCTCTACACCGAATGATCGTTGTCCACATCGTCCGTCTCCTCCACCCAGTATCCATCTCGTGAGTGTACCTGTTCATCTGAATCAAATAATTTATCGTGTGAGACCCTAGGGGTACTCAGCAAGTCTTTATGCCTCTAAAGGGGACACAACCTGGGTGACACAATTGCAGCAAAAGATAATACCTAACAATTCTAAAGATACTCGCTAACCATCCGCCTAACCAAAGATAGACGGACGCCCGTGAATTAATAACAACAGTTATAACAGTAATATTAACAGATCCATCTTCCTCCTCGCTTACCGACGAGGAAGCGGACGAACACCCCCCATCCGTTGGCAGTTTTATTATCCATTCCATGAGTGTTGCACTATTTACTAGTCAGTTACTTAGTCAAATTAAAAGCGGTACTTTAGTTATACTTGTCTATGATCGAGAAACTGTGCTCCAAGTCGTCCATAACCGCGGACACGGCTTTCAGAAAGTTTTACCCTGCAGGGGTGCACAAATAGCAACACACAGTCGATCAACCTCGGAAAAACCAAATCAAAACCCAACGAGGCTTTCACGACAAAGCGATCACAGGATTCAGAATTATTTCAGGGGGCCACCCCATTAAGCTACCCGCAACGAAACTGGCCGGCTCCAAGATGGACTCAAGGTTTGTGTGGACGGCTGTAAACGACTGGGAACCCGAAAGTGTGACTGGGCTTGTCGATACAGCGAAAACGTGTCACGATCCTAAACAGTACAGGTGCTCCTCGCACAATCGTAAATAAAGCAGTAAAGCATGGCATAAGTACAGGATAGTAATAAATCCCCAAACTAATTGTGGCCCCAAGAAATAAGAATGAATCAAGCTCTGGCTCAGGGGGGGTCCCATAAGCCTCCCGGATGTGGATAGCGCGAATATTCAAGGAACAGGAATCAAGTACTCGGGGTCCTACGGGACACAAGGGAGCATGAAAAACCAAATAGCAGATATTGCTCACCGGTGCCACTTTCATTAGTTATCCCATTACTACTCAGGTTAAGTTGTATAGGTACCTCGTTATCCATCAGACACTCACATACCCTACACATGTTGTTCTACGACCCGCATGGCTCAAACAACTCCTGTAGTAATGGCTCATGGGATGGAGGAACAAGCTTCGGTGGGGTTTAAAAGTAAAGGCTATGCAGTACTTGGGATTCAGTTTAATGCGATTGCGACTCAATGATGCAAGAATAAGATAGAGGCCATAGGTACTATATGTATGCAAGCATGTGGTAGTGCTTGCCTGGCAGCTCAGTTGAAGCGAGAGAAGGATCTGGGTAGTGCTCCTGGGTTTCTTGATATATCCCCTGCTCAGCGTCTATTCGAAGAAGAACCAAACAAACAAGGGCCAACATAAATAAAGTGCACAAGAATGAGAATAATATGCGACACGCAAACAATCATGCCATGATGAATGATGCACAATTTGCATGGCATTAAAGTAGCATGGCATGGGTGAGGTGTAGAATACCAGAAATAAACATTTTATTGAGTTTTGATCACATTTTATATTTCAATAAGTTGTTGTAATCTTTATATTTATATGATGCATGCTGCAAAACAGAACATGGAATGCATAAACAGAAAGGTCTCGTCGAGCTGATCATTTTAGACATATTATTTGTCAAATTTGGAGTTATGAAACTAAAGTTATTAATTAATTAAGGAAAAAGGGCATTTTAGTTGTAATTTTAATCAACTTGAAAATTAAATTGTTCAAAATATATTTTGAAGGTCATATTTGAATTCCTCACATTTTTCTGATTTCAAAACATATATTATTTGTTTAGTTTGGATTTATCTTTTTAAAGTTATTTGAAAACAGATTTGAAATTTGAATTTAAATCAATTTTTAAAAGTTTAATTAAAACAGATAAGCAGAAAAACTATTCTCATTCGCGCAGATCTAGCCACAGCCACAGACGAGTGGGGCCAACGGCTGACTGGGACAAAACGCGCACAGAAAGTCTTTTCGCATTGCGAGCTAATCTAGCCTCTGCGAATGACAGGTGTGGCCGGCGATCTCGCGGGTCCACTGCGCGCGCAGCCAGCCAGCGGGCGACACGTCGCGGATCCAGAGGGCTGTGGTTTGAGGGCTGAAGAGCTGGGGGGCTTTCTGCAAGATTGATCGGGTGGCTGACTGGTGGGCCACGAGTACCGCGGGTTGAGCAGAAAAACAAAAAGGGAGGGGCTATCTGCAAAACAGCACCGCGGTACTGTGGATCTTCCTCGCGATCTGTCGAGAGATCGGTGCCTGCGAACGGCGCGCAGCGCGGGGGATCGAACCTAGGACCTGGCGTGCGCGCGCGGAGGCGGCAGCCACTGCGGTGGAAGGGAGGTTGTTGCAGGGTTCGGCTACGCAGCGAGATAAGGGTTACGCGATGCACAGAATACAGACGACGACGAACCCGCCGTGCACAGAGGGCGTTCGTCGCCGGGGTCCGCTCTTCTAGGAAGCGAAAAACAGCGGGAGGGTGCCAGAGAGGTGCATCAGCTCACCGGGAGTGCGACAGAGGCGGTGGATCGGGCCGGGTGCAGGGGATCGTTGACGGAGCTGGCGGACCGGAGTTAGGGTTTAGCATCGGTGTTGCAGTACTGCAGCAGACGTGGCCTTCTCCTCCTCGCTGGCGCGTACAGGGCTGCTGTAGAGGACCTCCCCTACCTCGCCGACAGCCTCCTGCTCGCCTGCGCCTCTTGGATCGACGGGGCTTGTGGAGAACGACGGTGGCCGGCGATGGGGTAGCTGGTGGCGGAGAGGAAGGAGAGGAGAGGGCAAGGCCCTGGGGTAGATCTGGGAGAGGCAGGAAGACGTGGGAAGGAGATAAAGCAGAGAGGGAGAGGGAGGTGCCGTGGGGGGAGTGGTTAGGGATAGAGGTGGCTTCGGCCACCTTTTTCCTCCTCCCTTCACGTGCTCGAGCTGGGAGGCCAGGGCAGGCACGGTTAGGCTGCCAGGTGGGACCAGGGAGCGTCCAAGGAGGTAGGCTCGGGTGGGGCACGCCAGGCAGAGAGAAGAGCAAGAGAGAGGAGAGGGGAGGCTCGGGCCAGGTTGGGGTAGCCTCGGGTTAGGGTTTTAGGGTTGGGACAGGTTAGTCTAGGTGGGGCCAGCAAGGTAGAGAGAGGGGGTGAGAGAGGTGTGGTTAGCTAGGGTTAGCTTAGAGGGGGCTCGGGTTAGGTTAGAGAGGAAACTAGGGTTAGGAGGGAGGGTAAAGAGAGAGGGTGAGATGAGAGAGAGAGAAGAGAGATGATCCACTCAAAATGACCAAACCAAAACAAAGGATGCAAAATATAGAGATGGTTGCATGGCCCATGCATAATATTAATGCTAGGTTTCATCTTTTGAAAACAAAATAAATATCCTTAGCATTTATACATATGCATTCCAAAAATATGGAATAAGCCAAGATAAAAGAAGTGAAAGGATGCCCCATGTGGAGTAGTTGGAGATGACCATATTTGAATAAAAATGGCACATGCTAGTGTGTATGTGCCACTAGGTATTTAGTAAGCCCAAAAATATCCCAACATGATAATAACCCCAAAACAACACATATGGAAGCTAGGAAAAGGTTCCACTCACAAGGCATGCAAAGGTGGCCATGTGGCTCTCATAAACCAATAATGTGGAAACAATATGGTGCATATATGAGAGCATGTGGAGATAGAATTGGATCCATCCCAACCCACATGAGCTAGAGGTAAAACCAAATAAGTTGCAATGCTCATATATGGTGGAATGGTGGAATGATGGGGTGATGACAAGAAAGGTGGTGGAGTTAATAAAAGATATGCCCCCAACTCAACTTGGGCATTTAAAACAATTTATCAAGAACCAAATATAATATCAAGAGGCAATTACAATTTACAATGCATATGAGAGATGAACCAACACAACAAGGGTTTTATATGATGCTCAAATGCAAGGCGGCATGATGACATGAGCATGATATAATGATGATGCAACAATTATATATATGAAGTAGCCATTATATTACTAGACCAAGTAGCATTACAATTGTTAGACAATTGGGATGCTACACGGTTGGCACCTTCCTCCAATGTGGCACGATCTCCTTCATCCTGCAGGCCTGCCCAATATCACAGAAAGGTACACATGTAACAGATTAGACCCAAAGGGGAAGATGGTAACTTCCCTTCAAAACATGCACGATTCCTACTTTTCTATAATTCCTAGCATAAATCAGCAATACAGAGAATGTGAAAATTAAATCTAAATGAAAGAAACTTCACAATCCACCAGAAATATTGATTAAAGTAAGAAGGCCTAGAATGTGCCCCTAACACCCATGCAACCGAACTCCACGTGTACACAATAGCAGGGAAAGTAAAAATAGGTGATTGATAGTTTCGTCAAGAGGGCAAAAACGACACACATAACTATCAACCCATTTTCTCCTCTTCGTATTATCTTTGGTTGCAATAGCATTATGCCAAATTAACCATAACCATATTTTATTTTTCAAAGGAAGTTTATCTTTCCAAAGATGTCGGAAGGACCTATCAGGACCCACATCAGATAATTTTTTATATAAGGATTTAACAGTTGAAACCCCTGATTTTCTATATCTCCATTTAGGTTTGGCAATCTCATTATTAAGTCTCAGGCCAACCAACAATCTTCTCAACTACTGCAATTGATTAGCCAACCTGGGAGACAACCATCTCCTAAAAGTGAAAAACCATCCTAGGTCACTAATTTCTCTAATTGTGCCAACCTGCTGATTACACACCCCAAATAGATTAGAAAATTTCTCACAGAGGGAGAAATCACCAAGCCATTGATCATGCCAAAAGTCAGTTTCTCCCCCCCCCCCACACACACACTTCCATTTTCCTTCTAGATAAATAGATATGCCTGATTCTCATTAGGTCCTTCCAGGCAGCAGAGTCATTTTTCTTAACTTTGATTCTCCAAATACCATGTGAAACTTCATATTTTGCCTTGCCATAAGCCATCTTCCACTTCCAACTTCCACCACCATTTGCATATTAAACAGATATTGAACAATTTCAGATTTTTTATTCCCAACCCTCCTTTCTTTTTTGGTATACAAACTAAGGACCACCTAACCATATGACACTTCTTTTTATCACTTGAACCCTCCCAAAAGAACTTCCTAATAATCTTAGTGTACTCTTCCAGGTTAGTCTATGCCATTAGATACATAGACATATGGTAAATAAGAACGCTGCTAAGGGAAGACTGAATAAGAGTAAGTCTGCCCCCCAATTGATGAGGAGTTGCTAACCCAACCATCGATTTTTTTCCTCAGTTTATCAGCCAAAGGCCGAAGATCTGCCACATGAAGTCTGGTGCCACAAACAGGGACACCCAGATACTTAATGGGACAATGACCAAGCTGACACCCAAATATATCAGCATACAACACCCCTTTAACACTGTCATCCAAAATCATCATAATCTCACTCTTAGCAAAGTTAATTTTTAACCCCGACATCGCTTCAAACATGTATATAATTAGTTTCATATGAATCAACTGTTCCATATCATCTTGAATCAATAAAATAGTATCATCTGTGTACTTTCATAATGGCTACTCCATGACTTACAAGATGGGGAACCAAACCTGTCAGCAACCCAGCACACTGTGATTGATTGATCATTTTAGCCAAACTTTCCGACGCCAAGTCCAAAAGGAAGGGTGAGAAGGGATCCCCCTGTCTCACCTCTCTATGGCTACCAAAGTCGCACCCTCTCCTGTCATTAATCTTAACACACAATGTACCTTCTATTAAAATTGTACCAATCTTCTTACAACAGATATCACTAAAACCTTTTTGAGAGACACATTTTAACAAATAGTCCCAGATAACTTTATCATAAGCCCTTTCAAAGTCCAATTTCAAAACCACCCCCTGACTTTTACTCCTACGAGCTTCATGTAGAATTTCATGCAATGACATGATGTCTACACACGCTTCTATTCTTGTAGACAGTGTTGGGAACCAAGTGCAGAGGTTTGTAGAACAATAGCAAGTTTCCCTTAAGTGGATCACCCAAGGTTTATCGAACTCAGGGAGGAAGTGGTCAAAGGTATCCCTCTCAAGCAACACTGCAATCAAGATACAAGAAGTCTCTTGTGTCCCCAACACACCCAATACACTTGTCAGGTGTATAAGTGCACTAGTTCGGCGAAGAGATAGTGAAATGCAAGTAATATGGATGATTATAAGTGGTAATTGCAATCTTAAATAAAGATGGCGGAAAGCAAACATGTAACAGGACTGATTGTAACGGTATTTCAATGCTTAGAAACAAGGCCTAGGGATCATACTTTCACTAGTGGACACTCTCATATAAATAACTTCTCTTCATTATTCTACTTTGAACTACTCTCCGGTTGGACAACTCCAGTCCATGGTAGGGCTACAAAAGCTCTTCTTAAAGTTCGCATTCCCCATATAGGTAACTGATGACCCACAAGTATAGGGGCTGTATCGTAGTACTTTTGATAAATAGGAGTGTCGATCCCAATGAGGAGCAGAAGGTGCTGAACAGTGGTATGGAGCAGGAAATCCATGTGAATACTTAGCAAACGGATTTTTAGTGGTTTTATGACACGGCAACAAAACAAAGAGAAAGTAACAAAGACAACGAAAAAACAGAGCAAGTGGCCCAATCCTTTCTTAGCAAAGGACAAGCTGGTGGAAATACTTATAAGGACCAAACGTTCTCGAGGACACACTGGTAGAAAACGCCCCATGCGTCCCGGTTGGTAAGGGCCATTAGTCCCGGTTGCCCAACCGGGACGGGGGCATCGGGACTAAAGCTCCAACCATTAGTCCCGGTTGCCCCACCAACCGGGACAAATGGGGGCACACGTGGCGGCATCAGAGCGCGAGGGGGGTGGAGCATTAGTCCCGGTTCGTAACACGAACCGGGACTAATAACCTGCTGCCGCGGCAGAGATTTGGCCCATTTCTCTGCCGCGGCAGAGAATTCATTTTGGCACATTTTGTTGTCGCGGCAGCATTTTCGCCACTTTTTGTGCCGGGCAGAGAATTCATTTAGGTTGTTTTATTGTTTATTTAGTGTTTTGCACTTATCAATGAAGGAACCTTATATTACACAAGATCATCATGACAACATTTTACATTCAATACACGGATCGAGTTCATGCACTACATACAAAAGTTGCTATTCGATGCTACCGGCCAATTTCTTGAAAGTTGCTATTTTTACAATTCCTATTGTCTATACACAGCCGAGTAGTATTCCCCTTTTGGGTCTAGGACTTCTGCATCCAAGAATCCAGCCAATTCCTCATGTATTGCTCGTATGCGATCCTTTGGCAGAAGACCGTCCGTAGACGTTCGATCTGATTTAAAAAAGGAGTCAGCCTATATGAATATGAAACTAAACACAATTTGATTGTAATTAAAAACTATAGAAATTGTTTACGTACGTGGAGTTGCTCTAAATTTCTGCCCTTCTCATCGCACGTCTGCCGGATGAACTCGCATACATAGTATCCACATAGATTGTTACCTGGTCCCTGCGTCAGGCACTTTACGACAACAGAGTTCAATCAAAATAATAATCAAGCATGATAATAACTGTATCAAAACTAGAATCAAAGAGATGCGCGGATATAGCTAGTGGTGCTTACATCTAGTGGTTGAAATGTAAGCTCCTCTTTCCAAACACCCCTAGCCTTCTTGGTGAACCGTTTCCAAGCGCTGCCCGGCGTAGAAAACGAATAAAATAAGTTATTAAGTACTTGATATCATAAAATTCACGAACGTTGCCGATATAGTGTCGTAATGATTAGAATTACCGCTGGAGAAGTATCTGCATGTCCTTCCACATCTCAAGGGGTTTATGTTTCGAGTCCATGACTAGTACACACCCTTTGTCAAGTTGAATGATTAACAGAATATAGTGGTACCTGCGAATGCAGAACTTATCAATTATATACTTAACATCGAGTAAGCGAAATAGAAAGTGTATACAAGACAATAACACTCACTGGAAGTTGTAAGGAAATAGTATTTCCCTTTTGGTTTCTTGAAACCTTAACGCGTGTACTATATTATCCTCCGTATCCTGGGGGCTTATTTTGAGATTAGCTTCATGAACCCAATATGGGTCAATGAAGCCAATGTCATAGATTTGTCCTCTGCTGCATTCGAGAATCTTCATTCTGCATATTAAAGTATGATTATATACATGCAATAAACAAAATAATATAGATGGAGACTAAATTAATTACAGAATTAGTACTTACAGACAATAGGCACTCATGATCGATTTGTCCAAGGCGTCTTGATTGAATAATTGAAATAGTTCATCAAATTCAATGGATATCATGTCATCCTTATCTTTCCCATGATGCTTTTTTGTAACCCTCAGCACTATCCAGTTAGCCCCGGCACTTGTGGCATGCATGTACCAGTTATGCAATCTTCGCATTTTTGTTGAAAGATTGTTTACCTCCTCAGGTTTGACGAGAGGTTTTTCGTACTGGTATTGGTATGCTACTTCACTCACGGGGAAGAACTCTAACTGGGATAAGTACTGGGCAATACTCATACCTTGAGCAGCGGCAGCTTCTCCGTATTGTGCAACTACCTCTGGATCATACTGCTCTTCGGCCCCATATTTGCTCGACCCCACATTGGTTTGACAAATCACCTTGAGAGGGGCGCAAGTCTGTTTTGCTTGTTCTCCGAGCTGGGCAACAGATTTCCCGCTTGCATCAGTACTGCTCTTCGAGGCTTTTTGTGCTGCATGTGACTTGAGAATAGAACGCTCATAGTCTGATGACAGCTTTGGCTCGGGTTGATGAAGAGTCTTTAGCATTTTCAACACTTTGGCTTTTTCTTCTTTGGTGTTGGGGAACTCTGGCTCTTTCGGCCGCCTCAGCTTAGCGAAAAACGCTGCCGTTTCCGCATCAACGATCGCCGCAGTCTCCTCTTCAGTACAGTCATAAGCTCTCTTGGGAGGAACCGTTGGTACTTTTGGAAGAGGCTCTTGTTTACGTTTCGGCGATCGCTTACGACGCACAGTAGCGGTACGCTTACGCTTTTTATCCTGAGGCGCCGGCGATGGCTCCCGCGGCGATGGCTGCACCGGAGACGGGTGAGGCGACGGAGCCGGGTGAGGCGACGAAGACGGCTGCCGCGGCGGCGACGACCTCGCTGGAGACGGGTGAGGCGGCGGCGAAGATGGCCTTGGCGTGTGATTTCGAAGCACGATACAATCCTTCGGCCATAGAATGGTGACGTTTTTTGCGTCACCCAGCACAGTCACATCCCCTTCACCAGCAGGGTAGTGAAGATCCAAAACCTCAAAGGTGGGCATGATTTCATCCACACCGACAACAGCGTAGCCCTCTGGAACCGGACGACTGTGGTAAGTTGGTGTGGGTCCAATTGGTAAGGCATAGCCGACCGCCACCTTCATTGATATGTTCACAACTTTGACATGTAGCTCGTAGTGTGTCATCTCTGTGATATCATCCACTGGGTAGCCAACACGAGCCATCGTCGGTGCATCATCGGCATCGCCATTGTCATCACCCGGGACCTCGGTGGAAGCCACACTGCTTTTTCGATTATTCGATAGGCCGGTAGCATCGAATGCAGTGTGCTGCTGAGATGGGCCGGTAGTACTTTGCTCTTTAAGTGAGTTAATTTCATCTTGTTGTTGCTTTAATCGTTCTTCAATTAAACGCATTCGCTCTTTCTGACTTTCTGCTTCAACTGCCGCCCTGTCCTTACTCCTCTGACGGCTTCTATCAGGATATTTCTTCCTCTCTTCGGGAAACCTAGTCCTCCATGATTGGGAGCCTATTGTGCCTCGTGTTCGTCCATCATGTTCCTTATTTCCAAGGGCGAGTGTGAGCTCATCATTCTCTCTATCGGGAATGAAGTCCCCATCTTTAACAGCCTTTACTGCTTTTCATCCTCTCGATTGGCAAGGGGTCTTCTTTATGTCGTATGTTATATATACACCTCCCTTCCGAGTCCAACGTGCCCCCATGCCCGTAAAACCAATTCCTTGCACGTTCTACCCAATCGTCTGTCTCTGGGGTGATATTTTTATCACGCAGTTCCTGCTCAAGTTTCTCCCACTTAGGAATGCCAACCTTGTAGCCACCTTGCCCCATAGTATGGTGATACTTCTTCTTAGCAGCATTCAGCTTATTCGTTTCAGACATTTTCTTAGCTTTTTCTGATTTCTTGTATTCCACAAACTCATCCCAGAATGGTTTTATCTTCTCAAACTGAATATTCTTGAAATCGGGAGTCTTCTTTTTCACGACATAGTCAAGGTGCAATCTTTTCTTCCAGTTGGTGAAACACTGGGCCATCTTCTTCAAAGCCCACTCCCTGACCTTAGCCTCCATGGCTCTCCCATGTTGTAAGGCGTCCTCAACTGGATCCTCCGCATTTGGATCCAGCTCTATCTTCGGTAGTTTGAAATTAACCATGAGCCTCTTCCACAGTAAACCTTTGGCGTGGTTAGGGACAAATAAACATGTTCCCTCTTCATCCGCTTTAGCAGGCCTATTCCAATTTCTAATGGTGATCGGGATTAAGTCCCTAACGATTACTCCGCATTGTGCCACAATTTTGGTTGCGACAACTTCGGGAGCTGTCGGTCTGCCGTCTTCAGCGACATCTTCGATCCTAAACCTCTCATGGTCTTGCAACTTTTTGGTTGGGCCTCGTCTGCTCTTTTCAGTAGATTCCTTAGATCCGGAGGGCTAAAAGAAGAAAGATCGTCGTTACTATTTCTATATAGATAGCAGATGATTAATTAATGAATTGATTTATATTACATGCACCTCGCCGGAGCGGTCGTCTTCTCGATTACACAAGGCATCGCCTTCTCCCTCGCGGAAGGCAACACCTTCAACCTCAAACAAGTTGTCTACTCCGGTAAAAAGAGGATCACCCTCACCGGAGTTGTTCAGAAACGTTGATACGTCTAAATTATCTTCCCCACGGATCACACCTTGGATCAACTCTTCCTTTTCTTCGTCTCTGACGTGTGGGTCCATATTTTCTGCATAGGTGGAAAAACGAATAAGTCAAAGCGGCTAAAGGAGAAAGTTAAGGAGAAACCCTAAAATATACATACACAATAATAAAAATGAAGAGAAACCCTAAACCTAGCTACAAAAAGGAAACCATGTAGTAGATAGGTAACTCTAGCTAAAATCAACTAAAATCAATATTCCGGAGTTCCGAGGGGTGTAACCTAGTTCGGAGAAACCTCCGATGCATATGAGAGGGGAACATGAGTATAAGGCTACAAAAGGGAAACTATCCAGCAGATAGGTAACACTAGATACTAACAAAATACCATATTGGAATCGATTTAAGAGGGTTCAGAATGCCCTGGCGAAGGCACATCGTCGAACCCACATGCACCTAAGGGGTATTAATGATTCCTTATCTAACCACAGTGACTGACAATGTGAATCGGGTCTGGGGCTACCCACATTGACTGACCAGTGGGGTCGAAGACCAATAATACCAAACTAATTAATAAACCTAATAATACCTAACTAATAATAAACCTAATAATCGAAACACCGAAAAGAAAGGGAAACAATCAACACATGGCATCGATGCAATGCTCAAGCAAGTATGATGATATGACAAGTTAATTTGCATTGGAATGTAACCCTAAGACATGCTCGACGATTTAATCGGGGTTCCGACGGGTGAAAACCCTAACTCGGGGAAACTCCGGAACATATGAGAGGGGTGCATTTGTTCTTCTAATTATACTTGTCATTTAAATTGTTGAACAATGCATGATTATAGGTTAAATAGATGGGTTTCATTTTTCTGAACAATTTGATATATTATTTGTATTTTTCTGACTTATAAATAAAAAGATATTGAATTTACAAGTTTATATCAATTTCTGGAATTATTAAATCATTTAAAATTGAATTACTGTGTCAATATGACATCAGCAAAGGGTTGGGTTTTTTTTTACCAAGACAGAACCTAGCCACTGTCACTGAGTGCTGGGCCCTAGGCCACATCAGCAAGCCACCGTGGGCCACGTCAGCGGGCCCGTACCTGACGCGCGGCAGTGGGGGAAACGGCGCGGCGGTGGAAGAAACGGCGCGGCGACGATGCACCACCACCAGCAGCAGAGGGAGGGGGAGGACAGAGAGGGGCGGGGAGGGGCGGCGCCGTACCTGACGCGCGGCGGTGGGGGAAGGGCGCGGTCGTCGACGGGAAGCAGAGAAGCGGGCGGCCGGCGGTCGTCGGGGGAAGGAGACGCGCGGGCGGCGCGGTCGTCGGCGCGCGGGAAGAGACGCGGGTGGCGGCCGGAGGCGGAGGCGTTGACGACGGAGCCGCTACGGGGAGCGCGCGACGGTGGCGGGGGCAGCCTGGCGGCGTCGTCGTCGGCGATGGCGCGGGCAGAGGCAGAGTGGGGAAGGGAAGAAGAAGAGGAGGCACGCGCTGTTATAACTAAAGGGCCTTTAGTCCCGGTTCGTGGCTCCAACCGGGACTAAAGGTGCATACGTCCCGGTTGGAGCCACCAACCGGGACCTATACTCCAAAATTTTCAGCAGACAAAGGGTTGGCGCGCAGTGGGTCTTTAGTCCCGGTTGGTGGCTCCAACCGGGACATATTCCCCTGTTTTCAAAAAATTTCAGGTATTTTCTCTCTGTTCCCGCCTTATTTTTTATTTTGGGGTTTAAATTTGTATTGTTTTTTAAATGATAATTAATTTGGAATTTAGAAAAACTTTAAACATAAAAAGTGTTTGGATTTGAATAAATAATTCAAAACCATTTTCTGTTTGAAAAAATAATTAATGTAACCATTTAAAATATGAACCATTTACAATTAAAAATGAATTAACTTTTATTTTTTTAATATCAATTTGGAATTTAGAAAAACTTTAAACATAAGAAGTGTATGGATTTGAATAAATAATTCAAAAACATATTCTATTTTTAAAAAATAATTAATGTAACCTTTTAAAATGAATTAACTTATATTTTTGAATATTAATTTGGAATTTAGAAAAAATTTAAACATAAAAAGTGTTTGGATTTAAATAAATAATTCAAAAACATTTTCTGTTTTAAAAAATAATTAATGTAACCATTTAAAATATGAACCATTTACAATTAAAAATGAATTAACTTTTATTTTTTTAATATCAATTTGGAACCGATTCGGCAGACATTTGTCCTTTTTACCCGGGATGGACGAAAAGGTTTGAGATGTACCGGTTGGGATATAGTCCATGTAAGGTGGTCCAGTATTTTAGGAAAATAGGACGGTAGCATTCTGAAACGGCATTTTGGTGGTTACTTCACAAAACGATCCGTTTTTTGCGCTCGGAAAATGGAAAAGGGATTTTCCGTGCGACAAAAAGGAAAACTTCCTCCTGCAACATTGTTCTACATACCAATGTCCACACACATGCATAATATGGGCACAACATCACAAACTATGCCGTGATTCAGCACATAACATCGGTCATTTGGACCGAAAGCCATGAAACCTCGAACATGATAGGTCATTTTGTGAAGGTTTTTTGGAAACATGATCAACATACCAAGTCTGGTATTTTTCCTTTCAACTATGTAACATAATATGACACCACGCGAAGGATTTTCATTGTTCGGATTTTTTTTGAATTTGTTATGCCCGTTTTGAATTATCTGAATTTCTAACTATGGTCGAACCGGTGTGCATGAAGATAGGGGACGGGCATCGTTAGAACTTGCATTGGATCTCTGAAGAAACCACATATTGCGAGTCTAAAAATGATTTTTTCAAAAAATCACGGGCGATAGATCATGTACCTGTAGTACAAACCGGACCCACTTCCTACCGATTCGGCAGACATTTGTCCTTTTTACCCGGGATGGACGAAAAGGTTTGAGATGTACCGGTTGGGATATAGTCCATGTAAGGTGGTCTAGTATTTTAGGAAAATAGGACGGTAGCATTCTGAAACGGCATTTTGGTGGTTACTTCACAAAACGACCCGTTTTTTGCGCTCGGAAAATGGAAAAGGGATTTTCCGTGCGACAAAAAGGAAAACTTCCTCCTGCAACATTGTTCTACATACCAATGTCCACACACATGCATAATATGGGCACAACATCACAAACTATGCCGTGATTCAGCACATAACATCGGTCATTTGGACCGAAAGCCATGAAACCTCGAACATGATAGGTCATTTTGTGAAGGTTTTTTCGAAACATGATCAATATACCAAGTCTGGTATTTTTCCTTTCAACTATGTAACATAATATGACACCACGCAAAGGATTTTCATTGTTCGGATTTTTTTTGAATTTGTTATGCCCGTTTTGAATTATCTGAATTTCTAACTATGGTCAAACCGGTGTGCATGAAGATAGGGGACGGGCATCGTTAGAACTTGCATTGGATCTCTGAAGAAACCACATATTGCGAGTCTAAAAATGATTTTTTCAAAAAATCACGGGCGATAGATCATGTACCTGTAGTACAAACCGGACCCACTTCCTACCGATTCGGCAGACATTTGTCCTTTTTACCCGGGATGGACGAAAAGGTTTGAGATGTACCGGTTGGGATATAGTCCATGTAAGGTGGTCTAGTATTTTAGGAAAATAGGACGGTAGCATTCTGAAACGGCATTTTGGTGGTTACTTCACAAAACGACCCGTTTTTTGCGCTCGGAAAATGGAAAAGGGATTTTCCGTGCGACAAAAAGGAAAACTTCCTCCTGCAACATTGTTCTACATACCAATGTCCACACACATGCATAATATGGGCACAACATCACAAACTATGCCGTGATTCAGCACATAACATCGGTCATTTGGACCGAAAGCCATGAAACCTCGAACATGATAGGTCATTTTGTGAAGGTTTTTTCGAAACATGATCATTGTTCGGCACACATTTAGTCCCGGATGTAGTCACAAACCGGGACTAAAGGGATTGCGACAGAGTGGGCCAGACAACACTAATAATAGGGGTGAGTGTCGACATTATGTCGTGCGGCTTGTACCTTGTCCCGGATGGTGTCACCAACCGGGACTAAAGATGAACCTTTAGTCCCGGTTGGAGACACCAACCGGGACTAAAGATGAGTCAGCACTAATAATAGGGGTGAGTGTCGACATTATGTCGTGAGTGTCGACATTATGCCGAGCTGCTTGTACTATAAATATGCATCCTTGTGAGTCCAGTCCTCCAGCCAGTTTGAGGCATCTCCAAGATGGTTTTAGAGAGCAGGGACACCACTACGGCCAGTTTCAGGGAGATGCCGACGGAGCCCAGTCCTCCGGCATCTCCGAGAAACTGGTCATAGAGGCACTCCCTAATATGTGAAATTAGTTAGCTCCGAGGCGTATTGATCTAGTTAGTGAAGTTACAAGATGCAAGATGGTTTTCGAGAGCAGGGACACCACTGCGGCCAGTTTCAGGGAGATGCCGACGGAGCCCAGTCCTCCGGCATCTCCGAGAAACTGGTCATAGAGGCACTCCCTAATATGTGAAATTAGTTAGCTCCGAGGCGTATTGATCTAGTTAGTGAAGTTACAAGCTGCAAGATGGTTTTCGAGAGCAGGGACACCACTGCGACCAGTTTCAGGGAGATGCCGACGGAGCCCAGTCCTCCGGCATCTCCGAGAAACTGGTCATAGAGGCACTCCCTAATATGTGAAATTAGTTAGCTCCGAGGCGTATTGATCTAGTTAGTGAAGTTACAAGCTGCAAGATGGTTTTCGAGAGCAGGGCCACCACTACGACCAGTTTCAGGGAGATGCCGACGGAGCCCAGTCCTCCGGCATCTCCAAGAAACTGGTCATAGAGGCACTCCCGGTCCAGCCACAAACTGGGACTAACACTCAAGACATTTATTAATATTAAAAACTGAGACTACAAAACCGGGACTAAAGGCCACAAACCGCGAAAGATATCCTTCGGTCAAGCGACAAACCGCGAAAGACATGAACTAGAGTTACATAATATGAGCATGAACTTCTTGGCATATGTCATTCCTTATGACCGCTTCAGACGTAACCATGGAGCATCTTCTTTACTTAACAGAATGCTTGGGTCAGTTTTCACTGTGAAGGGCGGAATTTCATCAAACTTATTATAATCTTCTGACATGTCTGTCTTGTCCTCGATTCCCACGATGTTTCTTTTCCCTGAAAGAACTATGTGACGCTTTGGCTCATCATATGATGTATTCGTTTGCATATTTTTTCTTTTTTTCGGTCTGGAGGACATGTCCTTCACATAGATAACCTGAGACACATCATTGGCTAGGACGAATGGTTCATCTCTATAACCAAGATTGTTGAGATCCACTGTTGTCATTCCGTACAACTGGTCTATCTTTACCCCTTCCCCATTCAGGTTGACCCATTTGCAGCGAAACAAAGGGACCTTAAAAGAGACTCCATAGTCTAGTTCCCATATCTCCTCTATGTAACCATAATATGTGTCCTTTTGTCCATTCTCGTATATTGCATCAAAGCGGACACCACTATTTTGGTTGGTGCTCTTTTTATCTTGGGTGATCGTGTAGAATGTATTCCCATTTATTTCGTACCCTTGGAAATTCAATACAGTAGAAGATGGTGACGCGGCCAACAAGTATAGCTGATCTCCAACAGTGGTGTCATTCAAGAGATGTGTCCGCATCCAACCACCGAAAGACTTCATGTGTTCATCTGTAATCCATGATTCAGGCATCCCCGGGTTTTTGGAGCGTACAATATTCTTGTGTCCCTCGATATACGGAGCTGCCAAGGTGGAATTATGTAGAACTGTGTAGTGTGCTTTAGTGAAAGAATCCCCGTCCCTACATATCATTGCTTTCTTTCCCAGCGTGCCTTTTCCACTTAGTCTTCCCTCATGCCGCGAGTCAGAAACACCAATCGGCTTAAGGTCAGGAATAAAGTCAACACAAAACTCAATGACCTCCTCTGTTCCATATCCCTTGGAGATGCTTCCTTCTGGTCTAGCACGGTTATGAACATATTTCTTTAAGACTCCCATGAACCTCTCAAAGGGGAACATATTGTGCAGAAATACCGGACCGAGAATGGCAATCTCTTCCACTAGATGAACCAGGAGATGCGTCATAATATTGAAGAAGGATGGTGGGAACACCAATTCAAAACTAACAAGACATTGTACCGCATCCTTCTGTAACCTTGGCAGAATATCTGGATTGATTACCTTCTGAGATATTGCATTGAGGAATGCACACAGCTTCACAATGGGTACTCGAACATTTTCCGGTAGAAGCCCCCTCAATGCAATCGGAAGCAACTGCGTCATAATCACGTGACAGTCATGAGACTTCAGGTTTTGGAACTTTATATTAGATGAGAAGCCCGACGGCACCTTGATACTGTAAAGGACTTCAAAAAAGATTTCCTTCTCTGCTTTGGTAAGAGCATAGCTGGCACGACTTAAGTGACGCCCTTTATCCGTCTTGTTATCTGTATGCATGTTCTTTGGGTCTTTCATAATTTGTTGGTCCTCCCGTGCTTCAAGTGTATCTTTTGTCTTACCATACACGCCTAGGAATCCTAGCAGGTTCACGCAGAGATTCTTTGTCACGTGCATCACGTCGATTGAAGAGCGGACACGCAGGACTTTCCAATATGGCAGCTCCCAAAATATAGATTTCTTCTTCCACATGGGTGCGTGTCCTGTAGCGACGTCGTTCGGAACTGATTGACCGCCGGGACCCTTTCCAAAGATTACTTCTATGTCCTTGACCATACCAAATACATCATCACCAGCAGGGAGTTCAGGTTCTTCCGGTGATCTGCCTCACCTTTAAAATGCTTGCCTTTATTTCTTACGGGATGATTGGTCGGAAGAAATCGTCGATTCGCTAGGTACACAACCTTCTTGCATTTATGCAAATATGTACCTTCGGTCTTATATAAACAGTGGGTGCATGCCTTATATCCTTTGTTTGTCTGTCCTGAAAGGTTACTAAGAGCAGGCCAATCATTGATGGTTACGAATAACAACCCTCGTAGATTAAATGGCTCCTGTTTGTTCTCATCCCACGCACGTACACCTGGTTTGCCCCACAACTGTAAGAGTTCTTCAACTAATGGCCTAAGGTACACATCAATGTCGTTGCCCGGTTGCTTCGGGCCTTGGATGAGCACTGGCATCATAATGAACTTACGCTTCATGCACAACCAAGGAGGCAGGTTGTAGATACATAGAGTCACGGGCCAGGTGCTGTGACTGCAGCTCTGCTCCCCAAAAGGATTCATGCCATCCGTACTTAGACCAAACCATAAGTTCCTTGCGTCACCTGCAAAGTCTGGGAAGTCTCTCTCGATTTTTCTCCACTATGACCCATCAGCAAGGTGTCTCAACTCCCCGTCTTTCTTACGGTCTTCTTTGTGCCATCGCAACAACCTGGCATGCTCTTTGTTTCTGAACATGCGTTTCAACCTTGGTATTATAGGAGCATACCACATAACCTTAGCAGGAACCCTCTTCCGGAGGGGCTCTCCCTCAACATCACCAGGGTCATCTCGTCTAATCTTATACCGCAACATGTTGCATACCGGACATTTATCTAAATTCTCATACTCCTTACCGCGGTAGAGGATGCAGTCATTAATGCATGCATGTATCTTTTGCACATCTAAGCCCAGAGGACAGAGAGTCTTCTTTGCTTCGTAGGTACTCTCGGGAAGTTCGTTATGTTTTGGAAACTTCGGCTTCATTATTTTCAGCATCTTTTCAAATGAGGACTCAGTTAGACCACACTCTGCCTTCCATCGCAACAATTCCAGTGTGGTACCGAGCTTTGTGCTGCCATCTTCACAATTTGGGTACAACAATTTCTTGTGATCTTCTAACATGCCCTCTAACTTCAACTTCTCATTTTCTGTTTCACAGTCTCGCTTTGCATCAGAAATGACCCTACCAAGTTCATCAGCCGGCTCATCTGATGCCCGTTCTTCACCTTTTTCCTCTCCATTGTCTTCCATTGCAGTATCACCGTATTCAGGAAACATATGATGATAGTTGTTATCATCATCTTCTTCTTCACCATCTTCCATCATAACCCCTCTTTCCCCGTGCTTGGTCTAGCAATTATAGTTGGGCATGAAACCTTTCATAATCAGGTGGCCGCGAATTATTTTCGAGGAAGAGTACTCCTTGTTGTTCCGACATTGAACACATGGACAACGTATAAATCCATTCTCTTTGTTTGCCGTAGCCACATCGATAAATTTATCCACGCCTTTGATATACCCGGCTACCCGCCGGTCACCGTACATCCATTCCCGACCGTTCATCTGCATCATATAAGTAAGTTTATCAAAAAACAGGACATCATAAATAGTGAAATAACCAATTCACACCGACACATGAATTGTATCAATGACCTAGAAAAGATAAGATTGCTAACCTCGATCGAGGGAAATAAAGAGGAGAAAGCTCAAGTGCGTCTCGGACACCTTCTATATTTTTGTTCTATGAGAAATTCAACGGGATTATTCACTCAAACATTTCAACAAACACCTTCAATGCATGCATGAGAAAAAACTAGCACACCCCCTCACACCTTCCACCATTCGAAAAAACAGAGTGGAGGCAGAGGGGGCTGGGGCGTTGCATTTATAGAAGGCAGGGGTCTTTAGTCCCGGTTGGAGCCAGCAACCGGGACTAAAGGTGCGTGCCACGCCACGTGGCTGTGGCCAAACCTTTAGTCCCGGTTGGTGGCTCCAACCGGGACGCATGCCCCCTTACCAACCGGGACCCATGCCCCCTGGCCCCGTGCCCGCTCCAACCGGGACGCGTGCCAGCATTAGTCCCGGTTGGTGGCGCAACCGGGACTAATGCTCCCAGGGGTGGCGAACGGATGGCCCTTTTTCCTCTAGTGACACATGGAATTCTGTCAAGTGCTTTCGCTTCAAATAGCTGAGTACTCTTCTCTGGTGTTGTAAGTGTTGTGTGGGTGAACCTGTGCTAACATACCGCGCTTCCTAGGACTAATACATACTTGTGATTAAACCCCCTACAAACATCCGTAACTAGAGGAAAGTAATTAAGATATAAATCTAACCACAGCCTTAAACTCTGAGATCCTACACTCCCTTATGCAAAGGTGTCCTAACGGGGGTTCAGGTTTCTGTCACTCCGGCAACCCCACAATTAGTAGCCAAATACACAATGCACTCCCCTAGGCCCATAAATGGTGAAGTTTCATGTAGTCGATGTTCACATGACACCACTAGAAGAATAGCACCACAACTTAAATACTAAACCATTGAATAATAACTCATCACAGATTCACTACTAACATCATGACTTCTCCCATGTCCTCAAGAACACAACGAACTAATCACAAGACATCATATGGATCAAGATCAAAGATGATATGGTAATGGATAACAATCTGAACATAAACAATAATCCAATGGTTCCACTCACAAGCATCAACTACAATAGTAATTAACACTGGGAAAGTTTCCCCTAATGAACTAAAGCAATATCCAACACAATTGTTCTAGCGGGATGGAGTGGTGATGATGGTGCTGGTTGAGATGATGGTTTGGATGATGATGATGATGATCCCGGTGAAGCCTAGCTTGACGATGGTGTTGATGGCGACGCTCTCCCCTCTCTTGGTAGGAATTCCCCCGGCAGAAATCTATCTGCCGGTGAGATCTTTCTCTCTCGGTGTTTTCCGCCCCCTAGAGGTGGCGGAAATCTATCTATGGTCGCCCCCGGAGGCTTAGGGTTCCGTAGGGAAGATATAGGAGAAGGGGCAGAGTCGGAGGCCGGGCAGGTGGGCCACACGTGCCATAGGCGTGGGGTCAGGTGGGCCCACGCCTAGGGTGTGTGGGCCCCTTGCGTCCCTTCTTCGTCCCTCCTTCTGACTCCCTCATTCTTCTGGTAAAATAATATGTTTCCATATTTTTCTGGTATTTTTCTGATCTTTGCGAAATTGCACCGAAAGCCTTCTATTCCATAAGAATCCAGACTCCGGCAGTCCATCCTCCAAGAATCATCCATCATGCATAAACAGATAAAAAGCCATAAGTAATACCTCATAATAAGACAAATATCAATGAATAGAGGTAGATTATGATATAGAATGGTGATGCAAATTGGGCGTATCAACTCCCCCAAGCTTAGACTTCACTTGTCCCCAAGCAAAAACTGAGCTCAGTAAACATGTCCACAGGTTTATGGAGTGAAGTGTCGATAAAAGAATACGAACAAGAAGCATCACACTTACCATTGCACAACTCATAGAATAAAGCAACTCACCATTATATAACTTAGCTTGCAACCAAGTACAACAATCACAATAGGGATGCATAAAGATAAATCATAATTGGAATTGGCAAACTTGTTCTTGGTCAGAGATTCACAAAAGCTTTTTGTAGAAGTTTCAAAACAGGAGCACTCTTTGCTCAAAAGGTTTTTCACAAGTGAAGGCTTTCAAAGTAATACTCAATAGATAAGATTTTTGTGCAAACAAGGAAGCTAAAGAACATGATTGAATAAATCATCATATGAATGCTTGAAACACAACAACTCAAATGCTTGCTGGAGATGGAGAGTAAGTAGGTTTACTAAATCGACTTGGAAGTGGGAGAAAGGTCCCTTCATAGAGGGAAGCAGGGATTACAAGTCATAAAGATCTTCCAAAAGATTATGGTACTTACTAGCTTTGAGCCCTCATTGCCCCTATCATAAGCATCTTGAGATGATTAAGGTTAAAGTGAACAAGGATGGAGTATATGCTTGATGAAATATAAGTTGACAATCTCATGTCCCTTGAATATGGGGGCCACTCCTCATGCTACTCAACTTTGGTCATAGGTAAGTTCTTGTCATTGTAAGTATTTGCATATCATCGAGAACCGCCAACGGGGTACCCCTTGCACATGGTACATGAGCTTTCCCATAACCAAAATGACAAGGCAAGCAGACAATGAGCATCTCAACGACCTTTTTATTTACTATGTGCATAGCTTTTTATTGAGGATGCTTCATAGATGACTCACTATGGTGATGCTGCAAGTTTCCATCATGATTAAGCATGGCTTAGGCTAGCGGCCCAGGCATTTATCTAACACAGAATACAGACTACATGGAATTATAAGTTCCCTCTTTATTTCACACCATTGACATCCATAGACAAAAGAGAATGATATCAACTGTGCACAGAGTACAAGTGCAATGTTGAAAACGTTCCTCGTGACAGCACAGTTCTGCTAATTCCAACGTATAGATGCAAGCACATACAACTTCGATGTTCACAATGGTTCAAGTATATTAGGGGCAAGGAAATAAAGTGTGCCATCAAGTTTGTGAGAGCTTTACTAACTAGATTTCACATAACAAAATAATTTTTAATTCAAAAGGTAGATGAAGTTTGAAAATTTTCTTGGAATAGCAAAATCTACTAGGTAGATATGGTGGACACAAGTGGCAAAAGTTTTGGTTCAAAGAATTTTGGAAACATGAGAAGTATGTCTTCTCAA
This sequence comes from Avena sativa, assembly GCA_916181665.1. Lineage (NCBI taxonomy): Eukaryota > Viridiplantae > Streptophyta > Magnoliopsida > Poales > Poaceae > Avena > Avena sativa. The sequence goes on from OV702296.1 coordinate 23,645,910, forward strand.
AACAGGTTTTTGGCTAGCAAGCCTGGGTAGCAAGCAAGAGAGTTGAAAGAAACAAGCAAACATACAAGTAATAAAGCCAAACATGCAATCTTCCTTGAAGACGCAAAAGAATCTTAAATAAAGAATACTAAGCTTATGAGCCAACAAGAAAGAAAATAAATAATACCAAATACTTGTAAGCTTTTTCTTTATCTTTCTTTTTTTCTTACAAACCTCAAAAATTGTTGCTACTGACCAGAACTCGGTTTGCCAAAACCAATTTAGATCCACTTGATGCTCCCAAAGTGGTGCCAATACTGATCAACAAGATCCATCATATAATAGAGATTGCAAACTAAAATAAGAAGTGCAAAAAGTAAAAGATGAGACTTCTCATTAATATTCAATAAAGGCACTCACACCAAGGGATACATAGATAATCAACTAAAGGAGAGATACTTCCACATGCAAACCAAACTATAAGATAACTTCTCTACCACAGATATGAATCCACCAAAAAGGTAGAAGATAAAAGATAATGGTGGTGATACCGCGACACTCCCCCAAGCTTGGAACAAGCCAAGGCGATGCCAACCTGATGACGAATTACTCCTTTGGTGGTGGTTGTGTTCTCTTGATAAGCTCTTCAATAAGTTTCTTCAAGTCCTCCATATCGAAGGTCAGAGTACGAATTAACTACGAATTATGCTCAATGCAGCTCATGATCAACTCGGACCAAGGATACCAGTTCTTGTTATTCTTTCTCCATTCTTCCAAATTAGAGTGTTTCTTCAGTTAGAACAAGGGGTACTAGGAGGAAGTGTGTGTGGATCAAGGATATGACGCGGAGTTCTCCCTCTTGTAGACATCCGTGTTGTCCTCTTTGCTTGGTAGGTCGTGCCACCAAACCAATGCTTGCGACGGTAGCACGAGTGTCCGGTTGCTTGTCCTCCTCCATGTCACCTTCATAACATGCTGAAATCTCCTCCTCCTTGGGGACTTGAGGTTCTTCTTCCTCGGGCTTCTTGCCTTTGTCGTTGGTGGAGACCATGGTGCTCTAAACTTGAGAAGATTTCCTGACAGAAACAGATTGAAACGAAAACACGACGAGAACACGATGCACGAACCTCGGGGGATCCGGGGGGTATATATTACGAAGTATCAAGGCAAAATGAAGGTACTGACACGGAAACGAGGCAGAGTCGGAGTTCGAGGGTGGCACACCCCCTCCAGGTGTCGCCAGGCTGGGCCTGCGCCTGGGGTGGGTTTGTCCACCCTGGACTCTGTTTCCTCTTCAATTCTGTATCGTAGTCTTCCTTATGTATTAAAAACATCAAAAATATAAAAAGATTAGAGTTTCGCGAACCTTCTGTTTTCACCACTTTTACCTATTCAAAGACAAACTCTGCAGATTCCTTTTCTCCTTATCCTAAAAATTTCCTTCATACAAAACCCTTGCACAAACTCAATGACAACATTAGTGTAAGAAAAAACAATAAACCTTTGGGTACACACTTTAACTGAAAACCCATCAACACAAAAGCTTCAATAAGAGGCAAATGCAAAAGACGGCAGAAATCTGTCAAAACATACTAGTGGGTAAAGATTGATTTTTTCAAAGACCTTCTGTTGCTCAAATAAAAAAGTGAAGAACTAATGAAAGTTGGGTAACAACTTGGAGAACAAGCTCAGAAAAATTCAGATCCATTCGATGTACTGAGCTTCCTCATGAATTTTTACAATACAGCAGAAAAATCTGTCCCAGGACAGCCACTTTTCACAACTCCTCTACTTCACAAAAGTTGTTGGACTTGACACAAAAACCAAAACAAAAAGGGTAAGGAGCGGTTATTACTGGTAATAACTTCCAAGACACGACAAAACTCTTGGGTTACTCCTAACAAGTACTTTTATTTAATGCCTTTAAGTTAGGCTTGAAACTTCTAAAAATGCTCACATAGGATAAATATATTTGAAGTGAAAGTTAGCATCAAGAAGCAAATAACCAACGCACTTGAGTCTAACCCACTTCCTATGCATGTGAGTATCATGAGAAAACGAATTGTTGAAAAAAAAAGCCACAAGCATAGGAATAGAAAACAAATGCAACTTCAAAGCTTTCAACATAAAACGGGGAAACTTAACATCATTGAGATGCATAAAAGCATGTTTCCCTCTCTCAAAATAACTTTCAGTAGCACTTTGAATAAAGTTGACAATATAACTGTCACTAGGAACAACTTTATCATCAGAATAAGCATACTTACAGTCATCAAAAAGAGGTCCAAGTTCATAGACTGGATCAATAGAAGCAAGTTGTTCCATCCTGAAATCTTTATTAGGCAAGCTATTTTCACAAGGAGCTTTAGCAAACTTGGAAAAGTTAAATTCATAAGAATATCCATCAAACTTATTTAAAGCTTTTTCCTTCTTACAGTCAATAATAGCTCCACAAGTATTCAATAAAGGTCTACCAAAAATGATAGGACAAGTTTTGCTAGCTGCTGAATTAAGCACTAGAAAATCATCAGGATACTTAATCTTACCACAAAGAACCTCCACATCTCTTACAATGCCAATGGGGCAAATGGTTTCCTTATTAGCAAGGTGAATAAACACATCAATGTCCTCAAGCTCACAAGGACCAATCTCATGCATAATTTCCCTGTAAATCTCATAAGGAATAGCACTAGAACTAGCACCAATATCACATAAACCATAGTAGCAATGATCACCAATGTTAACAGAAAGCATAGGAACACTAGCTTTTCTAGACTTACTAGGATCAGAGATAATATTAGAAGTGTCTTCACAGAATACAATGTGCTCATCCTCTATATTTCTAGTGATAGTGTCTTTCACAATAGCTACCACAGGTTCATCACTCAATTGCTCCTTAGGTTCCACAGTTTTCTTTGTACCTTTATTATTTGCACTAATAATCATAGAATACTCCTTTACCTTAGCTGGGAAAGGCATTTTCTCAACATGAGGTTCAGGCACAATATGATTAGTAGTACAAACTTGAGTACTTCTAACTGGAACATGATTAACAACATATTTATAAGGAGCATGGTACTTATTCCACTTCTTCTTGGGAATTTCTATGTAAGAGGCAAAGGCCTTAAAACAGTTGGCAATACTTTGGGAATCAAGACCAAACTCATTACTTATATCACGGAAGTCATCACTTCCCATAAAAGATTTAATGCATTTATAATCATAGTTTATACCTGACTTTCTTCCTTTGTTATGCTCCCAAGCTTCGGTGTTATCTTGAATACAGACAAAGAGATCCTATTTAGCTTATTCCTTCATACGTGTGAATGATCCAGCACAAGAAGCATCTAGTAAATCTTTATCATGAAGAGAAAGCCTAGCATAAAAGTTATTGAGAATAATATTGTTAGGGAGTTCATGAATAGGATATTTAAGCATTAGTAACTTCAATCTCCCCCAAGCTTGAGCTGTACTCTATCCATCAAGAGGCCAAAAGTTATATATAAGATTTCTATCCCTATAAATTTCACTAGGAGGATGAAATTTAGAGTAAAAGAGAGATGCCATCTCCTCCCATTCCATGGATTGTCTATTCTTCAGCAGCTTATACCATTATTCAGCTCTCCCTTTCAAGTATATGGAGAGTAGCTTCTTCTTCACCTGTTCAGTTGTGATACCTGCACACTTAAACAACCCGCATAATTCATGGATAAAAACAAAGTGATCACCGGGATGGACTGTTTCATCCCCAAAATAATAATTATCCATAACACAATTAACAATACTTGTAGGTATCTTAAAAGGATCTATCTCAACAGGTGGTGGTTCATATACTACCCTAGAAGTGGTAGTAGTTTTCCCAAACAAAAAACCAAGTGGGTTATCCATATTGGAAACAAAGTAACAAGCATTAACAAGAGCAATACTCACAGTAAAAGTTTTCTTTACCAGTTCCACTCTTCAATAGAGCTTCACTCCCCGGCAACGGCGCCAGAAAATAGTCTTGATGACCCACAAGTATAGGGGGTGTATCGTAGTACTTTCGATAAATAGGAGTGTCGATCCCAACGAGGAGCAGAAGATGCTGAATAGTGGTATGGAGCAGGAAATCCCTGTGAATACTTAGCAAACGGATTTTTAGTGGTTTTCTAACAATGCAACAAAACAAAGAGAAGTAACAAAGATAACGAACAAACAGAGCAAGTGGCCCAATCCTTTCTTAGCAAAGGACAAGCCGGTGGAAATACTTATAAGGACCAAACATTCTCGAGGACACATGGGAATTCTGTCAAGTGCTTTCGCTTCAAATAGCTAAGTACTCTTTCTGGTGTTGTAAGTGTTGTGTGGGTGAACCTGTGCTAACATACCGCCCTTCCTAGGACTAATACATACTTGGGATTAAACCCCCTATAAACATCTGTAACTACAGGAAAGTAATTAAGATATAAATCTAACCACAGCCTTAAACTCTGAGATCCTACACTCCCTTGTGCAAAGGTGTCCTAACGGGGGTTCAGGTTTCTGTCACTCCGGCAACCCCACAATTAGTAGCCAAATACACAATGCACTCCCCTAGGCCCAAAAATGGTGAAGTGGCATGTAGTCGACGTTCACATGACACCACTAGAAGAATAGCACCACAACATAAATACTAAACCATTGAATAATAACTCATCACATATTCACTACTGACATCATGACTTCTCCCATGTCCTCAAGAACACAACGAACTACTCACAAGACATCATATGGATCAAGATCAAAGATGATATGGTAATGGATAGCAATCTGAACATAAACAATAATCCAATGGTTCCACTCACAATCATCAACTACAATAGTAATTAACACCAGGAAAGTTTCCCCTAATGAACTAAAGCAATATCCAACACAATTGTTACAACGGGACGAAGTGGTGATGATGGTGTGGATGATCATAATGATGATCCCGATGAAGCCTAGCTTGACGATGGTGTTGATGGCGATGGTCTCCCCTCTCCGGGAAGGAAAGCCCCTAGCAGAAATCTGTTTGCCGGAGAGATCTTTCTCTCTCAGTGTTTTTCGCCCCCCAGAGGCGGCGGAAATATATCTGTGGTCGCCCCCCGAGGCATAGGGTTCTGTAGGGAAGATATAGGCGAAGGGGCAGAGCCGGAGGCCAGACAGGTGGACCACACCAGCTCTAGGCGCGGGGTCAGGTAGACTCGCGCCTAGGGGGGTTTGAGCCCGCTGCGGCCCTTCTTCGTCCCTCCTTCTAGATCCCTCATTCTTTTGGTAAAATAATATGTTTCCATATTTTTCTGGTATTTTTCTAATCTTTGCGAAATTGCACCGAAACGCCTTCTTTTCCATCAGAATCCAGACTCCGGCATTCCATCCTGCAAGAATCACCCAACATGCATAAACAGATGAAAAGTCATAAGTAATACCTCATAATAAGACAAATATCAATGAATAGAGGTAGATTATGATATAGAATGGTGATGCAAATTAGGTGTATATGTAACCCCACACTTTCACCTTGAGCGCTAGATGGTTCCAACAAACACCACAATTTCATAGAGACATCCAATTCAAAATATAACTCATGATAAGTATTTTTGTGGAGATCTAATCCGCGTTGGGTTTACGTCTCGGGGAGACGTATATATATGCGAAAGGGCAAGGTCGTTGGATCCTCGAGGGGCCCACACCATGGGCTAGCGCGGCCAAGGGTGGGCCCGCGCCACCCTATGGTGTGGCCTCCTCGTGGCTCCCCTTCGTCTCTCCTTCGAGCTCCATGTTGCTTCTGGAAAAATAGGCACTTTGGCTTTTGTTTCGTCCAATTCCGACAATATCTCCTTACTAGCTTTTCTGAAACAAAAAAAAACAGAAAACAGGAAATTGGCACTGTAGTTCCAGAAAATGTATAAAAATGCCTCAATGTGTAGAAAAAACATAAGGAAGTTGATACAAAACAAGCATGGAGCATAAAAAATTATAGATATGTTTACGACGTATCATGACATTACCCCATCCATAATGTTTCTTGAAAGGCAGGCAACCAAAAATCAACTTATGCATAAACAGCTCAACTCTAACAATAATGACCTTAGTAATCAACTTATACGAGACCTATAGCAAACAAATGGGTCTATATTTGGAAATGACATCACCATCAGGGATTTTTTGAAGAAGGATTATCATACCAAAATTTATCATTAACAAGTCCAAATTACCAGAATACAAGACATTGAATAGAGACATAACATCAAATTTGATAATCGACCAACAAGATTGATAAAACTCCACAGGCATCCCATCAAGCCTAGGATCTTTATTTTTAACCATGATATCCAAAGCATATTTTGACCTCATCCTCACAAAAAGGTCTATCCAAAATAGCATTATCCTCATGATGCGTGGTGGACGCTTCGTCGGGAAACCCCAAGAGCAAGGTATGAAGCGGCATAGCAGCAAGTTTTCCCTTAGTAAGAAACCAAGGTTATCGAACCAGTAGGAGGAAGGAAACGTCACACGGGTGTTGCATAAAACGTGGAAACCTGCACAACACAAACTCAAGACTTTGCCCCAACTAACAGTGAGGTTATCAATCTCACCGATTGTTGTAACAAAGGATTAACTGTATGGTGTGGAAGGTGATGATGGTTTTCAACAAGTAAACAGTAATAGTGGAAGATGTATCAATGGTAAAGATTGGACCGGGGTCCATAGTTCACTAGAGATGTTCTCCTTAGAAACAAACATGACATGCTGGGTAAACAAATTACAGCAGGGCAATTGACAGGACTGACCAAGGCATAACAATGCAATACTAGACAAAAAGGTCCTATGAGATTCGATTGGGAAATACAACAATATACATAGACCGCCATCCAACTGCATCTATGACTAGAAGTCCACCTTTGGGTTATCATCCGAACCCCCTCAAGTATTAAGTTGTAAGCAACAGACAACTGCTTTAAGCAAAGTGTGTAAGGTAAAAAATCCACTTGTTCCATGAACAAGAGACCGTTGTTTTATCCCTAGTGGCAACATCACATCTATAACCGTAGATATTTCCATCACTTCCCTTGATTAAGTAGAGGCATGAACCCGCTATCGAGCATTAATACCCTCTCTTGGAGTCACTAGGAACTACTTGGCCAAGATAGTTACTAACAACGGAGATCATGCAAGATCACAAACAACACAGACATGATAGAATCAAATAGACAAAACCATTAATCAATCTGACATAGTAATCTCAATATCCATCGGATCCCCGCAAACACAACATGCATGATTACAAATAGATGAGATCTTGATCATGAACGGATCTCACAAGATCTATACATGAAAGCACAAAGGAGGAGATACAACCATCTAGCTACTACATGGACCCGTAGTCTAAGGTGGAACTATTCACGCTTCATACCGGAGGCTGGCATGATGAAGAAGAAGGCCTCCAGGAAGATCTCCCCTCCGGCAGGGTGCCGGGAAGAGCTTTAGACCCCCCGATCTAGGAACGATTGTGGCGGTAGCTATAGATGGTTTCGTGAAATATTGATCGGGTACTTAGGGTTTAGGCATTGGGGGCTTCTTATAGGCCCACCCTAGGCCGGCCCTGGGGGTGTGGCCACCCTGTGGCGCCCCTCCGTCTCTCCTCTGGACTCCATGTTCTCCTCGGTGAAATATTGACTTTGGCTTTTGTCCCGTCCAATTCCGGGAATATTTCCTTACTAGGTTTTCTGGAACCAAAAATAGCAGAAAACAGGCAACTAGCACTGTGGCAACTTGTTAATAGGTTAGTACCAGAAAACATAAGAAAACACCTCAAAGTGTATACAAAGCAAAGCAAAGTAGATACTAAAAAAGCATGGACCATCAAAAATTATAGATACGTTTCCGACGTATCACCTCACTATTGAGTTTTTCATTAACAGACCTAACATCGGCATTTAAACCCAACAAGTTTCCTTCCCCCTTACCAAACAACATTTTATAATACTCTATAGCATGGGATAGGAGATCAGAGGTCCATTGAATCACCACATCATTACTCTTTAAATAATACATCAAGTTTTTTCCTTCTCCTCCCATTAGCAACACGATGAAAATAAGCAGTGTTATTTTCACCCTGCAAAAGCCACTTAACACTAGATCTGCTAAACGACAATTTATCTTCCTCTTCATACATTTGCATTAGTCTAAATTTAATATAACATTTTCTCTGGAATTGCTCTCCAGATAAGAGACAACCCTCCTCTTTCTTTCTCTAAAATTTCTAATTCAGCTAGAAGATTTTTATTCTCTTCAATGAAATTTCCTCTAACATTAATCCCCCATCCTTTCAAACTGTTTTTCACCAATTTAGTTTTCTGCTGCACAATACTGATGCTATCAGACAACCTGACATAGGAATTCCAAGCTTTAGTAACTCTATCTTGGAATTCAGGGTGAGAGATCCAAGTATTTTCAAATCTAAACTCTCTAGATTTAACTTCCACACATTCACATGTATCAGTCACCAAGGAATTGTGATCATACATCACCCTAGGAATCTTCTTAACTTGTGACAAAGGAAACATCTCCTCCTAATCATCATTAACTAGCACCCTATCCAATTTCTGGACTGGAAAAACATCACAAATTAAAATAAATTACTGCTCTCACTAACCAAGTTCACCTACATGTCATATCCATCTTCTAACTTTAGGCCATCTCTACTCCGATCTTCATCCTTTTGCAACCGGCCAGCGTCTCCTCCTTCAATGGCCTAGCTCACCAGGATCCTCCACGCTGTTGAGAGAGAGAGAGAGAGAGAGAGAGAGAGAGAGAGCAGAGCAGAGCAGAGCAGAGCAGAGCAGCAGCACCCCCACACCGAGCTCATTCTCCATCTGGTGTGTCGAGGATTTTCATTTCTTCTCTTTCAAGATAATAGATGCTAAACCGCACGACTTTAAATTAATAAAGCCCATACGGATGAGTTTACAATGGTGCTGACGATCAACTTACAGACAAACGAAGATTACAAGCAAACAACATAGAAAAAAAAGATGAAGCACAGCTTGTAGATCTCGAAACCTTCCTATGTAGATGGATCCCTAGAGCAAAGCAAGTCAATAGAAGATAGTCAGTCGGACAGGAAGAACATGTCATTACCTACACTCCCGAGAAACTCAAATTAGCAAAAAAAAAATCCACATTCGAAGGGGGACACCTGCCCCTCCCCCTAGTTCGAAGAATGCCAAACCTCGGCAGGTGGAGATGCTCACTCTGAGCTTGGGAGCAAACTCATGAACATGGAATCATGAGAGGCTACGAAAAAAACTGTCCTTCCGGAGGAAGCAAACATAGGCCGCACCGTCTCTAAAATTCATAGTTCCAATACAGAGGAGAAGAAAGTCACATGCTTCGAACGTCGAAGAAGACAAAGCAACGCCGTTGAGTGCCAGAGCAATGGATGTTGATGATGGAGGTTGGCTTCCACAGGAGTAAGCTTTGGCTCTTGGAGCACGCCGCGCTGCAATAGTCTGTAGAGAGTGTGGAAGATAATTGGAGATTGCACAGCACCAATTGGGCCGGCTGCTCATGTATATATAGACGGACACATGTACAAGTACGGGTACAACCCTGACAAAACACGGGGACCTATACGTAGTACAATATGTTACTCAACACCCCCCCGCAGTCGAAGGGTCGGCACCGACACATAGACTGGAGCGAAACTCAGGAAAAGTCGTGGACGGTAATCCCTTCGTCATGATATCGGCAAACTGCTGAGACGTCGGTACGTGAAGAACTCGAACGTGACCGAGAGCAACTTGCTCACGAACAAAGTGGATGTCCAACTCAATATGCTTGGTGCGTCGATGATGAACGGGGTTGGCGGAGAGGTAGACAGCCGACACGTTGTCGCAGAAGACCACCGTGGCCTTGTCAACAGGACAAGAAAGCTCGGAGAGGAGCTGGCGAAGCCATGTACACTCAGCCACAGCATTGGCCACGGCGCGGTACTCGGCCTCATCACTGGAGCAAGACACGGTGGGCTGCCGCTTGGAGGACCAAGAGACGAGCGACGAGCCAAGGTAGACGCAGTAGCCGCTGGTGGAGCGCCGCGTGTCCGGGCAGCCCGCCCAGTCCGCGTCCGAGTAGGCGACGAGGTCAGTGGAGGTCGATGGCGAGGCATGCAGCGACAGGCCGTAGCCCATCGTGCCACGGATGTAGCGTAGAATCCGCTTCACCGCAGCCCAATGGGCGTCCCGAGGAGCATGCATGTGCAAGCACACCTGCTGCACAGCGTACTGGAGCTCCGGACGTGTCAACGTCAAGTACTGTAGGGCGCCGACGATGGAGCGGTAGAACGGGGCATCGGAAGCCAGCGAACCATCAGTAGCGGAAAGCTTGGCCTTCGTGTCGACAGGAGTGGGCGCGGGATTGCAGTTAAGCATCCCGGCACGCTCGAGAAGCTCACGTGCGTACTTCTGCTGATGAAGAAAGAACCCGTCCGCGCGCCGGACAACCTCGATGCCGAGGAAGTAGTGGAGCGGGCTGAGGTCCTTCAATGCGAACTCAGCACGAAGACTGGCGGTGAGCTGTCGAAGAAGACCGGCGGTGGATGCCGTCAAGATGATGTCGTCGACGTACAGCAGCAGGTAGGCCATGTCGTTGCCTGTCCGGAAGACGAACAGCGATGCATCGGAGCGCGTGGAGCGGAAGCCGAGCTGATGCAGAAACGCGGCGATGCGCTGGTACCAGGCGCGGGGCGCCTGCTTCAGTCCATACAAGGACCGAGAGAGCAAGCACACGTCATCGGGGCGCTCGGCGTCAACGAAGCCAATGGGCTGCTGACAGTAGACCTGCTCCGACAGGTGGCCATGGAGGAAGGCGTTGGAGACGTCCATCTGATGCACCGGCCATGCGCGAGAAGCGGCGAGGTGCAGGACCGTGCGGATCGTGCCCGGTTTGACGACCGGGGAGAACGTATCCGTAAAGTCGACGCCCGCGCGTTACGAAAGCCGCGGACGACCCAGCGCGCCTTGTAGCGCTCGAGAGTACCATCGGAGCCGAGCTTGTGCTTGAAGACCCACTTGCCGGTGATGACGTTGGCGCGAGAGGGCCGGGGCACCAGCTCCCAGGTCCGGTTGCGCTGCAGCGCATCGTACTCCTCCTGCATGGCGGCGCGCCAGTGCGGGTCGCGCAGAGCGGCGCGAGCTGATGTGGGCACCGGCGAGGGGGCGGAGGTGGACGGCTCGCTCGGCCGCGAGGAGGACGCCTCCCGCTCGTGGGACGACGGCGCCCCGCCGTCATGCGGAAGGACACTGTTCCCGCTGGCCCAGAAGGCCCACTGGTCGGCGGGGTAGCGCGTAGACGGGCGCCGCACGCCCGCACGTGCTCGGGTGAGCATGGGCGCAGGAGCCGCAGCGACGGGCGGCGAGGGGAAGCCTGAGGTGCTCGAGCTGGTCGACGATGCCGGGGGCGCCGCAGGAGGGGGCGCCGCGGGCGACGAGGGCGACGGGGGCGCCGCAGCCGTCGGGGGCGACACGGGCGCCGCGGGCGACGAGGGCGCCGCGGTCGACGGAGGCGACGCGGGAGCCGCGGGTGACGGGGGCGACGGCGGCGCCGCGGGCGCCGCGGGGGACGGCGCCGAGGGCCCGGCCGGGGCCGACGCCATGGGGGCCGCTGGGGCCGCCGGGCGCAGTCGGCGGCGCACGGGGCCGGCCACAGGAGGGCCGGTGGGCGCCGGGGGCGTCGTCGTAGGTGGCGCCAAAAGTCCCTGCTGAAACGGAAAAGACAACTCGTCAAAGTACACGTGCCGGGAGGTGAGTACGCGATGGGAGACCGGGTCGTAGCATCGGTAGCCCTTGGTGTTGGCGGGGTAGCCTAAAAACACACAAGGGAGAGAGCGAGGCGCAAGCTTGTGCGCGGCGGTGGCAGCAGTGTTGGGATAACACTTGCAGCCGAAGACGCGGAGGTCATCATACGTGGGCGGGGCACCGTAGAGAAGGTGGTGCGGCGTGTAAGACCAACGCACGCGACACGGGCGGATGTTGACGAGGAGAGTCGCCATGGCAAGAGCATCCGGCCAGAAACGTGGAGGCATGTGGGAGTGGAACAGAAGTGTGCGGACACAGTCGTTGAGAGTACGTAGCATCCGTTCAGCACGACCATTCTGGGGAGAAGTGTAGGGACACGTGAGGCGGAAGATAGCGCCATGAGCGGCGAGAAGGGAGCGAATAGTGGTGTTGTCAAACTCTTTGCCGTTGTCAGTTTGTAAGGCGTGAATGGGGCGACCGAACTGAGTGGAAACGAAAGCGAAAAATGCGGTGAGAGTGGCGGCAACGTCGGATTTACGACGGAGGGGAAACGTCCATACAAAGTGAGAGTAATCATCCAGAATCACAAGATAATAATTATAACCAGAATTACTGGGAACCGGCGAGGTCCACACATCACTATGAATAAGTTGAAACGGAAAAGACGCGACTGTGGAGGAGGAACTAAACGGGAGGCGAACATGTTTGCCTAGACGACATGCGTCACAGGAGTGGGCATCCGTTTTATTACAAGTAAAAGAAAAGCCTTGCATTATTTGACGGAGAGCGGCGTGGCTAGGATGGCCGAGGCGAGCGTGCCAGAGATCAACACCGGTGGAGAGGGCGAGTGAGCTGCTGGCGGTGGTGGAGGACGAACCAACAGGGTACAGATCGCCGGGACTGTCACATCGGTGGAGGAGCATCCGAGTACGACCATCCTTGACAGAAAAACCAAAAGCGTCAAATTCCACAGTCACAGGATTATCACGACAGAAAGATTTAACAGAAACCAGATTTTTAATCAAGGCAGGAGAAACAAGAACATTGTTGAGAGAGAGAGGAGTAGAAGTGGAGGGAAAAGAGACGGAACCGGTGTGAGTAATGGGAAGCGCATGACCGTTGCCAACGATGATGCGAGAGGAGGTGGAGGAGGGTGTAGAAGAAGAGAGGGTACCGGGGTGCGCAGCCATATGCGCGGAGGCGCCGGTGTCCATGAACCAGTCGCCGCCGCCACCATACGCCCCAGCGGTGGGGGCGCTCTGGAGGGCGGTCAGGAGCGCGGGATCCCACGGGGCCGAGCTCGGGGGGGCGACGTAGGCCGGGGCGGAGTAGGGCGCGGCACCGTAGCCTGGAACGGTGTCGTAGCTCGGCGTGACGGCGGGTTGGGGCGCTGCGTAGAAGGCCTGATGGGTGGCCGGACGCGGCCCCATGATGCCCGGGTAGGGGGCGCGCGGCAGAGGCATGGAGTAGGCGTGGACGACCCCGGTCCACGGGTTGTGACCCGCGAGCCATGGCGGAGTAGGGGCGGCGTGCGGGGGTGGACGAGGCGCGGGGGCGGTGGCGCCACCATGGCCGCCGCCGTTGCCACCGCCGCCACGGCGACGACGCCCACGACGGCCACCGCCGGTGCCAGTGCCGCCGGTGGCGGGAGGCGGAGGCGGGTGCGGCGGGGCGTAGAAGCCCGGAGGCGGCCCCATCGGGCGAGGCGCGGGGACGGGGGGCGAGGCGCCGGTGCCGGGGCGCCGCGGGAGAGGCCTGCGACGAAGGCGGTGTGAGCCGCCTGAGCCCGGAGATGCTTGAGGCGGCGCTCCTCAAGGCGCAGGTAGGCGACGGCCTGCTCGAAGGAGGGCGTGGTGAGGAGCGTGAGATTGGAGGCGGCGTTGCTGAGATCCTCGCCGAGGCCGGCCGACAGGGTGGAGAGCATGATCTTGTCATCGATCGGAAACTCCAAGTCGCGAAGCTCGTCGGAGAGGCTCTTCAGCTTGAGAACGTACTCGTCGAGAGAGTGGTCGTTCTGGTGGGTGCCGAAGAACTCCTGCTGGAGGAAGGTGACCCGCTGGATCTTGTTGTCGGTGAAGAGGCCGGTGATTTTCTCCCATACCGTGTGCGCGGTGTCGCCGTCCCGGACGACGGTGCGGAAGATGTCGTTGGAGACGGTCTGGTAGAACCAGCGGATGATGGTGGCGTCGATCGCGAGCCACTCGGGGTCGTGCGGCATGGCGAGGAGGTCGATGGTGCCATCGACGTGGTCGAGGAGATCGTACTCGCGGAAGAGCAGCCCGAAGTATGTCTTCCACGGGAAGAAGTTGGCAGCGGTGGTGGAGAGCTTCACCGGTACGCGCTCGGCGATGGGGATGTCGCGGATGACGGCGACGGAGGGCCCGGCGAAGGGGTTGCTGCTGCCGGAGCGGGAGGAGTTGAAGGCGTCGGAGGGGCCGGAGGAGGAGAAACCGGCCATGGCGGAAGATGGTGGGCGGGGGCTAGGGGCGGCGGCTGGGGGGAGGAGCCGGCGGCGCCCGAGGTAGGGGAGGGGAGGGGGGAGTGGCGGCGGGAGGAGGGAGAGCCGGCGCGCCCGAGGGAGAGGGGGGCGGAGGCGGCGGCTGGTGGGAGGAGGCCGGCGGCGCCCTAGGGTAGAGGAGGGGGGGCGGCGGCTAGGGTAGGATCAAGCGGTGTCTGATACCATGTGGAAGATAATTGGAGATTGCACAGCACCAATTGGGCCGGCTGCTCATGTATATATAGACGGACACATGTACAAATACGGGTACAACCCTGACAAAACACGGGGACCTATACGTAGTACAATATGTTACTCAACAGAGAGGAACCCTTCCCTTCTCGCCCAGGATCAAGGGCCTCGCCGCGCTACAATTTCTAGTAAAGGGCGACCAAAGAGCACCCAAGAGATTGATCGGGGACCAGAGAGCACCCAAAAGATTGTTGGGCCAAGCCCAAAGCGAATGCCGTCAAGCATAGAGGACTACACCGCTGCCTCCAACCCACCTATATTGCACAAAAGCAGAAACCACACATCCGGCCCCGACGCTCTTAGAGCAGCGCCTCCACGAAGGTCATGACACCTAGGTCATCTAAAATGGACCTCTGCACACTCAAAATATCCACTAATCTAGAACAAACTCTATGGCGTGACAGAACAAATAAAAATACACTACTTCTAAGAAAAGGCTTCAAAAATGTTCGTCACATTGCACTGATGGTGATGACTCTAAACAGAGGCCAATCTCGGAATTTTCATCCTCACTGTTAAGTTTCGAGATGCCATCTTCAGCAAGGCACCACGCACACACGAGAATATTACATGATATGATATTCCTCACCATAATTACGTGGGCATAATTGGATAATACACGTAGAGGCAAATAGAGTATGATGAGCACGGAAGCATATGGAGAAATAAGATTGAAATAATGTACAACAAGCAAAATAACATAAGTCTAATATAGTCTTACGTTCTATCTAGACAAATTAAGCCTTATACAGGTCTCGCCCACATCCTCTGGTCAACTGGAGCACTGTATGTCGTCCAAAGATGTTAGGTGGCCTTGGAGTTTTCGACGCCGAAAAAATTGGAAGGGCCATGAGGCTTCGCTGGGCATGGATTGCTTAGACTGATCCTTCTAAGCCTTGGCTCGGATCTGCCTTACCGTGTGACGCTACTGACATGAAGCTCTTCCAGGCTTCCACATATGTCGTCATTGGGGACGGGGCTCGATGCCTATTTTGCCATGATCGTTGGCTTACAGGGGAGCCCTCAAGTTACAGGCCCTGGACCTCTTCGCAATCGCAACACGCAAAGGAAGAACGGTGCAAAAGGAGCTCACGAACAGAAATTGGATGCGCTCCTTGGTTCATATCGCGACATTGACGCAGCTGTCCCAATTCCTCAAGATGTGGAGCCTATTAAAGGGCGTGGACCTTCAACAAGGTCCAGACTCGATCATTTGGAGATGGACGGCTTCCAGGATTTATTCGACGTCATCGTTTTACCGTTGCCAATTTGTTGGCGCATGCGCACCATTCATAACTAACAAGGTTTGGAAGGCGCAGGTGGAACCGAAATGTCGGTTTTTCGCTTGGCTCGTGCTCCGCGGGAAGATACTCACCTCTGATAACATGGCGATAAGAGCTTGGTCTCATGATCCGGTCTCACTAGTGGAGACAGGGCCTCTAGTCCCGAGCCATAAGGGCCTTTAGTCCCGGTTTTTGAACCGGGACTAATCAAGCGGGACTAGAGGCCCAGCACTAGTCCCGGCCTAGTTACCAGCCGGGACTAGTGGGTGTCCACATGGCGGCCCCTACGCGTTCAGGGTGCACCCCCACTAGTCCCGGTTGGTGTTATGACCCGGTACTAGTGGGTCTCTGCCGCGGCAGCATTTTGCGTCGTTTCTCTGCCGCGGCAGAGCATTATCTTGGACTAGTGATTTCTCTGACGCGGCAGCATTTTGTGTCCTTTCTCTGCCACGACAGAGAATTTATTTTGTATTGTTTTATTTATTTATTTGTCAATTCAAAATGGTTTTGAATATTTGTACGCCACCATATATCGTACATGTTCTTGCATCTATATAAGATAACTTGTATTACGAAATCGAGCATACAAATATATACAATTTACATAGTTACATGGAGATCACAGAATACCGGGACTAGAGCACAAAATAGTTCGATTACATGGAGATCAGAAGCTCGTATTCACACTAAATTCTCCGGCATCGTCTACGATCTCTTTGAAAGTAAATCCTGCCAGCTCATCCGCAATTGCTAGTATGCGTTGCTCCGGTAGTAGTTGATCCCGCGTTCTCTCGAACTATATATAAGAAAAAGAAGATCAATATGAATATCAATCATGATAACAAATGTGACGGCAATAAAATGATGATGTGAATGCATTGCTTACGTCGATTTTATATTCGTTGTGTTCGGTGGTAAACGTGCGAATGAACTCGCAAACGTAGAATCCACATAGATTCGACCCACTTGGCTGCCTCGCGCACTTTACGAGAATAGAATTCAATCAAAATAATAATCTAGAGCATCATTATTGTATTGAAACAAGAAGTAAAGAGATGCGCGGACATATCACGTGCTACTTACCGTGACCGTCTTAAACATCAGCTTCTCACTAATACACCCATAACCTCGCGTTTGAACCGGATCCAAACCCTGCCCGACGAAGAAAATGAATGAATGGGTTATTTATTACCTGATATCTCAGGAAATCAACGAAAGAGACCGATATAGCGCGAAACTTACTTCTGTAGCATGTTCTGCATGCTGCGGAAATCTTTCAGGTTTCTCTTTGATGGGTCCATGACATCAACTCTTCCCTTATCAAGTTGAATATCTAGTAGAACCCAGTGGAAGCTGCAAACATTTATATATACATCAGTAACTCATCACTTACACTTATTAGCATCGACGAATCAAAAGTGAATGTGTACAACAGAGTAAGACCCTCACCTGAAATTGTAAGGAAACAATATGTGGTCAAAGAAATTTTGCTCCAGTAGAAACCTTAGAAGGTTTTCCTCCGTCTCCTCGAGGTTATCCCTTAGCGTGGTTATATGCACTTTATCTGGGTCAATGAACCCGATATTATAGATTCTTTTTCTTTTACATTCCAGCATCTTTATTCTGCATAATAAGGATAATTACATGTTCTGAACTGAACAACTGAAAAACCGAACATGTAGACAATGAATTCAACAACTTACAAACAATAGCAGCTGAGTATGGATTTGTCCAGGGCGTCGAGATGGTATAACTGGAACAGTTCTGGAAACTCAATATGGACCTCTTCGGGTCTGAAGTAGTACTCACGTGGGACATTGTCTACGATAAATATTCTCCCCTTCTTTATGACCGCCGAGTACCATTGATGGAGATTCTGCATTTGTGTTGGCAGTTCTTTCAGTCTCTTTTTGCTGACCAAATCCTCACCTACGACATATTTGGGGGCTAGTGGCATCTTGGATAGATGGTCGAGTTGGGGGCCTAACAGTTCATCAAGAGTAATTTCCATGCTGGCCGCCAACTCCGCAGTTATTGACATATCTACTGGTTGTTGTGCGAGGAGTGGAACGTTTTGTGAAACCACCTTGAGGGGTGCGATCGTTTGTTTGGCCTGTTGTCCGAGAAGGGGAACGCCTGATTTTTTACTGATTACTGTTTTAGTCCCACTTGCAACTGTACTTGCTGATTTTTAACCTCTTGCACTTGATTGGCTTGATTTTCTCTTCGCCACTTCTTTCTGAAGTGTGCGTAGATAGTCATCTGGCATATGGTGCAACTCATATTGCGATGGTGTGTTCAGAAAATCAAGTGCATATGCCTTTTGTTTCTTGGTGTATACCGGAGCGGGCTCGGGTTTCTTCTTCTCAAAATTCGCCGCCACTTCGGTCTTTGATATCGCTGCAGATTCCGCATCAGTACGATCGTAAGGTCTGATGGGAA
This sequence comes from Avena sativa, assembly GCA_916181665.1. Classification (NCBI taxonomy): domain Eukaryota; kingdom Viridiplantae; phylum Streptophyta; class Magnoliopsida; order Poales; family Poaceae; genus Avena; species Avena sativa. The sequence goes on from OV702296.1 coordinate 23,664,158, forward strand.
GATTCTAATGAGGCACTATTGGGAGGGGCGACATTTTCCATTTTGGGCTGCCGCGTTCTTTAGTACTCACTGACGGAGCACGCTTCCGCTTATTTTCCTTAGCGGGCGGCGAAGACTGCTGAGCCTGCGACAGAGATCGAGATGGACTCGGGATGTGGTGGTTGTAGTCATCATGGGGTGGGCTTCTTGGAGGTGATGGAGGTGGAGGTGAAGGAGACCTGCGATGACTCGGAGGCGGTAGTGTTATCCTTGGAGCCGAGCCTAGAAACCGTATGTTGTTCTTTCCCCAGAGAATGATCCCACCAAGTACTTCTCCCAGTGTGATCTCACCTTCAGGTCCAGGGATATCAAGCTCCATTGACTCCCACTCCTTTATGATTTGATCCACCCCGACTTTAGCATAGCCAGGTGGAATCTTACGGCCATGCCAACGTGCGTCAGGCGGACAAGGCAAAGCCGATTCGACCGCCACCTTCATAGATACGTTCTTCAACTTTTTATGGAGCTAACAAGGTATCTTCTCCTTAATTCCATCCACGGGGTAGCCGGGGCTGCCATCTGTATAGGATGCATCGTTAGACGGGACCTCCGATTTAGCGACGCTGCTTCTCCGCTGAGATGGGTTGGCGGTAATATCGAGTGGAGGATCTTGCTGCAAGCGCGCTATTCCTCTAAGTTCGTCGATCTATTGCTGCTGCTTGTCAAGTCTTCCTAGCAGCTGCTTGAACTTGTCTGCCTCCTCCTCCTCCCGTCGTTGCTTTGCTCTTGCTCGGCTTATATAGGTACCTTGGTACTTAGGAAACCCAGTCTCCCACGTGAAACTCCCGTCAAGGCCTCGGACTCGTCCTATATTTTTGCGATTCCCGAGGACCAAGGTCAGCTAGTCTTTCTCTCTATCGGGATGAAACTGTTTTATTCCATCTTTAATATCTTTGACCACTTTTAGCCATGCAGTCCTTGGTACCTTTATCCCGTCACTGCAAACAAGGTCCCCTGTAAGTTCGTCATATGTACTCCCATGCCCAAGGAACCAATTTCTTGCCCTTAAATCCCATTCTTCGCGAATTGGTTCTGGAATAATCCCTTTATCACGAAGCTCTTTCTCTTTTGCATCCCACTTAGGAATGGCAGCCGCGTAGCCCCCTGGCCCCAAGTTATGGTGATATTTCTTCTTCGTAGCATTTATCTTGTTTTTTCTGACTTTTCCTCTGCAACTCCTGACCCCCTATACAGCACAAATGCATCCCAGTAAGGCTGCTGCTTCACTAGATAGCCTTCGAATAATGGGGTTTTCTTGTCCTTCTGATACTATTGCCATAATGACTTCTTACAATTCTTGAATAGTTCGGCCATCTTCTTTAGTGCGAACTGCTTGACTTTCTTTCTCATTTCAGCTGTCTCGTCCTCAGTGTCACATTCTGGCAGCTTGAAATGTGCCATTAGGTCATTAAAAAGTTCATCTTTGAACCTATAGTCGATATACACATCACTCCATTCCGCCTCTTTGGGCTTATTCCACTCCCGAACTGTGATCGGGGTGCGATCTCTAGCAACAACTCCGCATTGTTGTACAAATAGTTGTTTTGTTTTCTTTGGTTCCAATGGTTCGCCTTCTCCTGAAACCTCTGTAATTTCATAAACAGTACCCTGGAGCAACTTTTTGGCTGGGCCGCGCTTGGTTTTCTTGCTCGATGTAGAGGCCTAAGAGAATAAACATTCGTCAACATAATATATATACAACTAGGTACATCTAGTGACAATCATCAGAAATCTTATATATACCTCATCGGTCTGCGTTACGCGTCCATGGGATTCTTCCTCTTATCTGTTGGTCTCCTCTCCCTCACCGGATGAGTTCAGATACCTCGAGGGAGATCCCTCATCGGCATCGTGAATCATATCCTCGAGCAAGTGTTCCGAATCTAGGTCTCTGCAGACTAGGGGACTAGGTGGATCCATAGTTCCTGCAAAATGCACACAGTATTTATTTGAAATTAATAAAATAAAACCTAAACCCCTAAACCCAGAGGTGCGGTGGGCGGTGGCCGGTGATGGTGGACGCGGGAGAGGCGGGTGACTAAGCGGTTTCCCGCGAGAACCACCACCCTAACCCTAACTCCGGTCACCACCCTGAACCCTAAACCCAGAGGTGCGGTGGCGGTGGCCGGTGATGGTGGCCGCGGGAGAGGCGGGCGACTAAGCGGCTTCCCGTGAGAACCACCACCCTAACCCTAAATCCGGTCACCAGCGAGCACCAACACCCTAACCCTAACTCTAACTCCGGTTACAAAGAGGGTCTTACAATAATTACCCTAACCTAACGGCGGCAGGGCACGGGCACGGCAGGCTCGGGCGCGGCGTCGACGTACGGAGGACGGCGCGTAGGTCGGTGGGGGCGCGGGGCGCGGCGGCAGGTCTTGGACGCGGGGCGCGGCGGCAGACCGACGCAGAGGGAGGCGCGGGAGCGGCGGCGTCGTCGGAGTTGGGCAGCCTGGCGGCGTCACGTGCTCGTCTGCTGGCCTCCTCTTCTCCCGGTGCGTGGAACGCACCGGGGAGAAGGGCTGCATTTATACCCCCGCCCTCTAGTCCCGGTTCATGGCACAAGCCGGGACTAAAGGGGGGTCTCTAGTCCCGGCTGGTTCCACAGACCAGGACTAAAGGGGGGGTGTTTCGTTTCGCACGCTGGGGCCAGACTTTTAATCCCGGCTGGTAAACTGGGTCGGGACTAAAGGCCCAAATTTGCGCGCGCTGGGCCAAAAAACCCAGCGCGCGTGTGCTTTTTTTTCAAATCTTCAAAAATATCATTTAAAACATTTAAATTATACTTTTTTGCATACTTGTGAATTTGACAAAACTTTCAACATCAAAAGTTCTTGAATTTGAATAATTAATCCAAATCCATTTTCTTTTCTATCAAATAATTATTTTAAATAGTCAAATTATTAACCATTTTGCCATTATCAAATTAAAAATGCATTAACTATTATTTTTTGCATATTTTTGAATTTGAAAAAACTTTCAACATGAAAAGTTCTTGAATTTGAATAATTAATCCAAATCCATTTTATGTTTTATCAAATAATTATTTTAAATAGTCAAATTATTAACCATTTTGCCGTTATCAATTTAAAAATGCATTAACTATTATTTTTTGCATATTTTTGAATCTCACTAAACTTTCAACATGAAAAGTTCTTGAATTTGAATAATTAATCCAAATCCATTTTCTGAATAAGCTTTAGTCCCGGTTGTATCCACTAATAGGGACTAAAGATTTTTCCCGCCATTTCTCACTGCTTCCCGCAAAGTTTTTCCGCCCTTTTCTCTGAACCGAGCTTTTAGTCCCGGTTGTAACCACTGACAGGGACTAAAGATATTTCCCGCCATTTCCCAGTGCATCCCGCCATGTTTTCCCGCCCTTTCCATCTATATATAGGCTGACCGCGCCATGGTTATGCACACATCCACACCTTCCTCTCTCATAGAAATGTACAATGCCTACTGGGCCATTCTGACCCTCGACGAGACGGAGGCGCTGTGTGCCTCAAGCTACCATTGCCCACCAGGCTACTGGCCGCCCGCCGGCTGGATGCTGAGTGTTGGAGGTGTTCCTGTCCCTCCCGTGCCTCAAGGCTCCGCCCGACAGGCGGCCATCACGAACCACTTCTACCACGAGCTCACGTTGGAGCAGCGGATGGATCCCCAGTGGGATCCCGACAACTACGACACCTGGAATGCCTTCTTCGCTAACCGGCAGGAAAGGGAGCTCGCCAGGTACGATGGTGATGGCCTGCCCCTGGTGAACCACAAAGAAGTCGATCGCCGTTTATGGTGGGCGAACCGTACTATAATATGCGTGATTGCGCTACATCGTCGGGGGAGTCCATCCTCGCCTGCGGTGCCCACAAGTCCACCCGCCCGCCGTGAATCTGATGCCGGATTGGCAGGTGCCCCCGGTATATGCCATGGCTGGGCTCAGAATCCCCGGAGTGGCAGGTGACGATGACAATGATGATGACGATGACGAAGAAGACCCTGAAGTTGTGTACTATAGGACTAGGCATGATTATGACTAAAGGGGGCAGCTTTAGTCCTGAGTGTTAGCTAGTCCCGATTTGTCCCGGTTTTTAATATTAATAAATGTATTGAGTGTTAGTCCCTGTTTGTGGCTGGACCGGGACTAAAGGGGGCATCTCCCTAAAACTGGTCGTAGTGGTGTCCCTTCTCTCGAAGACCATCTTGCATCTTGTAACTTCTCTAACTAGATCAATATGCATAGGAGCTAACCTAATTTCACATATTAGGGAGTGCCTCTATGACTAGTTTCTTGGATATGCTGGAGGACTAGGCTCCGGCGGTATCTCCCTGAAACTAGCCGTAGTGGTGTCCCTGCTCTCGAAAACCATCGATCTTGGAGATGCCTCAAACTGGCTGGAGGACTGGCCTATTTATAGTACAAGCATCTCGGCATAGTGTCGACACTCACGACATAATGTCGACACTCACCCCTATTATTAGTGCTCACTCGTGTTTTGTCGCGGTTGCTGTTTCCAACCGGGACTAAAGGTTCATCCAACTGGGACTAAAGGTTCATCCAACCGGGACTAAAGGTTCAACCCCTATTATTAGTGCTACCTGGACCAGCCTGCCACAATCCCTTCATTTTCGCAGTTGGTTTGTCCAACCGAGACTAAAGGTTCAACCCCTATTATTGGTGTTGCGTGGCCCAGCCTGCCGCAATCCCTCCAGTCGCGGTTGGTTTCTCCAACCGGGACTAAAGGTTCAACCCCTATTATTGGTGCTGCCTGGCCCAGCCTACCTTGCCCTTTCCCTCTATTTATAGTGCGGCCGTCGTGGCCATGGAGAATCTTCATCATTTAACAATATGATTACATAAAAGGTTTAATATATTACACCAACATCCCTATCTAGTGTTGTTGTTTTCTTCTACGCCGTAGCCATGGAGAATCTTCATCATTGAACAGGAGGCTTGGGTCAGTTTTCACTTTGAAGGGCGGGATTTCATGAAACTTATTATAATCTAATGACATATCGGTCTTGTCATCCACTCCCCATGATGTTTCTTTTCCCTAAAAGAACTATGTGGCGCTTTGGCTCATCGGACGATGTATTCTTTTGCTGATTTCTTTTTCTCGGTTTCGTAGACATGTCCTTCACATAGAAAACCTGAGCCACATCGTTGGCTAGGACGAATGGTTCGTCCATGTACACAAGATTTTTGAGATCCACTGTTGGCATGCCATACTTTTTGTCTACATGTACCCCTCCTCCTGTCATATTGACCCATTTGCACCGAAACAAAGGGACCTTAAAAGTAGGTCCATACTCAAGTTCTCATATCTCCTCTATGTACCCATAATATGTGTCCTTCTACCCATTTTCATCAGTTGCATCAAAGCGGACACCACTGTTTTGGTTGATGCTCTTTTTATCTTGGGCGATCGTGTAAAATGTATTACCATTTAGCTCGTACCCTTGGAAAGTACATATAGTCAAAGATTGTAACCGTGCCAACAACTACAGCTGATCTTCAACAGTGTTGTTATTCATGAGATGCTTCTGCAACCAACTGCCAAAAGTGTCCTTGTGTTCCACTTCAATCGAGGAGTCAGGCATTCCTGGGTTTTCCGAGTGTACAATAATCTTGTGTTTCTCGATATACGAAGCCACCAAGGTGGAATTGTGTAGAACTGTGTAGTGTGCTTTATTGAAAGAATCCATGTCCATACATACCATTGTTTTCCTTCCTAGTGTGCCTTTTCCAGTCAGCCTCCCCTCATACCGAGATTTAGGAACACCAATCGGCTTAAGGTCAGGAAGAAAGTCAACACAAAACTCAATGACCTCCTCTGTTCCATAGCCCTTGGAGATGCTTCCTTCTGGCCTAGCACGGTTATGAACATATTTCTTTAAGACTCCCACGAACCTTTCGAAGGGGAACATATTGTGTAGAAACACAGGACCGACAATTCTAATCTCTTCGACTAGGTGAACTAGGAAGTGCGTCATAATATTGAAGAAAGATGGAGGGTACAACAACTCGAAGTTGACCAGACATTGGACCACATCAATCTATAACCCTGATAGACTTTCTGGATCGATTACCTTCTGAGAAATTGGATTGAGGAATGCACACACCTTCATAATGGCCAGCCGGACATTTTTCGATAGAATCCCTCTCAATGCAACCGGAAACAATTGTGTCATAAGCATGTGGCAGTCATGGGACTTTAGGTTTTGGAATTTTTTCTCTTTCATATTTACTATTCCCTTTATGTTAGACGAGAAGCCAGACAGGACCTTGATACTGAAAAGGACTTCAAAAAAGATTTCCTTCTCTTCCTTGGTAAGAGCGTAGCTGGCAGACCCTTGAAACTGCCCTGGATGCTTGTCGTCTCGTCCTTTATGACGTTGTTGGTCCTCCCGTGCTTCCGGTGTATCTTTTGACTTCCCATACAAGCCCAAGAAGCCTAGAATATTCACGCAAATATTCTTCGTCAGGTGCATCACGTCGATTGCAGAGCAGACCTCATGGACTTCCCAATAGGGTAGCTCCCAATATATAGATTTCTTCTTCCACATGGGTGCGCGTCCGTCGGCGTCTTTCGGAACAGGTTGTCCTCCGGGACCCTTTCCAAATATTACATTTAAATCCTTGACCATACCAAATACATCAGCACCAGTACGGGGGCAGGCTTCTTTCGGTGATCTGCCTCGCCATCGAAATGCTTGCCTTTTTTCCTTAAGGGGTGTCTGGGCGGAAGAAAATACGATTGTACGGGTACAAATTCTTCCTAGATTTATCCAGATATATACTTTCAGTCTCATCTAAACAGTGTGTGCATGCATTATATCCCTTGTTCGTCTGTCCTGAGATGTTACTAAGAGCAGGCCAATCATTGACGGTTATGATCAGCAACGCTTGTAGGTCGAATGGCTCCTGTTTGTGCTCATCCCACACACGTAAACCTGGTTTGGCCCACAACTATAAAAGTTCATCAACTAATGGCCTTAGGTACACATCAATGTCATTGTCGGGTTGCTTCGGGCCTTGGATGAGCACTGGCATCATAATGAACTTCCGCTTCATGCACAACCAAGGAGGAAGGTTGTAGATACATAGAGTGACGGGCCAGGTGCTGTGGCTGCAGCTCTGCTCCCCAAAAGGATTCATGCCATCTGTACTTAGACAAAACCATAAATTTATTGCTTCACCAGCAAAGTCCGGGAAGTCTCTCTCAATTTTTCTCCACTGTCAACCATTAGCGGGATGCCTCAACATCGCGTCTTTCTTACGTTCTTCCATGTGCCATCGCAACAACTTGGCATGCTCTTTGTTTCTGAACAAATGTTTCAATCGTGGTATTATAGGAGCATACCACATCACCTTGGCAGGAACCCTCTTCCTGGGTGGCTCTCCATCAACATCACCAGGGTCATCTTTTCTGATCTTATACCGCAATGCAGTGCATACCAGGAATTTATCCAAATTCTCGTACTTCTCACCGCGGTAGAGGATGCAGTCATTAGGGCACGCATGTATCTTCTGCACATCTAATCCTAGAGGGCATACGAGCTTCTTTGCTTCGTATGTACTGGCAGGCAATTCGTTATTTCTTGGAAGCAACCTCTTCATGAGTACCAGCAACTTCTCAAATCCCGAGTCAGTCACACCGGTCTCTGTCTTCCACTTCAGCAATTCCAGTGTGCTACCCAGCTTCTTCTGGCCATCTTCACAAGTTGGGTACAACAATTTGTTGTGGTCCTGTAACATCTTCTCAAACTGCAACCTCTCCTTTTCTGTGTCGCAGTCTCGCTTTGCATCAGAAATGACCCGACCAAGATCATCATCAGGCCGGTCTGGTTCTCGTTCTTCACCTCCTTCTTATTTATTGTCTTCCATTGCGGTATCAACGTATTCAAGGAACATAGATCGGTAGTTGTCATCATCGTTATCTTCTTCATCTCCGTCTTCCATCACAACCCCTCTTTCTCCGTGTTTGGTCCAAACATTATAGCCGGACATAAAACCAGACCGAAGCAGGTGGCTCTGAATGACTCTTGCGGAAGTGTGAGCCTTCTCATTCCTACAGTCAACACATGACACATAAAACAATCTCGTCGCTTGTTCTCCTCGACCACAACTCGAAGAGAACGCACGCCTTCTCTGAAAGCGGCAGAGCGTCGGTCACCGTACATCCATGGATGTCTCATCTGTATCATACAAATATATATCAAACGCAATCACTATGCTAAAATTAGTACCGCGCGACGGTCTTAACGAGAAAATAGTTGCTAACCTTTTATTACACTTGGAAACAAAGATGAGAAAACTTAAGTGTGGCTCGGGCACCTCATATCATGTCTGTCTTGTGTGACCTAAACTTGCATCGCTCTAATGGACATTTCACCGAACACCTCTAGTGCATATGTATGAACAAGAAAAAAATAGCACAACAACACTCTCTCCCACCGGGGAAAAAACAGTTGAGAGGGGAGGGGCTGTGCGTATATATAGGGCCAAACCACTAGTCCCGGTTGGAGATACAAACCGGGACTAAAGGGGGTGCCCCCAGCGAGCGGCAGGACAAGGGCCCTTTAATCCCGGTTTGAGTCCCAGACTGGGACTAATGGGATCTAACGGGCCAGAACATATGGTTCTGTGTGGCTCGGGCCGTCCGGCCAGGGCCATTAGTCCCGGCCCCAGCCACAGCCGGGACTAATGGCCTGGACGAAAGGCCTATTTTCTACTAGTGTCTGCAAGCTATGTATGCTTCACCCTCAGATAATTCATAACCTCCTTCTCGACTGCACATTCTCCTCCGTTGTGAGAGAGTAAATTTTCGCTTGGAATGGCACGTTAGGGGTGTCTACGCCTCCGGCTGGGCGAAGCCTAAATCAATGGTGAGAGGAAACCATTGCGGTCTTGCCTAAGGTAAAGAGAAGAGAAACTAGTGGCGCTTTCATCTATGTCATGTGAGGCGCTTGGAAGGAGCGGAACAGGCGCGTGTTTCGAAACATGGCTATCCTATCAGACGCCGTGGCTGCGATGGTCCACGAGGAGATCGCGCAAAGGGCGTACGCCCACACCCAGGACCCTGAAGATGTAGATGCTGCGGTGTAGGCGCTGCCGAAAACATAGCTTGCCTTGTGCCGGTTTTTTTTTTTGGTTGTTTCAACTCTCTGTATATAACAGTCTTTTCTAATCTAATCGGACGGCAGAAGTACTGCCTTTAACCTCAAAAAAACTTAAGTCTTATACACCGATGAATTAAGTTAAAGAAAAACTGAGCGCTAGCAAATAAATAACTAGAAATCGATGACAAATGCAACGATAGATGGACAATAAATCATTCTTCCTGAACATTTACGGGTCTGACATGAGGGCCTATATTATCAGCTTTTGGGCAAGTTGTTAAACGGCATATGTTGTCTATAAATTCTGAAACACGATTCATTGGCTAAGAAATTCTTAAATGTATTGCTGACAAATATCATCCTTGGGTCCGCTAAAAAAATGAAAGATATTAGTGCCTAGACCGCTAAATAAATACTACATGCCATTTCTTAAATGTATTTCTGTATATCTTGGCTAAGAGATAATGTCTAGTGTAATGATAAATGAAAGATATACACAAACATTAATCATACAAGATAGAATAAAATGTGCAAGATATATCTATTAGCCGAGTTCTCTTATCTATCTTCCCAACTGTCGTATTTATGAATTGGAAAGAAAAAGAAAAACTTAGTGCAAGATAGAACAAAATGGCATGTAGTATTTATTACTCCCTCCGATCCTAAATAAGTGTCACGGTTTTAAACTAACTCTAGTTCAAAATAACGACATTTATTTAGGATTGGAGGTAGTACATATTTGCATCAGCCCTCTACATAAACACCCGCAAACCAAACATTGTGGAAGTAACACATTGACCTAGACACCTAAAAGGCTTGTCCCTCGGCCCTGGCGCTCATGAAGAGGAACACGAAAGTTTTGTGCTTGGTAGCACTGATTCTCATGGCTGCTAGTTGCCTTCCCTGCAATGCGCGGAATTTTCGTACGTTTGATTCCTCTCTTTTGAATGACATACAATACAAATTATAGAATACCATTTTCACCTTTTGAGTTAAAATTACATGGAGTATTGGATACTTGTATCACATTTTGTACATTCAGACACCATGGAGACGTGTGAGCTTGTACATGGAGGAGGGTGTGGTGACCATCTAGAGAAGTGCACCAGAGACATCTGCCATGATGATAGGGGCTACTGCAAATACAACGCGATATGTTGTTGCCCAAACAAGGCGTCCCCCTCTTCCAAGTAACATCCAGATCGATGGGCGTAACTGATATGAAACTTTGTACTGATACGCATCGTTCAATGGTATGACTGATGCAGATTTAATAAAATCTTGATGTTGTTGAGGTGAAACTTTGGAACGTGAAGCGTGCACATGTATGCCTTTAACACCGGTTCGGAGAGGCCTCTAACACCGGTTATCGAACTGCTGTTGCGGTTTCGGTGTTAGAGCCCCTCCCCTCCCCCCCTCCCTCCCCCTCCTAACATCGGTTCTTATACGAACCGCCGTTAAAAGGTGGCGCATGTGGGGGGCTTAACACCGGATCGTAACACGAACATGTGTTAAAGGTTCTCTGCCGCGGCAGAAAAATGGCATAAATCTCTGTCAGGGCAGAGTTCTGCCGCCGCCCCGTTTTGGGCGGATTTCTGCGGCGGCGGAGACGGGAGGATCGATCGAGAGAGGTATAAACATACATCGTCGGTACATATGTACATCAATAATTAAGCAACTATTATTATACACAAACATCTTCATTGTGGTATTCTTCGTACACATTCAAGCATCAAATACAAGACAAACACGTTTAATCATATATACAATATAACATCTCTGTACACGTTCATTTTGGATATCTACAGAGTTCTCCGCCAGGTCGTGCCGACCTCATCAAGTATGAACCCCACCAATTCCTCTTGAATGGCTCGTACGCGGTCAAATGGTAGGAGTTTGTCCCGCATCCGTTCGATCTAAATATATATATGAAAAATGGGGTCAATATATATATATAACAATGAAACTCAACACAACTGATGGTATAAAATAATCGTGTGTACTTCGTTTACATACTCTAAGTTATTCTAATGCGGCTTGGCCCGTCGCACATATCATGTTGCGAATGAACTCGCAAACATAGTATCCACATAAGTTATTGCCGGCTCCCTGTTGTGCGCACTTTACGAGAATAGAGAGTTCAATTAAAATAATAATCAATAAAGCATGATATAACGGAATTGAAAGCAGAATCAAAGAGATACGCAGACCTAGATGGCTAGTATTACTTACATTTTGATCTACAAATTCTAGTTTTACCATTCACCCACGGCCTTGCCCGTGAACCTTTTCCAAACCCTGTCCGGCAAAGAAAATGAATAAAGGAGCAATTAATTACTTGTTGTCAGGAAAGTTGCCGATCTAGTGCGATAATATGATTAAAATTACCTCTGGAGCATCGCTTTAAAGTCTGCTCATAGATCTTTGTCTTTTCGTGCCGAATCCATAACAAGGACTTTTCCTGCGTCAACTTGAATGACTAGCAGAATAAAGTGGAACCTGCGCACGCATAACTCATCATCAGTTACACTTAACATCGAGTAAGACGAAACAGAATGTGTACAAGAGAGGATAACAGTCACGAGAAGTTGTAAGGCAATAGTATTTCCCTTTTGGTTTGTTGTCTTAGTAAATACCTTAGCAAGATATCTTCCGTTTGCCCAGATTTGTGTTGTACCACTTGTTCATGAACTCTATTTGGGTCAACGAACCTAATGTCATAAGGGTCTCCTTTCATGTATTCCATAACCTTTTTCCTTCATAATAGTATATACATATATGGTGAGCATATATATACATGCAATTAATGAATTGAATGAGCTGAGATAGAAATTACAGAAATAGTACTTACACACAATAAAGGCTGAGGGCAGCTTTGTCGAGTTCCTTCTGATTGAATAAATAATGCAAGTCTTGAATGTCGAAGGTGACCTGGTCGTCTCCGCACAAGAAAATCTCATCTCTTATATGCGTCGTGATCCATTCTTCCTTTGTCGTCTTGCAGAAATTAAGATACCACTTATGCAATCTTCGCATCTTTGTTGGTAGATTCTTGAGCTCCTCTTTCTTGACGAGATTCTTCTCGTAATTCCATGGTTGTATGGGGTTGACATCGCCTTTGGGCAATTGGTCTCCCATGATGTTTAAGTATGCAATATAAGTCATCCCCATCTCATTGGCCTTTCTTTGTAGCTCTTGCTCGTAATCATTTATAGGAAGAGCTATCCGTGTATCGAACACTTGGAGCAGGGCGCACAATTGGTTTTCCTGCTCTCCGAGCAGGGGAACAGTTTTCCGGGGTACATGACTACTACTTTCAGACTCCCTCTGCCTTGCATCCCCCTTTATAATTTGGCGCTCGTAGTCCGGCACAAGTGGGGGTTCAGGTTTCAAAAGATTATTGTAAAACTTCTCCACCACCACCGGATCTAGTTTATCCTTTGGCTCGGCCCGTTTAGGTGCAAAGAATTTCATAACCACGTCTTCCAAGATCCTCTTATTCTCCTCGTCGCTGCGATTCCACGGTAATACCGACAATGGCTTGGCGGAAGCCTGCGGGACGTAGTTCCTTGAACTCTTCGGCGTATGGTTTCCTGCAGATTTCTTCGTGGTAGTAGTACTAGTGCTCTTCGTGGCAGTGCTCTTCCGCTTAAGCTGACGCGCCGGAGATGGCTGACGCGCAGGAGATGGCTGAAGCGGCGGAGACGGCTGACGCGGCGGAGACGGCAGGGGAGTATTAGTCCTAGGAAGTGCGGTATGTTAACACAGGTTCACCCACACAACACTTACAAACACCAGAGAACAGTACTCAGTTATTTGAAGCAAAAGCATTTGACATAATTCCCATGTGTCCTCAAGAACGTTTGGTCCTTATAAGTATTTCCAGCGGCTTGTCCTTTGCTAAGAAAAGATTGGGCCACTTGATCTATTTGTTCGTTACCTTTGTTATTTGCTCCTTGTTTTGTTGCCTTGTGAGAAAACCACTAAAAATCTGTTTGCTAAGTATTCACAGGGATTTCCTGCTCCACACCACTATTCAGCACCTTCTGCTCCTTGTTGGGATCGACACTCCTATTTATCGAAAGTACTGCGATACACCCCCTATACTTGTGGGTCATCAAGACTATTTTCTGGCGCCGTTGCCGTGGAGTGAAGCGCTATTGGAGAGTGGAACTGGTAAGGGAAACTTTTACTGTGAGTATTGCTTTTGTTACTGCTTGCTACTTTGTTTCCAATATGGATAACCCACTTGGTTTTCTGTTTGGGAAAACTACTACCACTGCTAGGGTAGTAGATGAACCACCACCTTTTGAGATAGATCCTTTTAAGATACATACAAGTATTGTTAATCGAGTTATGGATAATTATTATTTAGGGGATGGAACTGTCCATCATGGTGATCATTTGCTTTTTATCCATGAATTATGCGGATTGTTTAAGTGTGCAGGTATCACAACTAACAGGTGAAGAAGAAGTTACTCTCCATATCCTTGAAAGGGAGAGCCAAAGAATGGTATAAGCTGCTGAAGAATGGACAATCCATGGAATGGGAGGATATGACATCTCTCTTTTACTCTAAATTTTATCCTCCCATTGAAATTCATAGGGATAGAAATCTTATATATAACTTTTAGCCTCTTGATGGAGAGAGTACAACTCAAGCTTTGGGGAGATTGAAGTTACTAATGCTTAAATTTCCTATTCATGAACTCCCTAACAATATTATTGCCAATTACTTTATGCTAGGCTTTCTCTTTATGATAAAGATTTACTAGATGCTTCTTGTGCTGGATCATTCACACGTATGAAGGAAGAAGCTAAATGGGATTTACTAGACCGTATTCAAGAGAACATTGAAGCTTGGGAGAATGACAAAGGAAGAAAGTCAGGTATAAACTATGATTATGAATGCATTAAATATTTTATGGGAACTGATGACTTCCGTGATATTAGTAGTAAGTTTGGTCTTGATTCACAAAGTATTGCCAACTGTTTTAAGGCCTTTGCCTCTTACATAGAAATTCCCAAGAAGAAGTGGAATAAGTATCATGTGCCTTATAAATATGTTGCTAGTCATGTTCCTGTTAGAAGTACTGAAGTTTCTACTATTGATCATATTGTGCATGAACCTTATGCTGAGAAAATACCTTTCCCAGCTAAGGTAAAGGAGTATTCTATGATTATTAGTGCAAATAACAAAGGTACAATAAAAACTGTGGAGCCTGGTAAGCAATTGAGTGATGAACCTGTGGTAGCTATTGTGAAAGACACTGTCACTAGAAATATAGAGGATGAGCACATTGTCTTCTGTGAAGAAGCTTCTAATATTATCTCTCATCCTAGTAAAGCTAGAAAATCTAGTGTTCCTGTGCTTTCTGTTAAAATTGGTGATCATTTCTATTATGGGTTATGTGATATTGGTGCTAGTTCTAGTGCTATTCCTTATGAGATTTACAGGGAAATTATGCATGAGATTGGTCCTTGTGAGATTGAGCACATTGATATGGTTATTCACCTTTCTAATAAGGAAACCATTTGCCCCATTGGCATTGTAAGAGACGTGGAAGTTCTTTGTGGTAAGATTAAATATCCTGCTGATTTTCTAGTGCTTAATTCAGCAGCTAGCAAAACTTGTCCTATCATTTTTGCTAGACCTTTTTTAACACTTGTGGAGCTATTATTGATTGAAAGAAGGAGAAAGTTTTAACTAAGTTTGATGGATATTATTATGAGTTTAACTTTTCCAAATTTTCTAAAGCTCCTTGTGAAAATAGCTTGCCTAATAAAGATTTCAGGACGGAACAACTTGCTTCTATTGATTCAGTCTATGACCTTGGACCTCTTTTTGGTGACTGTAAGTATGCTCATTCTGATGATAAAGTTGTTGCCAATGACAGTTATATTGTCAATTGTATTCAAAGTGCTACTGAAAGTTATTTTGAGAGAGGGAACCATGGTTTTATGCATCTCAATGATGTTAAGTTTCCCCGTTTTATGTTGAAAGCTTTGAAGTTGCATTTGTTTTGTCTTCCTATGCTTGTGGCTTTTTGTTTCAACAATTCATTTTCTCATGATACTCCCATGCATAGGAAGTGGGTTACACTCAAATGTGTTGGTTATTTGCTTCTTGATGCTCTCTTTCATTTCAAATATTTATCTCCTATGTGAGCATCCTTGAAAGTTTCAATCCTAACTTAAAGGCATTAATGAAAAGTACTTTTTGGGAGATAACCCAAGAGTTTTGTCAAGTCTTGGAAGTTATTACCTCAGTAATAACCGCTCCTTACCCTTTTTTGTTTTGGTTTTGTGTCAAGTTCAACTAGTTTTGTGAAGTAGAGGAGTTGTGAATAGTGGCTGTCCTGGGACAGATTTTTTGTGTTGTATTGTAAAAATTCGTGAGGAAGCTCAGTACTTCAGATGGAGCTGCATTTTTCTGAGCTTGTTCTCCAAGTTATTTCCCAATTTTCATCAGTTCTGCAGTTTTTTATTTGAGCAACAAAAGGTTTTCAAAAAAATCAATCTTTACCTGCTGGTCTGTTTTGTCAGATTCCTGCCGTCATTTGCATTTGCCTCTTACATAGGCTTTGTTTTGATGGGTTTTCAGTTGAAGTGTGTACCCAAAGGTTTATTGTTTTTGCTTACACTAATGTTGCCATTGAAGTTTGTATATTGCCTTGTGAAGAAAGGGATTTTCAGGAGAAGGAGGAAAGGAATCTCCAGAGTTCGTATTTGAATAGGTAAAAGTGGTGAAAACATAAGGTTCGTGAAACTCTAATATTTTTATATTTTTGCTGTTTTTAATACATAAGGAATACTACGAGACGGAACAGAGAAAGAACCAGAGTCCGGGGTGGACAAACCCACCCCAGGCGCAGGCCCAGCCTGGCCGCGCCTGGAGGGGGTCTGCCACCCTCGAACTCCGTATCCGCCTCGTTTCTATGTCAGCACCTACCTTATGCTTTGAAACTTCATAGTATATAACCCCCCCGGATCCCCCGATGTTCATGCATCGTGTTCTCGTCGTGTTCTCGTTTTGATCTATTTCTGTCAGGAAATCTTCTCAAGTTTAGAGCGCCATGGTCTCCACCAATGATAAAGGAAAGAAGCCCGTGGAGGAGATAAAGTTGGAAGAACAAGCCACCGCAGGGACAAGTGCAAGGAAACCTACTTTTATAGGAGCAATTAACACTGATGATACTTTTTATCGTAACATGCAGGGAATCATAGTCTTTGGTACAGACTTCAGATACTTCCCCAAGGCAGCAGAAGCCCTTCGAACCACTGATGAGTTTTGTGATAAGTACCGAGCTTTGAGGGTGAAGGTGGAGATGCTTCAATAGGAGAATAACAGAATCCATAAGATGCTGGAGGACTTTCTTACTGATGACAAAAGAACATCGCCACCACAGAAGGAGTAATTCGTCATCAGGTTTGGCATCCCCTTGGCTTGTTCCAAGCTTGGGGGAGTGACGCGGTATCACCACTATTATCTTTTATCTTTTACCTTTTTAGTGGATTCATATCCGTGGTAGAGAGGTTATCTTATAGTTTGGTTTGCATGTGGAAGTATCTCTCCTTCAGTTGATTATCTATGTATCCCTTGGTGTGAGTGCCTTTATTGAATATTAATGAGAAGTCTCATCTTTTACTTTTTGCACTTCTTATTTTAGTTTGCAATCTCTATTATATGATGGATCTTGTTGATCGGTATTAGGCATCACTCTGGGAGCATCGAGTAACTCTAAATTGGTTTTGGCAAACCAAGTTCTGGTCGGTAACAATACCTTTTGAAGTTTGAAAGAAAAAGAGAAAAATCTTACAGGTATTTTGTATCATTTGTTTTCTTTCTTGTTGGCTCATAAGCTTAGTATTCTTTATTTAAGATCTTTTGTGTCTTCAAGGAAGATTGCATTTTTGGATTTATTACTTGTATGTTTGCTTGTTTCTTTCAACTCTCTTGCTTGCTACCCAGCCTTGCTAGCCAAAAACCTGTTTTGAGAAGGCATACTTATCATGTTTCCAAATCCCTTTGAACCAAAAACATGTGCCATTTGTGTCCACAATATCTACCTAGTAGCATTGTTGCTATTCCAAGCAAATTCTCAAGCTTCATCTATCTTTCGAATTAAAAAGTATTTTGTTATGTGAAAACTAGTTAGTAAAGCTCTCACGAACTTGATGGCACACTTTATTTCTTTGCCCCTAATAGACTTGAACCATTGTGCCATCGAAGTTGTATATGCTTGCATATATACGTTGGAATTTAGCAGAACCGTGCTGTCACGGGTAACGTTTTCAACATTGCACTTGTATTATGTACACAGTTGATATCGTGCTCTTTTGTCTATGGATGTCAACGGTGTGAATAAAGAGGGAACTTGTAAGTCCATGGATTCTGTATTTTGTGTTAGAGAAACGCCTGGGCCGCTAGCCTAAGCCATGCCTAATCATGGTGGAAACTTGCAGCATCACCATAGTGAGCTATCTATGAAGCATCCTTAATAAAAATCTATGCACATAGTAAATAAAAAGATCGATGAGATGCTCATTGTCTGCTTGCCTTGTTATTTTGGTTATGGGAAAACTCCTTTACCATGTGCAAGGGGTACCCCGTTGGCGGATCTCTATGATATGCATATACTTACAATGACAAGAACTTACATGTGACCAAAGTTGAGTAGCATGAGGAGTGGCCCTCATATTCAAGGGACATGAGATTGCCAACTTATATTTCGTCAAGCATATACTCCATCATTGTGCACTTTAACCTTAATCATCTCAAGATGCCTATGATAGGGTCAATGAGGGATCAAAGCTAGTAAGTACCATAATCTTTTGGAAGATCTTTATAACTTGTAATCCCTGCTTCCCTCTATAAAGGGACCTTTCTCCCACTTCCAAGTCGAGTCAGTAAACCTATTTCCTCTTTATCTTCAGCAAGCATTTGAGTTGTTGTGTTTCAAGCATTCATATGGTGATTTATTCAATCATGTTCTTTATCTTCCTTGTTTGCACAAAACTCTTATCTATTGAGTATTACTTTGAAAGCCTTCACTTGTGAAAAACCTTTTTGAGCAAAGAGTGCTCCTATTTTGAAACTTCTACAAAAATCTTGTTGTGAAACTGTTTGCCAGGTGTTCTCTGACCAAGAACAAGTTTGCCAATTCCAATTATGACTTATCTTTATGCATCTCTATTGTGACTGCTGTACTTGGTTGCAAGCTAAGTTATATAATGGTGAGTTGCCTTCTTCTATGAGTTGTGGAATGGTAAGTGTGATGCTTCTTGTTCGTATTCTTTTATCAACACTTCACTCCATAAACATGTGGACATGTTTACTAAACTCAGACTTCGCTTGAGGACAAGCAAAGGTCAAAGCTTGGGGGAGTTGATAATCCCAATTTGCATCACCTTTATATACCATAATCTACCTCTATTCATTGATATTTGTCTTATTATGAGTTATTACTTATGGCTTTTCATCTGTTTATTCATGTTGGATGATTCTTGGAGGATGAACTGCCGGAGTCTGGATTCTGATGGAAAAGAAGGCGTTTCGGTGCAATTTTGCGAAGATCAGAAAAATACCAGAAAAATATGGAAACATATTATTTTCCCAAAAGACGAAGGAAGCCAGAAGGAGGAGCGAAGAGGGGCCACAAGGGGGCCCACACCCCCTAGATGCGGGTCTCCCTGGGCCGCGCCTAGGGAAGGTGTGGCCCACCTGCCCGGCTCCCGACTCTGCCCCTTCGCCTATATCTTCCCTACGAAACCCTAAGCCTCGGGGAGCGACCACAGTTAGATTTTTGCTGCCTCTGGGGGCAGAAAACACCGAGAGAAAAAGATCTTTCCAGCAGACAGATTTCTACCGGGGGAATTCCTTCCTGGTGAGGGGAGACCGTCGCCATCAACACCGTCATCAAGCTAGGCTTCATTGGGATCATCATCATCATCCACAACATCATATCCACCAGCACCATCATGACCACTCCGTCCTGCTGTAACAATTGTGTTGGATATTGCTTTAGTTCTTAGGGGAAACTTTCCCGGTGTTAATTACTATTGTAGTTGATGCTTGTGAGTGGAACCATTGAATTATTGTTTATGTTCATATTGTTATCCATTGCCATATCATCTTTGATCTTGATCCATATGATGTCTTGTGAGTAGTTCGTTGTGTTCTTGAGGACATGGGAGAAGTCATGTTGTTAGTTGTGAATC
The DNA here is from genome assembly GCA_916181665.1 of Avena sativa. Taxonomy (NCBI): domain Eukaryota; kingdom Viridiplantae; phylum Streptophyta; class Magnoliopsida; order Poales; family Poaceae; genus Avena; species Avena sativa. The sequence goes on from OV702296.1 coordinate 23,683,538, forward strand.
TGTGTTGAGTTAGTATTCAATGGTTTAGTATTTAAGTTGTGGTGCTATTCTTCTAGTGGTGTCATGTGAACGTCGACTACATGATACTTCACCATTTATGGTCCTAGGAGAATGCATTGTGTATTTGGCTACTAATTGTGGGGTTGCCGGAGTGACAGAAACCTGAACCCCCATTAGGACACCATTGCACAAGGGAGAGTAGGATCTCACAGTTTAAGGTTGTTATTAGATTTATATCTTAATTACTTTCTTGTAGTTACGGATGTTTGCAGGGGGTTTAATCACAAGTACTTATTAGTCCAAGTAAGGTCGATATGTTAGCACATGTTCACCCACACAACACTTACAACACTAGAGAAGAGTACTCACCTATTTGAAGCAAACGCACTTGAAAAAATTCCCATGTGTCCTCGAGAACGTTTGGTCCTTATAAGTATTTCCACTGGCTTGTTCTTTGCTAAGAAAGGATTGGGCCACTTGCTTTGTTTGTTCGTTACCTTTGTTACTTGCTCCTTGTTTTGTTGCCTTGTCAGAAAACCACTAAAAATCAGTTTTCTAAGCATTCACAGGCATATCCTGCTCCACACCACTGTTCAGCACCTTCTGCTCCTCGTTGGGATCGATACTCCTATTTATCGAAAGTACTGAGATACACCCCTATACTTGTGGGTCGTCACACGCCTCCGGCGCTCAGCATCCAGCCGGCGGGGACGCAGTATCCCGGCGGGCAGGGGTAGTTCGAGGCGCAAAGCGCCTCCACCTCCCTGGGGGTTAGTGGTACGGTGGAAGCCATGGGAAAGAGTGATGGTTGTAGATATGAGTCTAGAGATGTGCAATGACAATGGAGGCCAATCCTACATATATATAGTGAGAAATGGCAGGATGAAAACTGGCGGGAAGAAAAATGGCCGGAAGACAGAGGCACGAATTTTTTACCAACCGGGACTAAAGGGGCTTATTTTTTGTAATAAAGATTAAAAAATACATTTCTTTACAACCAAGTGACAACGGAAGAAATATGACATTGATTTCCATGTTGAGATACATATGTGTGCCAAAAAATTGCTCATTTAATACATATAGTCAATCTTATGATTGCGTCGGCCGTAACCATGGAGTATCAACACCGTTTAACGGGATGGTTGGGTCAGTCTTCACTTTGAAGGGCAGAATTTTATCAAACTTATTATAATCTTCTCACATGTCTGTCTTGTCCTCCACTCCCACGATGTTTCTTTTCCCTGAAAGAACTATGTAACGCTTTGGCTCATCGTGTGATGTATCTGTTTGCTTATTTTTTATTTTTTTCGGTTTGGTCGACATGTCCTTCACATAGAAAACCTGAGCCACATCATTGGCTAAGACGAATGGTTCGTCTAAGTACCCAAGATTGTTGAGATACACTGTTGTCATTACGTACTTCTTGTCTACCTCAACCCCTCCTCCTGTCAGCTTGACCCATTTGCACCAAAACAAGGGGACCTTAAAAGTAGGTCCATAGTCAAGTTCTCATATCTCCTCTATGAACCCATAATACGTGGTCTTTTGCCCATTGTCTTCTGCTGCATCGAAGTGGATACCACTATTTTGGTTGGTGCTCTTTTTTATCTTGGCCTATCGTGTAAAATGTATTCCCATTTATCTTGTACCCTTAGAAAGTACATACAGTCGAAGATGGTGTCCCTGGCCAACAAGTACAGCTGATCTCCAACAGTGGTGTTATTCGTGAGAAGTCTTTGCAGCCATCCACCAAAACTCGCCATGTGTTCACTTCTAATCCATTCATCAGACTGCCCGGTTGTTTGGGGCGTATAAAATTCTTGTGTTCATTGATATACGGGGCAACCAAGATAGATCTTTGTAAAACCATGTAGTGTGCTTGATTGAGAGAATGCTCGATCCCTACATAGCATTGCTTTACATCCTAGGGTGCCTTTTCCATGCAGTCTCCCCTCATGTCATGATTGTGGAACACCAACCGCCTTAAGGTCAGAAATAAAGTCAACACAAAACTCAATGACCTCCTCTGTTTCAGAGCCCTTGGAGATGCTTCCTTCTGGCCTACCACGGTTATGAACATATTTCTTTAAGACTCCCATGTACCTATCAAAGGGGAACATATTGTGTAGAAATATAGGACCGAAAATGGAAATATCTTCTATTAGGTGAACCAGGAGATGCGTCATAATATTTAAGAAGGATGGTGGGAACACCAACTCAAAGCTGACAAGACATTGGGCCACATCTGTCTATAGCCCTCGTAGGCTTTCTGGATCGATTACCTTCTGAGATATTGCATTAAGGAATGCACAAAGCTTCACAACGGGTACTCGAACATTTTTAGGTAGAAGCCCCCTCAATGCAATCAGAAGCAATTGCGTCATAATCACGTGGCAGTCATGAGACTTCAGGTTTTGGAATTTTTTCTCTGCCATATTTATTATTCCCTTTATATTCGACAAGAATCCAGACGGGACCTTGATACTTCTCAAGCATTCAAAAAATATTTCCTTCTCTGCTTTGGTAAGAGCATAGCTAGCAGGAGTTAAGTGGCGTCCTTTACCCTTCTCGTTCTCAGGATGCATATGCTTTTCAGGTTCTTTCAGGCCTAGCAGGTTCACGCAAAGATTCCTCGTCACGTGCATCATGTAATTGAAGAGCGGACCTCTATGATTTTTCAATAGGGTAGGTCCTAAAATATAGATTGCTTCTTCCACATGGGCGCGTGTCCGGCGGCGTTATTCGGAACAGATTGACTGCCAGGACCTTTTCCAAAGGTTACTTCTAGGTCCTTGACCATACCAAATACTTCCTCACCAGTACGGAGGACAGGCTTCCTCTGGGGTTCTGCCTGACGTTTGAAATGCTTGCCTTTCTTTCTTACGGATGCAGGTTCGGAAGAAATCGACGATGCCTGTACACAACCATCTTACATTTATCCAAATATACACTTTCAGTCTCATCTAAACAGTGTGTGCATGCTTTGAATCCCTTGTTTGTCTGCCCTGAAATGTTACTAAGAGCAGGCCAATCATTGATGGTTACGAAAAGCAACGCTCGTAGATCAAATGGCTCCCCTTTGTGCTCATTCCACATACGTACACCTGGTTTGGCCCACAGCTGTAAAATTTCTTCAACTAATGGTCTTAGGTACACAGCAATTTCGTTGCCGGGTTGCCTCGGGCCTTGGATGAGCACTGACATCATAATAAACTTCCGCTTCATGCACAACCAAGGAGGAAGGTTATAGATACATAGATTCATATTCCAGGTGCTGTGACTGCAGCTCTGCTCCCCAAAAGGATTCATGTTGTCTGTACTTAGATCAAACCTTAAGTTCCTTGCATCACGTGCGAAGTCCGGATACTATCGCTCGACTTTTCTCCACTGTGACCCACCAGCGGGGTGTCTCAACATCGCGTCTTTCTTACGGTCTTCCATGTGCCATCGCAACAACTTGGCATGCTCTTTGTTTCTGAAGAGACATTTTAACCGTGGTATTATAGGAGCATACCACATAACCTTGGCAGGAACCTTCTTCCTAGGTGCCTCACCCTCAACATCGCCAGGGTCATCTTGTCTGATCTTATACCGCAGTGCAGTGCATACCGGGCATGCATCCAAATTCCCATACTTATCACCGTGGTAGAGGATGTAGTCATTAATACAGGCATGTATCTTCTGCACGTCTAATCCTAGAGGGCAGACAACATTCTTTGCTTGGTATGTACTGTCGGGCAATTCATTATTTCTTGGAAGAAGATTCTTCATTTTTACCAACAACTTTGAAAACATGTTGTTAGTCACACCGTTCTCCGCCTTCCATTGCAGCAAATCCAGTGTGGTACCTAGATTTTTGTGGCCATCTTCGCAAGTTGGGTACAACAATTTTTTGTGATCCTTTAACATCTGCTCCAGCTTCTCGTTCTCCTTTTTAGTTTCACATTCTTCCTTTGCATCAGTAATGGCCCAACCAAGATCGTCATCAGCGGGCCCATCTGCTACCTCTTGATCTTCATCTACCCCCGTTGCAGTATCATCGTATTCAGGATACATATTATGATAGTTGTCATCATCCTCTTCTTTTTCCTTGTCTTCCATCATAACCCCTCTTTCTCCGTGCTTGGTCCAACAATTATAGATGGGCATGAAACCGGACTGAAGCAGGTGGGCGTGAATGGTTTTGGTATTTGAGTAGTTTTTCTTGTCTGACAGTCAACACATGGACAGCACATAAAACCATTGTGACCATGGTTTGCCTTAGCCACAATGATGAAATTTTGGAGGCCCGTAATGTACTCGGAAGTGCGTCGATCACCGTACATCCATTGCCGGTTCATCTGCATTATATAATTAATTACGTATATCAAACATCAATACAGTACATCATGAATTAATAGGGAGATGGCCACTTTTACAGTACATCAATGACACATGAAAAGATAAAGTTGCTAACCTCGACCGAGAAGGAAAGAGCAACGAGAAAACTTAATTCTAGTTCTCGGGCATTTCACCGAACACCTCTTGTGTATAGGAAGAAAACACAAACTAGCACACCTCACACCCTATTTTCTAAGCTCCAAAATGAGAGAGTGAAAAAATGAGAAAGAGGGGTGTGGGCTGCGGTGTATTATATAGGCGCACCCCCTTTAACACTGGTTCAAGCCATGAACCGGTGTTAAAGGGGGGGGGTGCTGCTGCGCGGTTTGGTGGTACAGGGCCTTTAACATCGGTTTGTGACTCGAACAGGTGTTAAAGCGCAATTTCAACCTTAACTAAAGGCCTCGTTTCCACTAGTGCATGCAAGTACTAAGGCCCGACCTCGCTCAAATGTGCTAGTGTGTTTTAGAAGAGGATAGTCCCTTTTCTATGCATCATCTATTGTAAAGGATCACCTGAACAAAAACAAATTCAAGGTAGCACTACTAGAGAAAAGGCTATAGGAGACATGCTTATGTGAGGCACATTTAGCATATGCGCCTCCTATAAAAATAGGCGAGGCGCACTTTGCGATATGCGCCTCTAGTATAAAAATAGGCGAGGCGCATATGATAAGAATGCGCCTCCTATAATCCCTGTACGGACAGAATCTAGCAGCCCCATATTATGCGAGGCGCATTCTAGTCATATGCGCCTCCTATATATCAGATAGGCGAGGCGCATATAGACAGAATGCGCCTCGCATATTTTGTGTGGGCCCGCGTGTTGGTAGGTGCACGAATATGCGAGGCGCATATGGCTATATGCGCCTCCTATATTGGACAATATGCGAGGCGCATATGGCCAGAATGCGCCTCGCATATTCTGTGTGGGCCCGCGTATTGGTAGGTGCACGAATATGCGAGGCGCATATGGCTATATGCGCCTCGCATATTGGACAATATGCGAGGCGCATATGGCCATATGCGCCTCAAGTAACTCATGCGGGCCCGGGCGCTGGTAGGTGGCCGCATATGCGAGGCGCATATTGCACAATATGCGCCTCCTATAGTTTGAATTATAGGAGGCGCATATTGTGCAATATGCGCCTCGCATAAGCTGCACCACTTTTTTCCAGATTTTTGCACATGGAGGCAACTAGCACCCCACTCACTTGTGTCACTTCTTCCTCCTCCACCAAACAAATCTGGTCGCCCCCCTCCTCCTCCCCACCTCATTTCCCCCATTGATTCACCTTCGAATCTTGCTCAACATCCATTGGTTGACACCCATATGTAAGTGAAGTCTCTTGCTCCTCTAGATCTACAACATGTCCATTTACTTCTCCTCCGGCTCTCTTGCGCAAGTCGTTGTTGGAGGAAGCGTGAAGGCGTTGCTTGCATGTATGCGCGTTGTCGGAGACACCGACTATATGATTGTGTTGTGGTGCTACTTTTTTTGCAGGGATTTCATTTGAGATGCCAATGTTTCGCCGGAATGTCGATTTATTTCTTTTCCGGCGAATTTCTGGCACTCGCGGATGTCCTTTTTTTAGGGGAGGTCATGCCGAATTTTTCCGGCGATCCACGTCCATATATGCTCTAATTATTCTCTTGCTCTTTGTACCACGCAGGCGGCCATGGCCCGACCACTGATCAACAAAGCCCGCGTGGATAGGTGGATGACATGCGCGAGGGCCGACATGGAACGTGCAAACAAGACAGAGATAAGATGTCCATGTCGGGACTGCAAGCTGATGTATCTGATAAGGCATGATTCCGGAATGCTGGAGTCGCACCTGCTTCGACGTAGTTTCATGGATGGCTACACTCGATGGGTACGTGATGATCACGAAGATCAAGATGCCAGTGATGATCACGAAGATCAAGATGCCAGTCACGATCACGAAGATCAGGGTGGTGGCACTGGACATGGACACGAAGATGATCAAGGTGGCGTCGGGCATGGACACGAAGATGATCAAGGTGGTGCCGACCATGATTCGAGCTGGTTGCGAGACCCTCATGTCCAAGATCTGCTTCTCAAGGAGACGAGTAACACCAGAGCCGCCGGTAGAGAGAAGGCTAAACTGGAGCAAATGGAGAAAGATGCGGTCACTCCATTGTTTGACGGATGCAACGACGGGGATACCCGTCTAAATGTAACGCTTAGGGCTCTGGAGATGAAGGCGAAACACAAAATGACCGACGAATGTTTCGACGACAACATTGTATTCTGGCACGATATTCTTCCCAAGAAGGGGAACACATGTCCGACTAGTATCGCTGAGGCGAAGAAAGTCGTGTGTCCTCTCAATCTACCGCACGTGAAATACCACGTCTGCATAAATGATTGCATCATCTACCGGGGCGAGGACGCAGAGAAGACCACGTGTCCGGTGTGCAAGACCTCTCGATACAAGAGAGGGACCAAGAAAGCTCCTAGGAAGGTGGTGTGGTACTTTCCTCTAACTCCTCGTTTGCAGCGGTATTTCGCAGACCCTAAGGAAGCACAGCTCATGCGCTGGCACGCGGAAAGAAAGAGGCCAGAAGACGATGATCCGGAGAAGGAGGAAATGTTGAGGCACCCTTCGGATGCTTGCCAGTGGAAGGCGTTGGACCTACAATATTACCAACATTTTGGGAAAGAGTCAAGGAACCTCAGGCTGGGCGTGAGCACTGACGGACTCAATCCGTTTGGAAGCCAGAGCAGCACACACAGCACCTGGCCTGTGTTTGTATGGATCTACAACCTCCCTCCCTGGTTGTGCATGAATAAGAAGTACGTAACCATGAGTATGCTCGTTCAAGGGCCAAAACAACCTGGTACAGACATCAATCTGTATCTCACGTTGTTGAAAGAGGAGTTGGCCACGTTATGGGAAGAAGGAGCCCGTACATGGGACGCCTCGAGACAAGAGTACTTTGACATGAGAGCGGCGGTGATCACGACGGTGCAAGACTATCCTGGTTACGGATACTTCTCGGGGCAGGTGGTCCAAGGATTCTATGGGTGCGTTAGGTGCAAGGATAATACAACGTACCGCCAGCTACAGAAAGATCCTGGGTCCGGGAAAACCGTGTTCCTTGGGGCTCGGAGGTGGCTTCCCAAGAATCACGCCTGGAGAAAGCTAGGACATCTGTTCGATGGGACGATCGAGCTCCGAGGAATCCCACACCAGAAGAGTGGCGCGGAAATCTACAAGCTGTTGAATAACTGGAAGGAGTGCCCTGCGCCAGGAAAGACCCAGAAGAAGCCAGAGCCGTTGCTGAAGGTATGGAAGGCGAGGTCTGTTTTCTGGGACTTGCCATACTGGAAGATCCTCCGCGTGCCTCATAGCCTTGATCTCATGCATATCACGAAGAACGTGGGCGAGAGTCTGCTTGCCACCCTCCTTAACACCGACAAGACCAAAGATGGGCCGAAGGCAAGGAACGACTTGAAGCATATGGGCATCAGGGATGAACTTCAACCACCACCTAGCGATGATGAGGAGGAGGACGAGGTGGAGGAGACAGAAACACAGAATAGCCGTCGTCGCAAGGGGAAAAAGGTTAAGAAGGGAGAGGTCAAGCTCAAGGCCTCATGCTTCACTCTGAGTAAGAAGGAGGCCATACAGTTTATGAAGTGCCTCCTCGGAGTCAAATTTCCGAACGGCTACGCGGGGAAGATAAGCAGATGGCTAGACGAGGCGAAGCAGCGCTTCAGCGGGATGAAGTCTCACGACGTCGCCGTGCTAATGACGCAGGTACTCCCGGTCGCGATCCGAGGTATAATGGACAAGCACATCCGTGAAACACTGTTTGGCCTCTGCAACTTTTTTGACGTCATCTCTCGGAAGTCGATAGGCATTAAGCAGCTCACGAGGCTACAGGACGAGATCGTGGTGATAATGTGCGAGCTCGAGATCTATTTCCCCCCCCCCCCCCCCCCCCCGCTTTCTTCGACATCATGCTTCATCTGCTTCTCCATGTCGTGGAGGATATCGTCCAGCTCGGTCCTGCGTTTCTGCGGAGCATGATGCCGTTCGAAAGGCTCAATGGACACATCAAGGGATACGTTAAGAACAAGTCCCGTCCAGATGGAAGCATAGCAAACGGCTTCCTGGCCGAAGAGTGCATCTCTTTCTGCTCGAACTTTCTACAAACCGAGACCCCTCTTGGTATGCCATTCAACAAGCACCTCGGGAGGCTCGCTGGATGGGGTCACCGCGAGGGTCGACGTGCAAAGCATGTCGACATGGAGGGCCGAACCAAGGACTTTGAAAGAGCAAACCTGGTCGCGCTGCAACACCTGCAGGTGGTTGATCCATACATACATGAGCACAAAGAGTTTATCAAGAAGAATTACGCTGATCAGGGGCGCCAGGTCCCGAGGGAGGAAGATGTTATCAAGGAGCACAACTCCGGTTTCACGCGGTGGTTTAGGGAGAAGGTCATAGCTAATCCACCGCACGGCGAGTACTCGGAGGAAGATAAACTCATATTCTCATTGTCACAGGGCGCCTCGCACAACCTCATGACCTATCAGGCTTACGATATCAACGGATACATGTTCTACACAGAGGAAAAAGACAATAACTGCGATTACCAGAACTCAGGGGTAACAGGGATATTCTACACCGGCGACATCCCGGAAAGATACTACGGAAGGATCGAGGAGATTTGGGAGCTCGACTATGTTACGAAGAAGGTGCCGATGTTCCGTGTCAGGTGGGCCAAGAGCGTCGAGAAAGAAGACCGGTATTTCACCACGATGGTTATACCGTCAAAGACCACCAGCGCGAACGCACCCGCAAGAAATGAGCCTTGGGTTTTGGCTAGCAAAGTCGACCAATGCTGGTACATCAAAGACCCGTCAAAGCCTAGCCGGGTTGTCGTCAGGAGAGGCAAAAGGAACATTATCGAAATGGACGGAGTCGCCAACGAGCAAGACTTTGACCAGAACGGCGACCCGAAGATAGAAGACGGGTATGGCAACCAAACACCGTACACCACAACCCTACCTAAGAAAGGACTTCCGTTCAAGAGAAGTAGTGAAGACGTCCCGGACCTAACCTATGCAACCGCGACAAAGAAGGGCAAGAAGACGACCATTGTCAAGAAATGCTAGCGCGCTCCGACCATTGTCAAGAACCGTCGTGTGTGTGGCCTACTATTATGTATCAAAACATTCTTAATTTTCATTATGTGTGTGTTATAATAATATTGTATTGAGAATATTATGTATCGACAAGACACATTCATTGAGAATACTCACTTTTGTTGTTTTAGCAATATTTGAATATTTAAAATATTTGTAGTATATTTTATAGTTCATATTTGTATGCTTTTACATGAAAATTGGCCTTTAAAAAAATTTCCAAAAAATTGGCCCCCTTAGGATTCGAACTTGGGTGGCCAGCAGTGAAGGACAAGGAATGCTACCACTAGGCTGCTATGTGATAGTTGATAGAAACATGCGCACTGCCCTGTTTGTCTAGGAGTGCATATTATGCGAGGCGCATTTAGCCCAGATGCGCCTCGCGTAATATTATACGAGGCGCACTTTGCGATATGCGCCTCGCATAACCGGCACCCATCGAACTTTTTTTTATACGCACGCAGACCACTCTCCTCGCCGCACGCAGACCACTCTCCTCGCCACCGTCCCCGTGAAGGAGGAGCCCGACGCCGCCGTCCCCGTGAAGGAGGAGCCCGACGCCGCCGTCCCCGTGAAGGAGGAGCCCGACGCCGCCATCCCCGTGGAGGAGGAGCCCGACGCCGCCGTCCCCGTGAAGGAGGAGCTCGCCGCCGTCCCCGTGGAGGAGGAGCCCGACGCCGCCCCGTGGAGGAGCTCGTGGAGGACCGACTGTTGCTGCGCTCCGTCCTCAGCACCCCAAGGTGAGCACCAATCCCCCTTCTCCCTTACCCCTCGTAATCCTCAAGATCTGGAGGCCCCGATCTTGCCATCCAATGATTTCCTCTCCTTGGATTTTCTCTAGTGCTAAACGCGTTCGATTCGATCTTTAAGTGGTCCAGGTGCGTGTCTGGCCTTGTTCCTCTGCGTGATTAACGGCTAGGTTCAGTTGCTGATACAATCTGTATCTGTAGAGGATCGTTCCTGCTTCAGCTTGCTGATTCAGGGTGGCTCACAGGTTGTCTGACAGGCTCCAGTATTTTTGCCATTCAAACTTGGGAGACTTAAGTCTTAGTTGCTTGCCAACTCGTTGAAAGGCACAAGAACAACTAATCGCAGAGGAACTACAATCTCTGACAATATTTTGGGCTGCTAAACTTATCTATTCAGTCACTCATATGTGATGTGTAAAAAACTGAGAGCTTGTCATCCAAATAAAAAGAAGAAACGTGATTTTCTAATCACCAGTAATGGATTTGTGCTCTTTTGTACATCATAACATAGTGCAGAGTCAGTAGTAAATTCAACATCTTTCTGCATAACAAATTCAAGACTACTAATATGTATCTTGCGGCCTCCAAAAAGATCAGAGGAAGTGGATCAAAGATCTAAATCTGTCAGTTTGCTGAAATAAATAAAAAACTCTAGAAGAACCAAGAATACAGCTCATGTACAAAACGTAAAAACAATATTATGTGCATAATCTAGCTTCTACTTAGTAGTGTACGATAGAACCTAAATTTTGTTCATGGGTTATTTGATACAAGCAAGTGTAGACTAAAATGAAATGGATATCACCAACGTTTACTGTCAGTTTGGCTTTTATGCTTCCACAATTTCTACTAGGTTTACTCAAGAAATAATGTTTCCTAGGGGCAAATAGTACCAAATGGAGGAACTGAATTATCTGAATCAAGGTAATAGCATGAAACCAACAAGTTCCATATCTCTGTCAAAAAAAAAGCAAGTTCCATATCAAGTTTGACTCCCAGCATGTGGTTTGTAAAATAAAGTACCAGGTACAAAACCTACAAACAGTATTATGTGCATAAAGTAGCTTCTACTTGGTACTGTGGGATAGAACCTGAATTTTGAGCACAGGTTAATTTCAGTTAATCCATGCAGATTAAACTAGACAGAAAGATGACAACTATTCGAAGTAGTCTGGCCAACGTCTCCCTAAACAATGACGACGACAAGCTCCTCTGCTTGCAGTCTGCCATTCCAGCTTGCTATTGAGTAATATTTCCTAAGTAGTCATCAGCATGTTTAAATTTTTTGATATGCAAAGGTGTTCCAGTCTGCCATCCATGTACTCCCTCTGTTTGGAAACAAGTCCCCGTGTTGTGTTCCAACATGTCCATTATCGCTGAATTATTCGCTCGCTGAATGTTCTGTTATGTAAATTTGTGTATGCTGGCAGAAAATGGCTGTGATGATGGCTGTGTTTGATCCTTTTTGTGCAGGTTTTTCTTTTTGAGTTGCCAATGTTTCGCCGGAATGTTGATTCATTTCCGTTCCGGCGAATTTCTGGCACTCCTAGACATAGAAAATTAGCAAAGTTCATGCCAAAATTTTCTGTGAATTTTTGTGCTTATTAGTTTCATTTATTTGTGTGTTTAGAAATGTCGGATCCGGGCCCTTCTAGCCAGAAGCCCTTTTGGGAGCAGCAGGAGGAGATGGAATCCCTAGAGGCCCCGGAATTTGTTCCGCGGGACGACGAGATGGAGGAGGATGAGGATACCTCGTCGGGCAATGAGGAGATGGGGGACGCCGATGGCGACGCCACTACCACTGATGGCGGCAGTGAAGCTACTACAGACGGTGGTAGCGCATCGAAGAAGTCTCGGAAGGATCGGACCCCGATCGTGGTCGACCTCAAAAGGTCCATCATCACAAGCGTGAGCCCTAAAGGTGCGCCTTTGGAGCCAGAAGAATTTCTTGGGGGTTACTCTAACCAGCTCGCGGCAATCCTCCGGAACACTGTCACGATCAACATGGAGAACCTGAAGGCCGAAGAGAACAGGGGTTTCCTCATCCAGCTTTTCCGGAAGCTGCACGCAAGATACGCGTTCCCGGGTGATGAGGAAAACAAGTATAATAATGACAATCTCAAAGGGAATCCGGTGAACAAGTATGCCCTCGGGAGGATGACCAAGGCCTTGTCAAATTGGAAGGCTCGGGTGAAGAATCTGATTTTCGAGGAGAAGCTAAGTTATCCAGAGCTCGTCAAGAAGGAGCCTCTGGTCAAGGAAGAAGACTACAATGTTTTCAAGGCCAGATGTAACTCCGCCTTGGGCAAGGCTAGGACTGAGAAGGGCAAGAATATGAGATCCCGAAACATTGGTACCCACCATCTCGGCTCCGGCGGTTATAGAGCCGCGAGGCCCAAATGGGATAAGGAGGACGCCGACGCTCGTGCAAAGGGGTTGACACGTCCCTTTGACGACATAAAGGAGGAGCAGGCAAAGAATTTCGTCAGGGCCCGGTTTGCCCCGCCGAAGAAAGGGGGTTCTGATTATTCTTCGGAGCCCGTTGGCCCCTTTGCTCCGAGGGTGACGGACTTCATGCAAAAATATGTAAGTAGTTTGCATGCAAGTCGATTAATTGCATTCATGATTAATCAATGAAGTCCAGTTTTCTGATCAAATGCTTCGCGTTCCTTGTGCGCAGGACGAGGAGTGTAGGATCTCCTCATCCCAGGGGTCAGCGCCACCGCCTGTCGCTAAGTGGGACACCACTTTTAATAGGGCGCTGAACCGGACCAAGAGTGTCGATCCCCTGGCGGCCCCGTCGGCTGGTCGTGTGGTCGGCTTTGGCGGCATATCATGGTCCGAGTACTATGGCACCCCGGAGCGGAAGGGCAAGAAGGCCGAAAGCGCCAAGGTAAAACTCCTAAGGGAACAGGTGGAAGCCTTTCCAAATATAGTCCAAGATGCCGTGAACAAGGCTGTGTCAGCTGCCGAGACAAAGTTCCAAGAACAAGTCCAGTCACAAGTCCATTCACAAGTGAACGAGAAGCTCAACACCATCCTTCCCGTCTACATGGAAAAGTACAACAAGTGGCAGAAGGGTGGTAAACGGGGGCCGCCACCGGTTCCCAACCTCAACAGCGCCCAATCGGACAATGTGGCACGGCCGGAGGCGTTGGTGACTCCTCCAGTAGGGCCGGTGCTGGTGGAGACTCCTCTAGCTCCGGAGCTTAACTTGCCCACTGCGGCGAAGGCGCCGGCCCGCACCACCGTGCCATCAGGCAGCCACTCCGCCACTTGCGTGCTCAAGCCTGTCGGCGTCGGTGCCTCGACATTGGACGAATTTGACGCCCTCAAGGTAACTAACTAATTAAAGTGAGAGTTGGGAGGCTCAACCACACCGATGACTTGATCTATGTTTTTCTAACGCTCGGCCTACATGTCGATCTTTCACAGGGAGACACTCCTTGCACTCTAATGCATTGGGTGGGCGGCCAGTTGATGGATGTTGCCAAGGGTACTATTGTTCAACCAGAGAACCGCAAAATGCACAATGTCACAATGCCACCTGACATGATGAGGGTCAAATACAGTATGGTGCTTCCGGGCTACGAGCAAGTGGAACCTCCCTCTCAACCTCAAGGATGGGATGATGAGGACACGGCAGCGGTCCTCAATACCGGCTTCGGCTACTTGTACCTATGGCCGAAGAGCCAGATCCGTTTGGGGACAGAGGACCAGCTCAACATCACCCTAGAGGCAGCACAACCAGCACATGATGAAGACTTCGAGATGGGAGACTTGGACAACATGGCACAGAATCCCGATGATGATGAAGAAATTGACCCGAACTACGGTGACCAGTTTGTTAACACAAGGTTTTCTGATTTGTATGAGCCGGGACCATCAGGCACACATCAAGTTGCCGAGACCCAACCAGCACCAGCGAAACCCCCTTGCAAGGTGTGTCTCTTCCCAACTAGTCAGGAGACGCCGCCACCTGTCCCCTTCACCGAGCCTCCAAGGCCAGTAGTTCCTTTGATCAGCCCCGGCACCCTCCATAAGACGGTCGGTGAGGTGAACGCAGTGGCCGAAGCCGTAAAGAGCAAGAAGGGTCGCAAAAGGAAGCCTAAGGGTGATCGGGGCCAGGATCCAAATCCTCTTTTCCGGGACGGTGCTGTGGGGCAAGCCAGGAATCAGCAGCACGTGGCAGGTGTACCGATGATGTGTAAATCGATGCTCGAGGTCGCAGGCTCGCATATGCGTAGTATTCATTATGGATGTCTCACAATTGAGCAGTGCCGCATTCGCGACAACGATCAGTCGTACCTCGTTTTCAAGGCTAAGGTGCCTTCTCACATGCCGTGCTTCGTCACTGTACCCCCGGGGATATCTTCTACGTGCGGCATACCGACCTGTTTGACATGTTGAACGGGTTTCGACTGCACAATACCCTGGTCCGGTTGTTCTCCCTCAATATGGCCATGGAGATCACCAGAGACAAGATCCCGGGCATCCAGATAGTGGATCCCTACTTCATGCGTGACGCCATCCTGAAAGATGCTGAGGCCATAGATCTGGCGACCGACTACCTCTCAAACTTCCTGCAAACATACTCGGACAAGGATGTGATTCTCCTTCCCTACCATCCCATCACGGAGGATGATCGGACAGGCTGTGTGCTCATAAGCTTGAATTTGAAACACTCAACAGCCTTGTACCTCGACTCAAACAGTGCGATCCAAAAAAACTACACCAATATCAAGAAAATTCTTGATGGCGCTCTCACCGGCTACGTCGCAGCGGGAGGCGTCAAACCGGCAAGGCCACATGTAAAGTTCGGCGCGCACGTGTTCCGCCACACGACGAAGTTTGCCTGCGTCAAGCAGCCGCCTGGCAGTGGGAAGGATGCCTTCTACGCCATTTACCACATGAAGGCGTTCTTCAATGACATGGAGACCAAAACGCTGCCATCTGACCTCGTGAAGTGGGCTGAAAAGCTTGCATGCATACAGGCTCGCAACCTCAGGCAACACTTCTTCAACATCCAGGAGGAGATCGCGACAATCGTGTACCAGGGAGTCATAAAAGCCGGAGGCACCTTCCACGGCGGCTATACACCGTCCAACAGGGAGATAGACGAACGCTTAGCGCAGCAGGGTGACGGCAGGATGTTCATGCAAATGGCGAAAACTCGGTCGGGCTTCATCAATGCCCCCCCAAAGCCGACTCAAGAGCCGAAGAAGACTTCATGATTGCATTGCCTGGGTACCTAGCTGTTAGTTCCGAACTCGTGTTGTAACCTCTTATCACTGTGTTAAACTTGCCTACCAAAACCTCTAGAATATGTTTCGTCAACCGTTGAACTTGATTGTGAGAGACACTAGCTAGTTATTTGTGTTACGAACTATTTTAAGTGCTTGTTGCTTTTCATTTGTCATTGCTTCCCTACTTTCTTGTGGTTTGCTTTCTTTGTCTTTCTTCGAAATGCCGATGATTAGAACGTGTTGTGGTGTCACGTGTATGACTATGCCGCTGTTTGATCTTGTGTGCCAAGTAGACTAGTAATTTGGGCATATACTCTACTTGCCGCACAAGATCAAACAGCGAGCATTGTTATTTCCGTGCCCAATCTAAGTATGAGGCACTAATCCATGTCATTCTTGGTTTGCTTTCTTTTGGTCTTTCTTCGAAATGCCGATGATTAGAACGTGTTGTGGTGTCACGTGTATGACTATGCCGCTGTTCGATCTTGTGTGCCAAGTAGACTAGTAATTTGGGCATATACTCTACTTGCCGCATGAGATCGAACAGCGAGCATTGTTATTTCCGTGCCCAATCTAAGTATGAGGCACTAATCCAAGTCATTCTTGGTTTGCTTTTTTTTGGTCTTTCTTCGAAATGCCGATGATTCTATCTTTGTGAACTGCTAGCTATTGCTTTCCACTGACATAAGTAATATCATCTTTAAAATGTGTAGGAGATGCCGAGGTGTTATGTCGTGTACGTCGGTCGGGTTCCAGGTGTGTACGAGGAGTGGAAAGACTGCCAGAAGCAAGTGAACAACTTCTCGGGCAACAGCTACCAAGGCTATGAGAGTAGAGAGGTGGCGGAAGAGAAGTGGAGGAGGTATGGAAGGAAGAAATGGAGGAACTTCCTCATGATCACCACCTTGTTGCTCTTCATTGTAGGTTGTGTTCTACTTCATCTAGGTAGAGCTACGTCGTTGGAGTTGTAATGTGAATTGTGAACTTGTACTCGAAGGTGTAATGTGATTGTGAACTTGTACCGATCGGAGGTGTGAACTTGTGGCACAAACACTTGATGTATGAACTTGTATGTCATGATTGATGTGTATTCATGTTGGTTCTATTATGCTTTGGCAAAATGCAAGTTTCTGAAAAATTCTGTGGACTATATTGTATATTTGAATATCTGTATATTATTTATATATAGTGGTCTGTAAAACTTGAATTTCGAAAATATTACCGGAGGCGCATATAGGATACTATTGGAGGCGCATATACTATAAATACCTGAGGCGCATTCTGAAACATATGCGAGGCGCATATACTATAAATACCCGAGGCGCATTCTGAAACATATGCGAGGCGCATATACTATAAATACCCGAGGCGCATTCTGAAACATATGCGAGGCGCATATCAGCGCATCTGATATGCGCCTCCTATACTTCACATATGCGAGGCGCATATCGATATGCGCCTCGCATATGTGAAGTATAGGAGGCGCATATCAGATGCGCCTCGCATAAGAAATACCCGAGGCTTGAAGCTAGAGGCACATGTGATATGCGCCTCGGATAGGCTTCTTGGTGCGCCTCGGATAGGCTTTTCTCTAGTAGTGTAGGAGCAACCGCAATAGAGATTACATATCGAGCTATGCACCACCAATGTTATTGCTAGGACACCATTCAAATTGGTTGAACGCAGTGTGTGCTACCATCTCCCGGCAGGGGAGGATCCGTGATTTGAGCATAGGAGGGCAAAAGGAACAACGATTACAAACAATATTCTTTCTTTATATGTATACCAAGTCTTGCCCAAAGTCGACACATATTTTGCAACAAGATTAATTGTACTCTCTAGATTCATCTAAATTTTGACAAACCTATAACATCTACTTTAAAACAGAGGGAGTATAATTTATCTAGGACATTTCATAATTTTTAGCTTAATTTTGATAATTATTTGTATAAATTTCGCTCGCCGGTTACCTCCCAGACAAGCTAATCATCATGGATGACCTAAGCTAAATTCCGATTTTCAAGTCAGGTGTATGTCGCTTTGGAGAAAACAATACATGCTGTAATTTTTTTTCTTCAAATGTTTACCTACAGAATTATAGCTAACTAGATGAAGGACAAATTAGATCTATACCTGGTATCTCAGATCTAAGTATAGTACTTCCTCCGACCCATATTAGTTGACTTGGATTTGTCAAAATTTCGATGAATCTAGACACTATTTAGTATATAGATTTATCAAATTTTGACAAATACAAGTTAAATAATATGGGTCGAAAGGAGTATTAATATTATAAACTAATGTGCACCTTAGGCGTCTAAGAAAATAATAATGCATATTAGGCATTACTGTGTCAGAAGAGATGGCAGTATGAGTGCCCGTACCGAGAAATAATCTAGCGTTGGTCTTCTGGATGGCTAATTTTTTTAAATAATACATATTTTAATCAGTTTTACAAATTTGATAAGTTTAAAAACTAGTACGACCTTGGAGATCCATGCCCCGAGGAGTATCTTTTGGTCTACAGGGTCCCGACTGGACTTGCCGGGGTTCAAACCTGACTAGTGTTAGCAAAATGTGGCTTTCCACTGCTATGCGACCGGACTGGTTGGGTTCAAACCGCGAAAGGTCCTTGTCAGGGCACGGGTCTTCAAGACCGCTCAAGTTTCTGAAATTGCAAGTTTTGTGTGTTATTTATAAAATTAATTAAAAAATGTATTATTTAAAAATAATAATGAGCTCCCTGCCTTGTTGTTTACATTATATAGTTTTCCAAATTCCGCCCGGACGAGCGGTCGACGGAGCATCGTAGATACAGGCGTCACGATGACGCACGTCCGACAAGACCACCTGGGACGGCACGCGGAGGCATGGGCCTCTGCATGGCCGCGTGAGAGCAGCGCCGCGGTAGCTCCCAATTTTTTCATTGTTTACCGTTGTTCGCTAGAAGCCCCAGTATGGAGCGGGGCGAACGAGGAGCGGCGGTGTTTTAGTTTTATAAAATAAATATATTTAGATTTATTTTAGCATGTAGGTTCATTTTATTTTAGAGTGAATCTACACGTTAAAACAAGTTTGGATATTTTTTACACAAACTAAAACATTTTATATTTTTTGTACAGGAGGGAATACTAGCTAAGCGCAACATCTGGCGAAGGAGAGCTCCACGCTGCATCTCAATGAGGAATAGAAAATGATACAACTCTCCCAGGAATAAAACAGAAAAATTTCCCGAATCGTTGCTCGGGTTGCTTCTCCATCAACCTTATCTCTTTAGTTCCTTGCGTACCAATCCTTGCATCACGCGCTGCAGCTCGCATGCCTACTTGTATGCCTGCTCGCGCATGCCCCTGGTATGCGTTGTCTGCTCGCGCCCGCCTGTAGCTCGCATGCGCCGTGCCGCCCGCCTGCTCGCGTCTACCGCGTCATGCAGCTCCGGCTGCCGAGCAGCACACCCGCCTCTGCAGCTCCCCGCCACCGCGCCGCCATGGCCCTCCACCTCCCGCCGGCCGCTACTGCCCTAGCACTATAGAGGCCGTCTGCTCCGCCACCTCCCATGGTGTCGCCCATGAATCTGCGTTATTCCCAACGTTGGTAGCATTGCTATGTACGGATGGCGGCGGTGCTACACACCATGACCGAACATGCTACATACGACTTCTGGTGTTGCTACCTATGGCGACAGTCGTTGCTACCCTGCGGTGAGCGGCGGTGCTACCTTCGGCGAGAGGCCCTGTTACACATGGCTACCGACTCTGCTACATACAGCTTTTGGTGTTGCTACCTGCAGCGAGCGGCGCTGCTATATAACATTTTTTTTCTTACAAGTTTTTGCTCTGGCGATGTCTCCGACGAAGTCGGCTTTTGCTACATTAGCATAATTATATTGCTACATATGTTTTCTGATTTTGCTACAATAGCACAAACTTTTTGCTATAAGGTATCCGGCGAGAGCTCCGACGAGATCTCTCGGCGATTCTCCGAGGAAGTCGATTTTGCTACATTAGTTCAATTTTTTTCTACATGGTCTCCGGTATCGAGTTTTTGTTTGTCAAAGTTTGAAAAGAAGAGGGAAGGAGAGGGGGGGGGGGGAAGGGGGGGGACCAAAGCAAAAGTGGTTGTTTTCGACCTTCGCTGGCCAGATTCAGCAGCGACAACGAAAAAATCATGGTGGAGCTAGTGTCGCGCAGGTATGGCGAGGGAAGAAGAACCAAGTTGGCTTTCCCGCAGCTCGTTTTTCAATCGACGGTACCTACTAATAAAACCTAGCAATTTTCTCTTTTTCCGTTCATGAATAATACATCCTTTCCCGCCCGACGAGACAAATAATACAAACATAGTAAGACCTATTTTTTCTGACCTAGCCACAACTTTTTGGGATACCGGTTTCAAAATTTTATGAGGCTTCCAAATTAATTTAACCTTATTCACTTTGAAAGCGTCGTAATATTTTTGAACCGGTTTCCATAGAAAGACGGGGTAGGACTGCTTCTCGGAAAAACCGTCAAAAAATCTATGCCTACGTAATTTTTAGAACCAAATGATGAATTTCTATATCAGGTCGCCAGCGCTAAACAGTGGCAAACGATAAAAAACAGTATGCCACTAGTTTTTGGCGATCTAGTGACAGACTTGTTTGATGTCATCGTCACTACTTTATAGTATAGCGGTGACAGGTCGTAAAAAGTCCATTTTCGTCACTTTTTATTGGCCCCTAGGTGAGCCCACGAGATACGACTAAGTACTATTTTGTATAATATTTTTATCCTTAATCTATTTGTTACGAGTGAGTAGTTCTTACGGGCTATGGGTTGGGAAAAAAACCTCGCAGCAACTATGTGCATTTAATTATGAAAGTATTGTATTTTATTTGTAATTGAGATTTGTATCTTTTGTTTCTTTGTCTCTTGTCTCAATCTGGACTTGTAGGTACCCAAGGTCCCATAAATTAATAAAGGCTTGAGGTGAGATACTTGGCTAGTGACGATCT
Organism: Avena sativa; assembly: GCA_916181665.1. Taxonomy (NCBI): domain Eukaryota; kingdom Viridiplantae; phylum Streptophyta; class Magnoliopsida; order Poales; family Poaceae; genus Avena; species Avena sativa. Next base: position 23,704,084 of record OV702296.1, read on the forward strand.
CATAGGAACTCTAGTGATATCAAGGATAGTATGATCTTCGCTTAGCAACCCATTCGGGATCACAACGATATCACCACTTAAGGCTTTAATCTGTGCATCAGGGGACTCTAGTATATTAAGGTATGTTGCCGACAAGAGATTATCTTCGTTCAAACATTACACGTGACTATGCTTATTATTATCTTTTATCTCATATGATTTGCAGCTACAGGTAGATCTTCCATCCTGGCCTATCTCCATCCATTGATTCAAGCCACTATAAAAGTAAACTAGATTGGTCTGGTAAACTAAGGTAAAACGAAGAAACAAAGTCTTGTAGACGTGTCTTTTTTATTTCCTTTTAGCATTGCTTTTCGACGTTTGATTAAATCTAGGTCTTCTAGAGAAAAAACTATTATACTACATCCGGATCAAAGGTATCACATGATGTTTATGATATTTTGGACTAAAGTTAACTATAAAACAAAAATAAATCTTAAGGTGTAATGTGTATAGAAAATTACTAGGTTTTAGGGTTTTGATAAGTATAATTAAGAATATGGAATCATTCACTTTCAATTTAAGTAAATGATGAGTTCAAAATTAGATTTGTTATTATAATCCTACAAATAATATGTATCTCACTGATGGAACTATAATTTGATGATTTCATTAATTTGTTAGGGTTTGAAGTTTTATTCAAACTTAAGAATTAATTCTTTGGTTTAAAGAAATAGCTTTATATAAGTTCTACATGTTTTAGTCTTAAAGAATTACATGCTTTGTTTTAATAAATCCCAAGTAGCCAATTAAAGTTAATATGGATTTATTTTTATTTCTCAATAATAAGAGAAAATATATCTCTTATATTTTAATAAAATAAAAGGAATTAAATTCAATTATAACACTTATTTGTCTATAAATTATAAAATGTTTTGGAATTTTATAATTACCATTTTTTCTAAAATATTAGATTTGTTATTAATCAATAGTGATTTATATTTGTTTTTCAGATTTTTCCTGTTTTTATTATATTCTATGGAAGTATTTAAGGGTTTAAATATTTAGTTGTATTTTATTTATCTCAAACAAGTATGGTTATATTTTTCTTAGGTAGAAATTATATGTGTGATCATTTGATATATTATATGTATTTTTAGGATTTTAATAAATTTTTGTAGAGCAAAAATAATCTTAGGGGTATTTTTGTAATTTTTATTTGGGCTATTATTTATTTCACAATCCTTCTTTTACAATTGGGCCTGACCTAGGGGCTTGTCCGGCTTAAGCCCAATTCGGCCTACCTGGTGGCCTAGACCATCACGTGGACCCTTGGGCTAGGTTAGTGACCTAGGACAACCCGACTCTCCATCTCTCACTCTTCTCTGGCTTCCCTTGCGACGCTACAGTGATGCCGCCATCACCAAACTATTTTGGCATGCTCTGGCCTTCTCGGCCGCCGCGACCGATAGTAACGAAGCGCCACCTCTCGCTGCTTCTTACTATCCAATTCGATCTAGGGTTTGAACCCGTATGCGGTCACCCCTTACGCTATAATGATGTTAGGGTTCCGGATGCCGTCGTTTCTCCTGTGTGCCGGTGGTGCTCTGGTGGTCGTGTGGTGTTGGGTTGGCGGGTTGTGCTGATTCTGTCGAGACAGTGGTGGTTGTTATGGTTGGCTTGGCGCAGGTTGCAGCACCGCTAGTGCTCCCTTTGTCGTCATGATATTCTACTCTTCACCGCCTCTGCTTCCTCTCCAGTGAGCTTGGACTTGCCCCGGGTAATTACCACCTCTCCCCCTCAATTATACTACTTATTCTGCCCTATTTGGGACCCTAGGTTCCAAAAAACATTTGTTGATGCTCAAGGTTGAGCACATACCTTTCCTTTTTGTTCTGTATGAAATCTAGAGGTATGACTTTTTTGACGTTCCATTGCCCAATTCTTGTGTAAAGTTGGTTTAACGTGGTGATGATATATTGTTAGTCTGTTGATGTTGGCAATCCAGGACTTGGTACTAATGATGCTAGGTAGCTTCCAAACTTGATGATTCTAAAATGATAACCTGATCCTCATGCTTTGTGATGGTTCCTAATGAAGCTTGCAACATCATTTGTTGTAATTATACTATGACTTATAGGATCATATTGTAGGGGTTCGTAGCATGGAAAAAAAATTCTACCGCATGCAAACAAACAAGCCAAGATCTATCTACTATATTGTAGCAACGAGTCGATAGAAGAACTCACCCTCGAAGATTCCAAAGTGTTTAACGAGAGCATATTCTCGTGGGTGATGTAGTCGTACTCTTGCCGATCTCAAGATCGTGTAGACCATCCTTCTGGCGCTGCGTTCCGGCAGCGCTTCCGCAGTCGGTCACACGTTCGGTACTCGATGAAGACCTTCCTCTCCCTTGTTCCAGCAGGCAGCGGAGGTTGTAGCACTCTCCTCGCGATTCCGGCAGCACGACGGCGTGGTACCGGAAGTAGAGGGGAGATCTCGCAGGGCTTCGCCTTAAGCCGGAGCGAGTATGGTGGACTATAAGAGAGGCCTTGGCGATCTAGGGTTTAGGGCCACCAAGGGGAGAGAGCTAGGCCGGCGACTAGGGCTTGGGGAGGGCCCCAACTCGGCGGCTGGCAAATCCTAGGGCGGCGGCGGCGACTTGGTGGCCGGCGGCTAGGGTTAGGGTTTTGGTGGAGAGAGGTGTGGGTCTAGAGGGGCACCCCTGCCCCTCCTTTTATAGGTGGGAGGGCGCGGCCAAGGGGGAGGGAGTCCTCCCCCAAGTCGGCCTCCTTGGCCGGCAGTGGAGGTAGGAGGACTTCCTCCCCAAGTAGGTTTCCTACTCTCCCTCCATCAAGCAAACTTGTCGTTTGACTTTTCAAATTGGCGTTTGACTTTTTCAAACTAGGATTTGATTTTTCCCTTTATTTTGCTCAGCCATGATACCTAGTACATGATGCAACCATTCCACATTGTCATGACACATTCATGTACCCTTCTCCTCCGGAGTGCCGGACCTTCCGGAACCTTCTAGAACATTCCCAATGAAAACACCGGAATCATTCCCCAACTCCGAAACAGGACTTTCCTTATATGAATCTTATTCTCCGGATCTCCTCGTGATATCCCGGATCCCATCCGAGACTCCGAACAACATTCGGTCTCTTACTCATCATTCCATAACTACTCAACAACATCGAATCCTTAAGTGTGTCTCCCTACGGTTCGTGAATTATGCGGACATGATCGAGACACTTCTCCGAACAATAACCAATAGAGGAATCTGGAAATTCATATGGCTCCCACATATTTCTACGATTACTTTGCGATCGAATGAACCACTTACATACGATACCAATTTCCCTTTGTCTCACGATAGTTTACTTATACGAGGTTTTGATCGTCGGTATCGCTGCATACCTAGTTCAACCTCGTTACCGATAAGTACTCTTTTCTCGTTCCCGTGGTATGTGATCCCTTGTGATCCAGTCACATGCTTGCAAGCTAATTGGATGACATTCCACCGAGAGGGCCCAGAGTATATCTATCCGTCATATGGATGGACAAATCCCACTCTTGATCCATGTGTCTCAACCCATACTTTCCGAACACTCAATGCCACCTTTATAGCCACCCAGTTACGGTGTGGTGTTTGATGTCATCAAAGCATCCTTCCGGTGATGGTGGGAAGCATGATCTCATGGTCGAAGGAATTAGGTTACTATGTATCAGAAAGCTCATAGCAATTGAACTATTAAAATGACTTGATCTTTATGCTACGCTTATCTATAGGAGTATGTCCATCATACAATTATCCTAATGATATGATCTTGTTGTTAATAACATCTCAATGTTCATGATAGGGAAAACACAATCATCTATTAACCAACAAGCTAGTATTATGAAGAGGCTTTACTAGGGACTCTTATTTAGTTTACAAATCACACAAGTATTAATGTTTCCTTGTTTAATAATGTTATAGCATGAATGTAAACATTTATCGTCAACACAAAGATATAATAATAATTACATTTATTATTGCCTCTAGGGCATATCTCCAACACATATTGTGGTTGCTATAAACCTCTAGTGTATGATAGCTATTTCAGAAGTGTTGTATTGACAATAACATGTTTAACTATGGTCAATTGAGTAAGATTTCCATGATGTGTATATAGGTGATTCACTATATTTGTTTTTGATTCCTAAACCAACTTCTTGATCTTGTTTGTCAACACAAGTAGTAACTAGTGTTTATACCCTTTTTGTTGACGATATTCCCAAGAGGCAATAATAAAGAGGTTATTATGATATCTTCATGCTTATGATAAATGTTTACATACCATGCTATAATTGTATTAACAAGAAACATTAATACTTGTGTGATTTGTAAACATAAAAGAGTCCCTAGTAAAGCCTCTTGTTAAACTAGCTTGTTGGTTAATATATGATCATGGTTTCCTGATCATGAACATTGATATGTTATTAACAACAAGGTCATATCATTAGAAGAATGATGTGATGGACATACTCCTATAGTTAAGCGTAGCATAAAGATCAAGTCATTTTAATAGTTCGTTTGCTATAAGCTTTCTGATACATAGTAACCTAATTCCTTCGACCATGAGATCATGCTAATCACCATCACCGGATGGATGCTTTGATGACATCAAACACCACACCAAGACTGGGTGGCTATAAAGGTGGCATTGAGTGTTCAGAAAGTATGTGTTGAGACACATGGATCAAGAGTGGGATTTGTCCATCCATATGACGGATAGATATACTCTGGGCCCTCTCGGTGGAATGTCATCCAATTAGCTTGCAAGCATGTGTCTGACTCACAAGGAATCACATATCACGGGAACGAGAAAAGAGTACTTATCGGTAACGAGGTTGAACTAGGTATGCAGAGATACCGACGATCAGACCTCGGATAAGTAAACTATCGCGAGACAAAGGGAAATTGGTATCGTATGTAAGTGGTTCATTCGATCGCAAAGTAATCGTATATATATGTGGGATCCATATGAATTTCCAGATTCCTCTATTGGTTATTGATCAAAGAAGTGTCTCGGTC